>JARBWK010000003.1:196682172-197244672 GCA_030556195.1 Anolis apletophallus
GTCCAGTCGTGTCCGACTCTGGGGTGTGGTGCTCATCTCCATTTCTAAGCCGAACAGCCAGCACCGTCTGTAGACACCTTCAAGGTCATGTGGCCGGCATGACTATATGGAGTGCCATTACCTTCCCACCGGAGTGGTACTTATTGATCTACTCACATTTGCATGTTTTTGAACTGCTAGGTTGGCAGAAGCTGGGGCTGGCAGCGGAAGCTCACGCTGCTCCCCGGAATCGAACTTGCAACCTGAGCTTCGGGAAGGGCGATCCATTAAATCGAAATAATAAAACCTTTCGGTCAACAAATGATTTCGACAATGATTTGGTAATGTATTGCGGAGGGTGTATGGTTTTATTATGTTTCTATATGTAATTGTAATTTTTAACTATGTTTAATTGTTTTATGTGTTTTTATATTGTTGGCATCGAATTATGCCGCTTTGTAAACCACCATGAGTCGCCCTAGGGCTGAGTATGGTGGTATAGAAATGTAGTAAATAAATAAATAAGCTCACCAGCTCAGTGCTTTAACCTACTGCGACACCGGGGGGGGGCCCATTCATAGGCAGTGCCTATTCACTTGAAAAAGGTACTTCCAAACAATTATTAGTGTTGTTAATGGTGCCATGTGACAGTGCAATAATAATAATCTTTATTTATACCCCGCAACCAGCCCACAGTATCAATTTTGTTGCCTTACCGAAATAATAACTATGAGTAAGTGTTCTACCTATGTAGAGTGAAAGTTTTGTTTGTGGAAGTCAAAGTAGTAAGGCAACTGCCCTTTCCTGCACTCTGTGTTTTGGTGTGCACAGAGGCAAAAAAAGAACTTCATTGGAACATGTGGAAAAACTATCAACCACACAAAATGAAGTGCTCTTGGGAGTAACAACAGCATACATACAGGCGCATGCATGTATGTACTTTGTGGCTGTGTTTTGTGCAGGCCCAAAACCTTCAGCCTGAAAAACAGTTTGGAGGTCATTGACTGAACAGCAAACACACTCTCCCACTCGCCCCATTTCTGCAACGTATCTGAATCCGCAGACCAACCTTTGGCGTGGTGCAGCACAAGGAACACCGATTCCTCCGAGATGATGTACTTGTGCAGAGCCACCATGTTGGGCACGCAGCGGGGGATGATGGTCTTTCTCTTCCTGCTGTACTCGCTACTTTTCCTTAGACCCTGACAGAGAACAAAAAGGTCAGATGTACCCTCAGTTGCCTTTGCAGCATGCTGCGCTCTGTGCTTATCAACCAAACTAATCTATCCGAGTTACTCCAGGCTTCAGAGACACCACTCATCTGCTGCTCTATGCCCCTCAGTCCCCGGAGGCCCTGCTGATGGCATCTGGCGCATATCCAGAGAACAGAAGATGGCACAAAGCTGCCATTAAAATCAATTACATGGGTCAATGTTTTCATTAGAATCTCTCGCAAACCAAGTCACCAGGATCACACTCCGTTATTTCCCCGTGACCCTTTATTTTTAAAGAAGGCTCTTTTTTAGGGGAGTGCTGTGCTTTCAGTTTTAAAGTAAACTATTAAATTCACCGACATTCCAATGGCAAACATCCCTCCCTCGTTTTGAGGAGTTGGAGTAAGCATGCATTTCCATCAGTCTGAAAGCAAGGGAAAGAGGTGACGTGCTTGGTTCCCAGGAGAGGGTTATGATTTTTCAATGTGGCACACACAGAGAAAAGTGTAATAAGAGAAGCGCTGCTGCTGGTGGACATGCAACCCGACTTGTCTTTCACTGCATTCAGGTCATAATCAAATCTTACAAAAATATGAGGCTGCTGCTTAAAAACAGCATTCCTATGTATCCTCTCGCTCATTTCTCCCAACATCTAATACATAGCAAACAGCCAACATGATATCTCAATACTACTATCGTTCCCACCTCTGCACCACTTCATTCAGTGACCTTAAAATGTGCATTCTGATTTGTTAGATATTGTAAGAAGCAAGAGAATGGACACAAGGCCTTGATTCTAGGCAGTAGCCACACATTTTGTGGTTCTTGCTTCCTGCAAAATTAAGCACAATAAGTAGAAGCTTCCGTCATGAACATCCCATTCCTAAAGGGTTCTCAATCATGCAACACTGACTGTGGCCTGTCAAGGAGGGATATACTCCGTCCTCAGAATTGTCTTGTCAATATGGGGGATTCAGTAGCAGAAGTAATGGAGCTAGCACGCATACCCCTGTGTTCCCTCCATGCTTTCAGTTTTGGAACACCTTCAGAAGGTTCCAGTATGAACCTGTGCCCATGTTATTGGATAATCTCCTCTCCTGGGATCAAATCACAAGGATACCAAGGCTGGGCCAAGGGCTACAGTCCTGTGAGCCAAAAGCTACAAAACCAGTAGTGAGGATCAAAGAGTAAGTCATGATTCGAGGTGTAATGAAGTCGCTATGTTTATTTTTTTATTGCTAAATGTATGGTTTGTATTATTACATTTGTATTGTGTTAGATGATTAAATGTTAGACAGACCACAAAGGGTTAATGGAGAGTATTAGAGTGCCCGGCCTCTGAGGAGTTCCATTGCCATAGCAACAGGAGGCGGAGCCTACAACTAGCCTTAGAATTTCCAGATTTGAAATTCATCAGTTAGTCAGTAGCGGTTAGACTGGCTGGTGGCAGTTTTTGGGAGGCTGCTGTTATCTGTTCTGAGAAGAACAGGATAAAGGCTGTGTTGATACTGCAGAAAGGCAGTTAGGGTTTAGAAAGCCTTTAAAGACCGCTGTTTGTAGGTTAGGCTGAAAAGCTAACCTAGAAGATAGATAAAAGGCCTATAAGTGGGCAAAGTATCTATAATATTGCTGAGTCAGTGTTTGGAGAAATAGTCAAACATTGTAACCCATTTAGAAACTTAGTAACCTTAAGATCTGTGCCTCTAAGAAGATACTGTAACTAACTAAGTTCTGTGTATTTTAAAACCTCCACGCTTTAAGCTTTCTTAACAAATAAACTGTTAAAGTTCTTTATTCATAAATCTCTCTCAGTAACTTCTTTTGATGCAAGCTTTAGAAACATTGGGTGGTCAAGAATTACTCACTGGTGGCAGCAGATTTATAAAGGTGTTGCGTTATTACAGTTTGGTGACACACACCTCCATTAATTTGAGGCAGAATTGGAGATCTTTACAATTAGGATCCATGATCAAAAATACCTCAGTTCCCAACATTTTGGTGGTGGCAGAAGTTATAAAGTAGAGAGTCATCACATGAGAGTAAATGTCATGAGGAGAAATTACTGTGCAACACAAGTCAGGCCCAAAGAACAATAAGTGAATCAATAATATATCCAAACCTTAATGTTTGAGCAAGGATCAATGGAAACAAGACACTGCACCATCCTATTGCCAGCCTAAATGAGCAGGGTTAGTCCAGTGTTGAGGAAATTTCACCAAAAATCTGGCTCTTGAAATTCAATAACTCACGGCATGAAGCAAGTGCCCACCAATCCCCAACAGTTCCTGAAAACTGCTCACGTATTATGTTATTAAATCACCCCATGAGATACACCCCTACGCCAAGGAGTTGCCTTTCCCCAGGGAAAAGAAGTAACAATGCAAAATTGGCTCCTCCAAACAAAAATGGTATGAGATGGAGGTCAAGGAAAAGAACAGCTATGCCCTCCAAAATGTAAGATTTATCCCTAAATCTTGATCCACACATGTACAGTACATGTACCGGGAATGTGGCGCAGCTGGCTGGGTGTCAGCTATATAAGATCTCTACTGACCAGAAGGTCATGAGTTTGAGGCCTGCCCAGGTCGAGGTGGGCTCTCGACCTATTGTGTAGCCTGTTGTCGACCTTTGCAACCCGAAAGACAGTTGCATCTGTCAAGTAGGAAATTAAGGTACCACTTAATGGGGAGCCTTAATTTAACTGATTTACGAGGCCATAAAAAAGATCTCCAGAAAACACGCTTAGGAATGAAGGAGTGCGACAGCTCCCCCTGGTGGCCAAATGTTAAATTGCCTCTGTCTGTCTTGTGTGTTTCTGTGTCTAAATCTAATGTGTACATTGTAATCCGTCCTGAGTCCCCTGCGGGGTGAGAAGGACGGAATAGAAATGAAGTAAATAAATAAATAAATAATACTCAAAGCATACGTGAAGATGAGCAGCAGTTCTGGCAGCCAATGAAGAATGCCTTCATTTTTCTGAGTGGTATACTTCCATCAAAAATATTTGAATGTGATATTCTCCCTCCTTACTCAGGGAAGAGTAACTCAGGGCAGAGTAAAATGAGTGCCTCCATCAGTACAAACTACTGAATTATTGTGGTGGCTTAATAGTGAAGATGCGTAACACAATCCTCCCACATCCATAAAACAGTCTTTCTCAACCAGTGTGCCGTGGCACACTAGTGTGCCGTGACGGACCTCCTGCTGTGCCGCGAGAAAAGCTCTCTGCCCCCCTTCCTCCCCCTCCTGCCGAACTCCTGCTGCTTGGGGGGGAGGAGGAAGGCCGGGCGGCGGCGAAGAAAAGAAGAAGGGGCCGGGCGCCGCCTCTCGGCCATTTCCCCAGCCAGCCTCCAATCCGCCATGACTCCCACCATGACTCTCGCCTCGCTCGCTGAAGCTGCGTGGAGTAGGAGTCCCGCCCACTGAAGCCCGTCCACCGCTCATGCTCCTCCTCTGTAGGAGAGCTGAAGCTGGGGGGAGGGGTGGGGCATGGCGCGGCCTGTAGGAGAGCTGAAGCTGGGGGGAGGGGGCGGGGCATGGCGCGGCCTGGCTCTGCCCCTCCCCCGGCTTCGGCACTCCCAGCAGCTGCTCCAGCCTTGAGGGGACAGTGCCAAGCCAGCATTGTGCTGGTTGTGGCACCGTTGGCTTGGCACTGCCCCCTCAAGGCTGGAGCAGCTGCTGGGAGAGGTGAAGCCGGGGGTAGGGGCGGGGCATGGCACAGCCTGGCCCGCCCCTCCCCAGCTTTGGCACTCCCAGCAGCTGCTCCCAGCAGGCCACCAACCCCAGCCGTTCTTTACTGTGTTAGAGTGTCATTTTGGTTGGTGGTGTGCCCCCGGATTTTTTTTAATGTTAAAAGTGTGCCGCGGCTCAAAAAAGGTTGGGAAACACTGCCATAAAACATGTCAATGACATTTTGTTGTCTGGATTTGGTAGCCTGAAGTACAAGAGGATGAGTGGTTAGATGATGGAAGACATTACTCTAGGGTACATTAAGTGATTAAAGTGGAAATAGTGACTTACCTTAAGTATAAACGTCTGCTGAGTTCTGGTGTCCATTACAAGTAAAACCTAAAAGAAACAAGTAATTAAAAAGTGCTGACCCAATCAGAGTGCAATTCTAACTTACCAAGGCTGAGATCTTCTACCACACAGCATACCACTACTGACTTGCCATTTAGTGTCTGCAATCCTGCAAAGCCATTCTATGACTGGTGAAGGGGATTGTTAAAGGGGTACCTGACAACATCCCCATAATGAGACACAAACCAATGACATAATTGACTGAAATCCACTGAAGTTTTCCAAAAGTTTCAACAGATGATGTCAATGGTCTATGTTTGTCTACAGCAGTGGTTCTCAGCTTGTGGGTCCCCAGATGTTTTGGCCTTCAGCTCCCAGAAATCCAAACAGCTGAGAAAGTGGCTGGGATTTCTGGGAGTTGTAGGCCAAAACACCTGGGGACCCACAGGTTGAGAACCACTAGTCTATAGGGACATAGCCAGGCCTTTCTCCAACCCTCCCTTATGCTTTCCATTGTCACTGAGTGGTCACGGGGAGCTACAGCACTTAAACAGTTATGTGGTTAGTGGAAAGGGCGACGTCTGGTCACTAAAGGGCATGCAAAAGAATGTCAACCTTCTCAATGACCAAAAAAGGAGAATGCAAAGGCATGAGCTGGTCTTATGCTTCCCTATGTTATTAGTAAAATGACAAAGAACCCTCTGAAGCACCAGGAGATCTGAAGCTGTGCCTAGGTAAGTTGGGAATTACTTAGGGCTCCTGAAATGCTGGCTTAATTTCACAGCAGCAGTATGATTGTTGTCCCTGGATTTCTTCATCAGGCAAATGGGAGAAAAGGGCACAGAACAGAGGCATAACCTGGCTCATTCCTCTGCTCATCTTCGAGGTCTTCTGCTATCAGATCTTAGTCAGCACTGCACTTCTGCTGACAGAACTCTCTGTCAGCAGGTCTTTAAGATCCGTCAAGAGAAGTACATTTTGCCAACAGAACAACTCGTGTTTAATTCTAGCCTCCTATAGCAAGTTCATATTTGAATTAGGACGGCACTGTTAATCAACCAGACCCATTAAAAAGGCATCTGTAATTAATACAAAAGTAGATATTTTTAAATGGCAGTTCATGACTTTTAATTAACATATGGGGACACTAGAGATGGTAGGTAGAAATGCTCAGAAGAGGCCTACCCTGCTGTGCCATGGTCTGCCTGCCTCTTCTAAGATCACACCTGTTAATGGCTGGGCATCCAAAGAAGAACCCCCCCCTTCAAAATCCTTTATTCATTTAGACCAGGGGTGCTCACACTTTTTCAGCATGCGAACAAACAAGTCAAAATGATCTACCTACCCATTACTCAGAGAGCCATAAAAGCAAAATATTTGGAAATTTATTTCAGTGAGAGCCATATAATATATTTTATTTTATTTATTTATTTATTTGTTAGTTCAACTTAATATACCGCTCTCTCTGGAGCCCAGAGCGGTTTACAAAATTAAAAATAGCAGGTAACACACATAAAAAACAGTAAAACCAATATAAAATCCCCAGTTAAAATCCCATTCCCAACAGTAAACTGCAATAAGGCAGCAGAAATGCGATGGCGGCGACGTAGCAGAGCGCTGGTGGTGACGGGTAGTGGTTATGGGCCAAATGCCTGTCTAAATAGCCAGGTCTTGACGGCTCTGCGGAATGGCAGCAAGTCGCGGATGACTCGTATCTCCTCAGGGAGGGTGTTCCACAAGGTTGGCGTGGCCACAGCGAATGCCCTCTGCCGCATACTAGAGAGCCTGTAGACCTTAATGCCAGGCACCTCCAGTAAGTTGAGCCCCTCTGAGCGCAGCGATCTCCTGGGCACATAAGGGCTCCCTCAGGTACACTGGCCTGACTGAATTCAACTAAATGTGAGTATAAGCCCCTGAATTTATTCATAATAATAATTATAATATTCATTCAGTCTCTGCTACTTCTAATAATAATAATAATAATAGTAACAACAACAGGTTCCTAGAGTAGGAGGAGACCCCCAAGGGCCATCCAGTCCAACCTCCTTCTGCCATAAGGGGTTGGACTACTGAATTTACTATCAAGACTATGCAAGATTATAAAGCAGGATTAATTCAAAACAAACTGGGAAGTGATAGGATAAATCATTAGAGGAAAATTGAGTTGTGGTTTCCCTGTTTGGCCACGAGGCACGGGAGGAAAAGACATGCCAAATTAAAATAGATAAAGATGGTTAGAAAGTGATACGCCAGTTTTCCCTGGGACTTTGTCTTTTTGACCAAGTTTGTTTGCAACGAACTAACATTCACATTGAGGCAGTAAATACAAGAACATATGTGGTATTTTTTTAAATGTGCCCTTTGACTGTCAATTTCTCCCAAACAGGTGTTGGTTAAATGATTATAAATTGGCCCCTGGATACACCTCTTCAACTGAGCCGTACAGGACTGGAGATAATATAATTAGAGAGAAAACATCAGGCTGGTGAATGCTTTCCATCTGCTTGGCAATAATGTTTAGTTAACAATAGTCTTTAAAAAGAAGCACCTTCAACTTCCCTTCTTAAAGTTATTTATAGGGCCATTCTTAACACCCCAGCACTTCTGCTAACAAGAGCTTTAGCCACTTGGAAATTATTAGCCATACGGCTAATTCCAAAAAAGAAACGTCTGCACGCAACATCTGCAGCTCTCCAAATTTACATGAAGCAACCTCATTTTAGAGTCATTTCTTAATGAATGGGCCTACGACTCTGGATTAATATTATCATTGCATACACAAAGATCATAAGGAGCCAAGCATTTTTTATTTTAAAAAAAATACCAACAGTAGGCTAATCAGTAGTGAAGCCGTCAGCATAAAGGACAAAATAATCGCTTCTTTAACCCTCGAGAGTGCTGCATCATTTGTAGGCAAGAACACACCAATTTAATAACACTGCTCATGGCTTTGCTCACCTTTCTAAAGACAAAAATCTAATTTGGACTAATTTGGTATGATCGTCTTCCCAATCAAAAGCACACAACACATACTTTCATTTCAGGATAAAACAACTGCTGTAACCAAGCCATCGTGAAATAATTACCTTTGATAGCATATCATTATTAGGACAAATACAATTAAAATAATGCTCTCTTTAATTCCTGGCATTTGCTTATCTACATCTAGCTAGTTTCTGACTGGTTTACTGTACTTATGGTCTAAGCAAGAGTAGATCATAAGTTGACCACAGCTCACATATTAGCATCGTCTTATTTCCTACACTTTCCTTGAAATTCTTAGGAATGAGTTCTCACAACTCATGCTTGTCAACCTTAGAAATACCACTTTTGCAAGGCTTGTAGCTGGGGGGAAATACTCTGTAGAAATCTGATGTCATGGTTTCACGAAAAATGGAAGATAGTCAGTGGATGAACACTGGGAATGTGGCACAGCTGGCTAAGTGTCAGCTGCATAAGATCTCTCTGACCAGTAGGTCATGAGTTCGAGGCCTGGGTCGAGGTGGGTGCTCGACCTTTAAGTGTAGCCCGCTGTTGACCTTTGCAGCCTGAAAGACAGTTGCATCTGTCAAGTAGGAGATAAAGGTACCACATTAAGTGGGGAGGCAAATTTTGACTGAATTATAAGGCCATTAAAGAACTCCAGGAACGCTGAGGAAAACGGAAGGAACAACAAGGGACGCTGGGAACGCTGAGAGATTAGGAGTGCGTCAGCTCCCCCTGGTGGCCAGAGTTTGCCTCTGTTCGTCTATATGTGTGTATGTGGAAAATGGCAGGGATTGTCTGCTAAGTAAGTGTACCCGTAATCCGCTCTGAGACTCCTTCGGGGTGAGAAGAGCGGAATATACATAAAATAAATAAATAAGTAAATGAATCCCATGTGGAAGAATCAGGGGCATAACAGTGAGTTGAGGACGTTGTCAGCTCTTGGTTATTCCCCTCAGTGGTTTTCAACATGTGGGTCCCCACGTGTTTTGGCCTACAACTCCCAGAAATCCCAGCCAGTTTACCAGCTTTTAGGATTTCTGGGAATTGAAGGCCAAATATCTGGGGACCCATAGGTTGAGAACCACTTCTCGAACTACAGTGAAAACACAATCCAGTGAGGAGAATATATGGTATATAATTTCACAAAGCAGTCTATATCTTCTTATCTCATGCACACATACAGTATTTCTAAGCAGGAATGTGATACAGAAAAATTTTCTGATGTTATATACATACAATCATCATATATATACAATCATAATCAACAGCATTCTCCCAAGCTTGACCCAGAAAATGCAATTTATGGAAGGAAGGAAGGAAGGAAGGAAGGAAGGAAGGAAGGAAGGAAGGAAGGAAGGAAGGAAAGCTAGATATTAGATCGTGGAATATTGATAGGTGCTGGACCCAGGGAGCATACTACCACCCTGCTAAACCACCTGCACTGGCTGCCAATATGTTTCCGGGCCAGATTCAAGGTGTTGGTTTTGACCTTTAAAGCCCTAAACAGCTCAGGTCCTATTTACCTACCTGACCACATCTCGTCATACCAACCTGCCCAGATAGTAAGATCTTCCAGTGAGGTCCTTCTCTCATTGGTGCCATCATCGCGAATGCGGTTGGTGGCGACAAGAGAGAGGGCCTTCTGGCGGCCACCCCAACCCTTTGAAACTTCCTCCCCAAGGTGGTTAAAACAGCCCTCTCCGTAGCATCCCATGTATTTTCATGCATATGCATTCTGATATACCCTATACTTTGCAAGTAATTATCTTTTAATTAGATAAAGACTGGGAATTGTGCAGTCCTGAAGATGTGGAACTGTAGCTCCCAAAAATCCTTATCACAGGCTATGCTGGCTAAGGCTGCTGGGAGTTACAGCCCAGCCACATCTGGTGGGCTGCCCAAGCCTCATCCATGAGAGTTAGACAATCGAAACAAGGAAACCTCATTAACTCTTTTAATAATTTTCCCCATTTCAAGTTTATCAAACTATAGGAAGCAAAGAAAGTTATCTCACACACCTGTGAAGTAAAAGGATTTCAAAATCCCAATTTCCCTCCAAAGAACTTGGCATAGCATATAGGGTCCTCATTTATGCTCACAACAAGGCATTGCACACTGAGACATAGTGACTGACCCAATTTAATTCAGTGGATGCCAGCACTAAGCAGAGTATTAATCTAGATCTTCAGGATCTTAGTCCATCACTTGAATCACAATTATACATTAGTTTTCCATATTCTAATCTAAAGGGAACAACAGCTCTCTCACAAGATCTGCAAGGCCACCATCATGTACTTACTTTGTCTTAAGTTTATTTCTCAATGAGCATGACAACCAAATTGCCATAGATATATAACATGGAAAATAGGTATGAACCTGAAGACAATCCCCTAACAAAAAAGAGCTTTCGAAACCTGAAAGAAACACAGTCACTTCATGCTTTCAGCTCTTGGTCAATTAAGAGTTTCCAGGGGAAAAGTAAAGAAGTTCATGGCACAGCATTTACAACACCATGTCCCTTGTGTCAGCTTATATTCAACTATTTCTAAGCTGGCAAAGAAGAGGTTAGGCCAGGCCTGGGCAAACTTCGGCCCTCCAGGTGTTTTGAACTCCAACTCCCACAATTCCTAACAGTCTGTTAGGAATTATGGAAGTTGGAGTCCAAAACACCTGGAGGGCCGGAGTTTGCCCAGGCCTGGGTTAGGCTACACTCCTGAAGAACCTGGATTTGGCTTTTGGTGTCTCATTAACCCTTTGTTTACTAGTCGTTTGGACTTATGGTGGCTTTAAAGGCAATCAATCACAAGGTTTTTTTGTCCCAATTTGTTTACTCAGGCTGATAGAACGTGACTTGACCACGGGCTGGGGCAACGGCATTGAAATGCTGGTTTCCCAGAATCCTAATGCAAGACTCAAACCACTCCACTACATTGACTTACTTGGTAACCCATATAACACCTAGTTCAGATTGAATCACAGATGAGTAACCTCTATTTTATGCCCCTGAGCCCTCTGAGGACGCCCATGAGGAAAAAAAACAGAAATGGTCAAGAATTCACTTCCAGTTTTGAAAAGATAATCATTGTCAAAGTCAAACTGTGCCGGAGACTGAGACCTGGGTTACTGTGAGTTTTCCGGGCTATATGGCCATGAAAGCCTTTGACAACACGTAGACTAAGACATCTTTAAAAGGTGGTTCTTTGCTTCTAAAACCTTGCACGAAAGGCTGTTCACCATCTCTATAGACAATCTGGGGAGGGGTGCAAATACAGCCCGGGGGCCAATGCAGCCCCAGAGCCATGTTTTGCACATACCTGCTTTACATGGCTCTGTGGTCAATATCAGTCGCACTTCAGCAAATCCTTCTCATTTAAAAAAAAACCTTTCAAAATGCTTTAAAGAGAAATATGCAGATCAGGATGAAAAAGTAGGACTAGAAAAACCAAGTCAGTGTCTTCAAAGGAGTCTTTGTGCTTTGACAGTAGTTTCAGCCTCCAAGTCAGCATAAAAGCACCAAAAATGCATGCAAATTAGGACAAATTATTATAAATGGAAGAGCAAGGGAAGATTAGGGCATCTAAGATACTAGGAACATGGTAATTTGGGAGGAGGGCAAGGCTGAATTTTTTTTTTAAAAAAACTATTTTATATTTAAACCTGAAAAATTAACAACTGACACAAGTACTATGATTCTAACATAAGGTATCTGCCTGGAAAAAAGTACAACTGAATACAGTTGTCATTCCCACATTGAATTAAATGGGGTTTACGCTCAGTCAAGTATATAGTCATGCATCCACATAAAGACTGCAAACTGAATTCCTTACCAAAACTTTGCAATAATTCAACCAGAATCACTCTGTTCTACCCCACCTCGGCCATCTCCTATCTTCCCTGCAAAATGCCTGACATGATTTTGAATGGGAGCTTTATTTTTTTAAAAAAAAAAATAACAGAGCTGTACATGTAAATAAACATGTCTTTCAAAAAACTAATAATAATCTGGGGGAAAAGAGTGAGGGGAAGGTTTGTAAACAACCACTATTTAGCCTACCGAAGAGAAGTTGGTTTTAGAAAACCTTTAAATACATAGAAATTAGCAACTGTTTCAGTATGCTAATTTTTTTAATTAAAAGATACTTCTGCAGCAAGAGCTCTTTCATATGCACTGCTGACTCTTCATCAAAAGCAAAGTTTCCAACTTAACACCAGCCTAGCTGGTGGCAGCCTGAAGGGTTACCATCTGCTGCCACCGCAAGTCACGGTGGCCACCTTCAGAACATATGCATCAAAGCGCCAAGATAAGAGGCGGAAGGAATGCCGCAGAATTCGGCAGAAGGGAGTCGCAGGCCCAGAGGCGGGCAACAAGCAAGCCACCCGAAACAGGGAATATGGTGAGCCATTAGTCACCTTATTCAACTCCCTGCCAAGGTCACAAGGGACACAACTGGATGAACTCAAAGCCACAAATAAATGCACCTCCTCAAATGGTGCTTAAACACAGTGGAATATCACTCTCAATTTAGCATGAGGGCTTTGGCTCCCTCTCCGCCACCCAGCCACCTGCCCCGCTGTGTATTTTCAAAAGACAAGTTTTTAATTGTGACCTCCTCACTTCAAATTTAAAAAGCCCTCTCTTTTATTTACTTTATTAAAAATACAGTTTGGAAGAAACAATTTCTCGTTTGGTGTGGCAGCAGACATCTCTTCCCCAAACAGGAAACACTGGTGCCGTAGCATACAGTGTATATATATATACACTGGACCGACTATGTGACGAATGTTGCTGTCCTTGAGCAAGCAGGGATCACCAGCATTGAGGCCATGCTATTGAGAACACAGCTGCACTGGGCAGGGCACGTCTGTAGGATGGAGGACCACCGCCCCCCAAAGATACTACTCTATGGTGAACTCGCCACGAGTCAGCGCAAGAGAGGCGACCCAAAAGATATAAGGACTCCCTGAAACAACATCTCAGGCTCGGCCAGATTGATTACCAACAATGGTCCACCCTGGCCTCACATCGGGAGGCATGGAGACGCACTATCCACAATGCTGCGGCCTCTTTCGAGAAGAAACGCCAAATGAGTCTCAAAAAGAAACGACAACGCAGAAAGAACCGCAACTTGGAAACAATATCACCCAAGGAGACTTTCTGCCGTGCTTTCTGCAACCGGACTTGCCTATCTCAGATTGGCCTTTTTAGTCATCAACGCGCTTGTAAAAAGCATGGGATGAGTCCTTCCTAAGAATCTTCATTCGCGAAGTAATGGCGAGAGAGAGAGAGCCTCCAAGTTTCCGGTCAAACTGTGGCAACCCCCATGAATACTTCAAGATGGTTTTGTAAGTTTCTTCCTCTGAATTATAGCCTATAATAGGGAATGGCGTACAAGGAGAGTACAACTCCCTATTGTGTCAGCTCCACTGGCTGCCAGTCTGCTACCAAGTGCAATTTAAAGTGCTGGCTTTAGCCTATAAAGTCCTAAATGGTTTCAGCCCAGCTTACCTGTCTGAACGTATCTCCCTTTATTATCCATCTTGGAGGCTAAGATTGTGACTGGTGGGGTTGAGAGGCAGGGCCTTTTCAGTAGTGGCTCCTTGTCTATGGATCTGTCTCCCCAGTGAAATTAGATCCCCTCCCTCCTGACCTTCAGGAAAAAAAACTAAAAACATGGCTTTGTGACCAAGCTTTTGGTCAACAAATTGGAGCAGTGCAATAAGAGATTACAAAATAACATAATGACGACTTGGGTTGGCCCTGGAGTATGATTTGGAATGTGTGATTTTAATTGATGTTTTAATGTCGATGTTTTAATTGTTTTAGAATTTAATGCATTTGTTTATTTATCGATATGTTTATATGCCATCGAATTGTTGCCTTTGTAAGGTCACTCTGAGTCCTCTTTGGGGTGAGAAGGACAGGGTACAAGTGTAATATATATATATATATATATATATATATATATATACACACATATATATATACACACACATACATACACACAGCAAGATTCTACATGGTTCTGGCCCAGCTTACTTGTCCGAACGCATCTGCCTCTACGTCCCACCTCGTAATTTAAGATCGTCTGGGGAGGCCCTGCTCTCGCTCCTGCCAACTTCTCAAATGCGATTGGTGAAGACGAGAGACGAGAGATAGGGCCTTCTTGGTGGTGGCTCCCCGCCTGTGGAGTGCGCTTTCAAGCGAAATACGATCGACCCCATCCCTCCTAGCATTCAGGAAAAAAGTAAAATCTTGGCTATGGGACCAGGCTTTTGCACATTAGCACAATGCAGCACTTTGGATTGGAATTGTACTAGCAAATTGATGGATATGGCTCAATGCTTATGTTGTGGACGGAACACTGTTTTAACTCAAGTGAATGTGTATTACAGTATGTGTTCAATGTTAACTGTATTTTAATGCTGAATGTTTATGGTTCTATATTGTAGGGGAAAAATGCACCATCAACATTCCTCCCCACTTGGCTCTGTGAAAACAAAATGGATTCCTGTTTTCTCCTCCCCTCAGCTTTTAGAAAACGGCTGCCTGCCATTTGGCCTTTAAACTTAACAATTACCAGCAGAGCAGGCCAGAACATTACAGGCCCCAAAAGAGAGTTTAGGACAGGATGGGCCACAAATGATGGGATTTGCACTACCTTCACCCAATTCACTTTCCAGAAAACACTGTAGCCCCTACAAATCACAAACCAGGCCCAAAATTTACAGTAAGGCTTCATTAACTTGATTTCCCTGACTAGGCCTCAGTTAATGGGACATTGTGTATGGCCTGAATTAACAGTAACCAACCTTGGCACACTGAGCCCCTATGACCCATGATTCATTCTACTGCAGTGGGGAGTAGGGAAGACCCGGGCTGATGGGACTTGAAGTACCATCGCAGGTTATGAGATTTGTAGTACTTTCAAACTCTTCATTCCCCACAGACCAAAGCAGCCCTGAACCACAAGACCAAACTTGGCACACAGTACCCCATGACCCACACTCCATCCTACTGCAGTTTAGAGGAGGATGGACCATGAAGGATGGGATTTCAAGTACCTCCATTCACTTCCCAAGCCCGCTGCGACCCTCATCCAGTGCATAATCATGACCACACTTGGCACAAAAAGCCCCCATGACCCAATGGATGTCCTGATGCAGTTCGGAGGCCGGACCACAGATGATGGGATTACCTCCACTCATTTCACCAGACCATTGCCAACCTCATCCAAACACTGATCAAGACCAAACTTGGCACACAGAGCCCCCATGACTCATTCTACATTCTGGTGCAGTATTGAGGAGGATGGACCACGAATGATGGGACTTGAAGTACCTCCACTCACTTCCCAAGACTGCTGCGACCCTCATTCAATGACTAATCAAGACCAAACTTGGCACACAAAGCCCTCATGACCCACTCTACATCCTGGTGCTGTTTGGAGGGGGATGGACCATGGATGACGGGACTTGAAGTACCTTCACTCACCTTCTGAGACAATGCCTTCCTCAAATAACCCGGGCACCGCCGGGTCCTCAGCTAGTAAATAAATAAAAGTATACAGCAAGATTCTCTGAATCCCTGGGAAACAAGAATTGATCTGCAGCAGGGAAAACTGAGGGTGGGAGTGCAAATCTTTACTCCGGGATTCAAAAGTCTATCAGCTGCAATTTGTGTTTCACTGAATCCTGCTTACATTTTTGATTATTCTTAGTTGTCTCAGGTTGTGAAACTTTGTGTCATTCTTCTCCAAAAATGACCCAGTAGAGCTCCATGGAAGAGCTCCATGAATGATCATGCTGGAAGGGGATTCTGGAAGCTGAAGTTCCAAAAGTATTCCCTCGTCGAGCTATCAAATACTTGCTCAAGAACTTTGGCCCTCCAGGTGTTTTGCTGGCTGTTAGGAATTGTGGGAGTTGGAGTCCAAAACACCTCAAAGCTCAAAGTCCCAGTTTCTGGGCACATCTTAATACAAACTTTACCAGCATCCTAGTGCATACCACACAGAGTGCCCAGGAAGTAGGCAATTAAGCCTGTAATTTTCAAAGGTTAAATATGTACATTTTTTTTAAAAGGCAGATCAATAGTGGCATAATACACAAGGGTATTACTATAACTGTAATTAATGAGCCACGGTGCTGTCTCCTCCTATTACAAGTCAACAGGAAAATGACACAAGATTTTTGTAGAATTTCATGACACCCGTTTCTAAGGTAGATTAGAAGAAATTTCACAACCTTGACGATTACTGAGGGCCAAAGCAAAAATATGGGAAATCCACAATTGGATTGTCTTTTTTCCCCCATTATTTCAAAGCAGCTGGAGGACGCTGATAATTTGATTAGGAGAACAGTGCTGGACAGGGTTTTTAAAAGCATTTCTCTGCATCCAATTGCCATGGTCCATCTAATCGCCTCATGTGCCATTTCTCTTGAGCTATTAAGAGTCCTATTTTAGCATAGAAGAGATCTCCCCTGCTGCATATTTATCTTTATACAGGGCAGAAAAGGTGTCTGCGTGCATTCAAGTCACCTATCAACTTTTGGCAACTGCACAAATTTCACAGGATTTTCTTAGGCAGGGAATACCCAGTATTTGTATTTATAGGCAGTCTCTCATTCAAATACTAACCAGGATATACCCTGTTTACTTACTTATCCGTGCCCTGTTTGCCCCACCAGCTCAACAGACATCTTGAGCAATAATCTATTGATTTGCCCCCAAGAACTGGGAAATGGATGCTTCTGTTCGATGTCTGGTGTTTTGTCTTAATGTCTGATATAACAGGTTGCATTTTTATTTAATTTTAGTTGTTAAGGCATAATTTGTTTTTATATGTTGGGTTATCAATTGTTGTTGTTGTGTTCGGGCATTGAATGTTTGCTTTTTATGTTTGGAATCCACCCTGAGTCCCTCCGGGGAGATAGATCGAAATATAAATACAGATGATGATGATTATTATTATTATTTGAAACACAACAAGATGAGTCCACAACAGGCAAGATCACTCTGCTAGCTGATCACACATCGGACACTTCCGAAGTGTCTAGGACTGTGTGGTGTATTGGCGAATAATGTGTGCAGATCCCAGTAAGGTGGCCTTTTGCACCTGGCAGATGGTAATGTTGTCAGCGCCGATTGTTTTTAAGTGCAGGCCAAGGTCTTTGGGCACTGCAGCCAGTGTGCCAATCACTTTACTGGCTTGTGACAGAATCTTTGCAGTTCAATCTTTAAATCCTCATATCGTGTCAGCTTTTCCAGTTGTTTCTCTTCAATCCTGCTGTCAGCTGGGATTGCAACATTGACGATCCATTATTACTACTACTACTACTACTACTACTACTCTAGGACCAGAAATGGACATCCAAGTGCCACCTCTGTGTTGATGGAGGCAGGCAGGATTTTCCCCGGGTACTGGTTGTGGGGGGTCGGGAGCAGGTGAGGGTTTTGCCCTTCTTTCTGCTAGAGATCCCCGTGTACAACTAGTGGGCCACTGTGTGACACAGAATGCTGGACTAGATGGGCTGAGGCCCGATTCAGCATGGCTCTTCTTATGTTCTTATGTTCTTATGTTCAGATGGGATTTAGTGCATTCAGGAGAAATATGGAGATAATATTACCACTGGGACCACCTTTACTGGCTTGTGCCAGAGTCTTTGCAATTTGATCTTTAAATCCTCATATCATGTCAGCTTTTCCAGTTATTTCTCTTCAATCCTTCTGTCACCTGGGATTGCAACATCGACGATCCATTATTATTGTTGTTGTTGCTGCTACTACTACTACTACTATTCTAGAACCAGATGGGATTTGGTGCATTTAGGAGAAATAGGAGGACAATATTACTTTGTTCTACCAAGAACTATCCAAATGTGAAGAAGACTGAGGTTGTGCTGTAAGCAATTTAATGAACATTTATATTTTGAAGGTAGAAGTGTATGTGTGTGTATCTTGCCCTGGGCTCAGAGACTGTGACTTTCAAGGAAAGGATAGATGAAGAAAAGGAGAGGTCTGAGGGGAGGAAAAAACGGGGAAGAAGGGAAAAGCAAATAAGGGCAGAAGTGATGGAAAAAGAGGAAAAAGGAACAAAAACAAAGGAAGACAAAGGAAGAAAGGGCAAGAAAGAAGAGGGGGAAAAGGTGTATGCGAGAAAGCAAGGGAAGAAGGGAAGAACGAGATGGACAAGGTGTATATGGCTCAAACAAAATGCCACAACCAAAATGCAAACCTAGGCAAGGTTGAGTATACATGCTAGTTTAATATAAACCTTTGAAACTGATGCTGAATGTCTTGTGCCTGTCTGTTTCAAACACACATAAAAATAAAATTCAGAATTTGAAAAACTACTTTTAAGAAGGCCCATGATAAGGACTCACTGAAGCCACCCATGCCTGACTATCAGCAGAATAGCGTGCAGTGCCCCAGAACATCTTTTTGTGTCCACTTCATTATGGATAACGTCAGCATTTCATTATACCCATTCTTACCAAGAGCAACTTCCCAACCTCTGATGTGGAATACCACTGCCACCTTGGCTTTACTACACAGACATTCAAACCTAGCAGGATCACGCAGAACTAGATGAATTGGTTCCATTTGGGGTGACCAGCTGGTCCAGCCTGGACAAAACCACCTGCCCAAACTTCTGCAGCATGGATCACCTCCAGGAGGCAAGAATCCCCATTAGCTGGCTGTGCTTTCCTTCCCCACTTCTCTCGCTTTCTCTCTCTCTCTCTCTCTCTCTCTCTCTCTCTCTCTCTCTCTCTCCTTGCCAGCAAGAGAAAGTTGAGGGAGAGCACACACAAAGCTGGCAAGTCCTTCTGTGTTTGCTGATCTTGGGTCCTTTTCTTTGGTTTGCAAGGTTGGCTTAGAAGGCAGAGATACGGCCTTCAGTTTGCTGACTGCCAGCCTCTCGCAGACCGAAGTAGTCTAGCTCCATCTTGCTGCTACACAAACATTTCTGGTCGGTGCCCAGCAATGGATGAATCCCACACATGGCTGTACCCCAAGACTTACAGCTATCTGCTCCATCCCTCCTGGTGAAGGATTAGGGGGTTAAGTAGTTCCTGGACTGTCCCGTCTTCTTACAGATTTACAAAGTATACACAGCTGAAAGCTATCATCAGCTGGTCAAATTGCTCTTGCGCATCTAGGCTGTTTAATAAATATGCAAAGAAAGAAACACCAGACCAGATCAGACCCTTCTAAGCAGATGCAAGCCGATGAAAAGGGGAAAGGCATTGACTTACAAGCCTGACCTCATGCCACTGAAGGAAATGGAACTAAATTGATTCTAATGTAAGTGCCCTGAAGTTCATAATTCAGGCAGAAAGACAAGATTGAAAGGTCTCCTGGTATTTCAAGTTTAATGCATTACACATCATAACAGGGAAATAAAAATTGCTACTTATTCTTGAGACCAAACACTGACTTTGTTATAACAACAACTATTTGTGTGAGAGTGTGTGTGGATTTGTATCTATATGTATATATGTATACCATTCTTTTCTCACCCAAAGAACCCACATGTGCACCCCAATCCAGAGCCCCGGCTACTCTGGACATGCTCGAGTCTAGCCAATAATCGGCAGACTGCCCGCTCTTTCCAACCTCCTGGCATTTTTAGAGTTTGCAAATTCAAATGCACTTGTGAGGGGTACATTGTCTCTTGCCACAGCCGAAGTAGCAGCATTTTTATTTACCCATTTACTCATAAAATATATACCCCATTCCAATACATCTAGAAAGGAAATTCCGCTTTGAATGAACCCTTCACAAGGTAATGGGAAACTTTCAAAGGGGAGGAATTGAGCTCTTTGCACCGGGAATGTGGTGCAGCTGGCTGGGTGCCAGCTGCATAAGATCTCTACTGACCAGAAGGTCATGAGTTCGAGGCCTGCCCGGGTCGAGGTGGGCTCTCGACCTATTGTGTAGCCTGTTGTCAACCTTTGCAACCCGAAAGACAGGTGCATCTGTCAAGTAGGAAATTTAGGTACCACTTTGTGGGGAGGCTAAATTTAACTGATTTACGAGGCCATAAGATCTCCAGAAAACACACTGAGGAATGAAGGAGTGCAACAGCTCCCCCTGGTGGCCAGATGTTAAATTGCCTCTGTCTGTCTTGTGTTTTTGTGTGTCTAAATGTAATGTGTACATTGTAATCCGCCCTGAGTCCCCTGCGGGGTGAGAAGGGTGGAATAGAAATAAAGTAAATAAATAAATAAATAAATTGGGTCTTTTGAAGTACAGGCAGTCCCTGAGTTACAAACATCCAACTTATAAACGACTCATAATTAAGAACAGGGGTGAGACAACCGGAAGTGAGAGAAATCAACCCCTCGGAAGGGAAATCCACTCCTGAAATAGTTCTCATGGAGAAAAGGTGTATCCACTGAAGCTTTAACACCAATCCTTGTTTCCACCAAAAGCCAGATTTTTCAAAATCCAATTATCACAGGGACGGAAAGTGAGGTGCAATCTTCTGACAGCACAGAAAGAAAAACAAAAACCACAGGGATTAACCTTTCCCTATGCTATCCAAGACGTGTGTGTGTGTGCGTGTGCGTGTGTGTGTGTTATGTACTGCTTGTCTACCCCAAGGTGGACTCAAAGCGATTCACAGCAAAGTAAATGGCAACATTCAATGCCTCACAAAGTATAAAACACAGCACATAATTAAAATACCATATAATAATAAATGAAATTAGTGAGCTATAAAATATCAACAAACATAAAACATAAAAATAACATCCCGAAGTTATTTTGACTGCTTCATCTCATTCTCCAAATGCTTGCTTTAAAAGCCATGTTTTGAGTATTTTCCTGAACGTCAGGAGGGAGGGGGGCAATCTGATCTCACTGGGGAAGGAGTTACACAGCTGAGGCACCACCACTGAGAAGGCCCCGTCTCTTATCCCCACCAGTGAGATTGCACACCTCTAGCAATTTCAAGCATGACTCTATGGTCAACTTCCACTGAAAGTTGAACACAGAATTGCACTGGAGGACTTTGAGAGTTCTAGAACATTTTATTCAAATATGTGAACCCTCAGATCTGCAGAACTAAAAACCACAAAGGCAGGCGGTTAACTGTATCATTATGTTGTGGATTTTGTTGCACAGCCAACCTGGTTACCCCTGAATATGTTTTCAATGACATGACGACTCAGGACAAAGGCTACCAGTCATGGGCTGCCACACAGTGAAGACATCTGCTCTTGCGCTTTGCTACTCTGCTGCTGAATACGCATACCCAGTGTGGAATGCATCTCACCACATTAAAACTGTGTATGTGGCTCTTAATGAGACATGCCGTATTATCACAGGATGTCTACACCCAACGCTGCTGGATAAATTATACTTTTTAGCTTTTTAACTTGCAGGAACACCTCAACAAATGAGAGTCTAAAGTGACAGGTTAAAACTTTGAATCTCAATCATTGGCTGATACCAGATGAGACTTGGAAGGCACTGAACACTCTGGCACCACGAGATGCAGAGCTAACCTTAAGAAATTGGGCCACAAAATGGAGCCCATGACATGCGAGTGTGGAGAGGAGCAAACCACAGACCACTTACTACAATGCAGTCTGAGCCCTGCTACATGCACAATGGAGGGCCTTCTTACAACAACACCAGAGGCACTCCAAGTGGCCAGTTTCTGGTTAAAGTAAATTTACTGTAATGTGTTTGTGGTTTTCCGTTCCAGGTGAAAATCTGTGATGTAGGGACGCCTGGCTCCCCTCCATTCCTCCTCTTCCTCCTTCCTAAATCTTCGAGGTGAGGCTGCCTGCTGTTGCTTGCTGAGGACGCTTCCCACAAGCTCTCCGTCCCACTGACTCCTGGCTTGCCAGCCTGCACCACGAGCCATGGTGCCCAGCACGGAAAACCAGCTGGTCCCCAAAGAGGTGAGAGGGCCCCTGCCCTCCCGACCCTGTCCCCTCTGCCTCCAGTGCCTTTGGATCTCTGGCCTCGGTCCCACTGACCTCTTTGGGGACCAGCTGCTTCTCCATGCTGGGCACCATGGCCCGTGGTGAAGGCAGGCAGGCTGAGAGGCGGAGACGGAAGGAGGGAGAGCTCATGGGAAGCATCCTCAGCAGCAACAGCAGGCAGACTCACATCGAAGATTTAGGAAGGAGGAAGAGAGGGGGAAGAGGAGGAGGAAGAAGAGTTCGCCGGAAGCGTCCTCAGCAGCAACAGCAAGGAGCCGCACCTTAGGAGGGCAGGAGTGGAGTGGGAGCCAGGTGTCCCTACATTGCAGATTTTCAGCAACAGCAGCCCAAGGAGCTGCCGGAGTAGGAAGGAGGCAGAGGCATGCTTTCCTTGTTCTCGGTGGGGGCCTCCTCTCCTCCTCCTCTTTCCCAGACTCAGGCCCCCAAAAATTCATATTTCTTTTTTTAAAAAAAAACCTGTGAAACAGCGAGTCTGCATAAAGCGAACCGCGAAACAGTGAGGGAACACTGTACATTATAACTGTATTCTGAATTCACTTTTGACACAATAAATAAATAAATTCCATGGCAAGAAACAGTTATACATAAAGGACACAAATGAGATAGAAGAAGCATTGGTTTAAGATACTAAAAGGGGTGTTCTTGCAAGAATGCATCTACATCAGGTCTAAGAATCACGCAGCTGGATTTCAAGTCCAACCAGATATAGCTAGCACAGCCGGTAGAGAGGAGAGCTGGGTACTGCTGTCCAACGATAACAGCAGGCTCTAGAGCAGGCCTGGGCAAACTTCGGCCCTCCAGGTGTTTTGGACTTCAACTCCCACAATTCCTAACAGCCTACCGGCTGTTAGGAATTGTGGGAGTTGAAGTCCAAAACACCTGGAGGGCCGAAGTTTGCCCAGGCCTGCTCTAGAAGTATCACCTGGCTCTAGTGAAACTGGTTAGTAGTATTTCCATCTCCTCACTCCAAAAAATGTGTTACAGAAGGAGATGGTTCTCCAAAGCCAAATAGAGGTGTCTTCAGAGGGAAAGCCAGATTTCAGCAACCTTCCTTGGCACAGTAGTCTCACCTTTTCAAGCGCGCTCATCTTATCACACACCCCAGTCTCCCTAGGAGCCTCTTTTAATTCCCACAACAGCTGTCAGATGGAAATCATTACAACAGGTCATCAGTGTGAATGCGGAGACAAACGCTATGAGAAGGAATTTAGCATTCTGTCTATAGAACTATCCTAAAAGATCCATCTGTCTGAACAAATCCCAGCCTCCGAATGCCATCTATGCAAAGTGTCCATTTATCTGCATCCAAACGGAGGTGGGTACCACCTTTTCTGTGAGATAAGGCTGCACGATTTTTCTATCTTATGTTCTTTCAAAGTTGTCATTCATGTGAGAAGCCTGGTAACTTATTGCCACTTTTCCTCCTCTCCTTTTTTTGCAAGTTCACAGTAAGCAGGGCATTAAAAAAAAACCAGCTCTTTTCTCTCAGAATGGCACCAAACATGTGCCTTATACTTTAGCTCAAATATATTTTGCATGACCTTACATGAATTGCTTAGATAAAAGCCTTTTTTTCCTTCTGCTTTTGTTATTTTAAAGTGCAGATGCATTTGAGTCATTTTCCCCCTTTGTTTCATATCCTTAAGATCCGCAGCTTCAAAGACAGAATGTCAGCATGCAGTCGATTTATGACTGAACTCTTGAAGAGACACTGAAGAATTACCTTGTCAATCACCCCAAGGACTCTAAAGGCCTTCAGTTCCTCGGCAGGGCTCCTTAGGTTCCAAGAAGGCCTTGAACTTAGTGATCCTGGAGGCTAATGGAAGATATCAAAGATTACAACATCAATCAGGGTGGTACTTGAAGGAAGACTGCCTGCTGAAGCAAATGCCAGGCTGAAGGAAACTAAATTTATCATAAATCAGAGAGAGGGGAGATGAAAGAAGTTTGCTGTTTGTCCTTAATACAAAAAAGAAAAAAAGAAGTTGAGAGTAAATAAATTGCAGGGACACTGAAAATGGAAATATAGCACAGAAAAAGGAATATATACTGTGTGTGTGTGTGTGTGTGTGTGTGTGTGTGTGTGTGTGTGTGTATATATATATATATATATATATATATATATACTTGCAATTTAGGCAGTTTCCCTGCTCTTTGCACACACAATGAAACTCAGGAACATTTCTGAAAAAGAACCATATATACCCATAACTGTGGGCATGAAATAATATAAATAGAGTTGCAGAAGTATAGAGAAGCCAGGGCACTTCCCTTTCTCCTGGAACTTCCCATTTCATCATTTGGACTCTGGTGATCCTAAGAAGAGATGCAGCATGGTCTCTTCTGGCAGGCTCTTTGTGGGAGTCTTCCTTCTTGTGGCAGCAATGTTCTCTCTGGCTCAAGCAGGGCGACATTTCCACCTGCTCCGCCAGCGGATCCTACAGCAGCGCGAGGAACTCCTATTGAAAGAGGACCATTTTCTCCGCTTGGACCAGGGAGTGAGTCTTACCAAATGGGACCACTTCATGGAGAACTTCATCCGTCAACCTCTGGACCACTTCAACAAGAAAAACCGTGCCACGTTCAACCAGCGATACTGGGTTAATACTAGAGAAGCCAGAGGAAATGGTTTGTTTAAACCATCTTTAAGTTGTTGGTTCTGACCTTTAAGACGCTTTATGGTCAGGGGCCAGCATATCTCAGAGACCGCCTCTCCCCTCTTCGCCGCCAGTGGTCGCCACGACTCCTCCAACTAAACTTACTGTATGTTCCAGGCACCAGGGAAGTACGTCTCGAGAGCACAAGACGCAGGGCCTTCTCCATCTCTGCCCCTGTCTTGTGGAACTCCTTGCGGGAGCACTTGAGGGCCTTGCGTGACTTGCAACCCTTTGCTCAGGCACCCAAGACCTGGCTTTTTAGCAGAGCTTTTAATGTTTAATGCAGTATATGTGGTATTGTGTATTTTTTAATGCAATTATGGAGGGCGATTAACAAGTGAGAAACTGATGATGATGATCTTAAATATGGGTTACTGTGAGTTTTCTGGGCTGTATGGCCATGCTCCAGAAGAATTTTCTCCTGATATTCAGGGCAAAACGTCTGGAGAGAATGTTTCTGGGACATGGCCAAACAGCCTGGAAAACTCACAGCAACCCAGTTTCATGGATTCAAGTACCTAGTTTCATGGATGTTTATGTATCCATCAATGTTGTTTTCCTTTGAACCTTATGGACTATTTCTTATATTGTATCTTTACTGTTTTTGCTATTCTTTATCAGTCAGTCAGTCAGTAGCCTTTATACTCCTCTTTCTTAAGCAGCAACCCAGTGATTCCGGCCATGAAAGTCTTCAACAACACATCTTAAATATATCAGAAAGTATCTCTACCCAACCCGCTGTCCCTTAACTGTCAGAAGATATCTCTAACCTTTACTGACCATGCTGGCTCTGGCTCATAGGTATTGTAGTTCAAGACATATGGGCTGTTGAAATGTCATGAAGGCGCATCTGGTGGGGACGAGGGACAGGGCCTTTTCTTTGGTGGCCTCCCAGCTGTGGAATTCCCTCCCAAATGAAATTAGATCTGTCCCCTCCCTCCTGACTTTTAGGAAGTGGGTGAAAACATAGCTGTGCAATGAGGCCTTCGCAGAATGAAGGAGGAGATCGCGAAGCGACTAAAGTTGCTAACCGCTAGATACAGAGCGAATATACAGATTGAGTTGGACTTGATTTTACTGTGGCGAAAGGCTTTTTAAATGTATTTATTATATTTGTATTTGATAATTTTATTGTAAATTTATGATGTTTTAGATTTTAAATGTTAGCATTGAATACTTGCTGTTCGCCGGTCTGAGTCCCTCTTCGGAGGTGAGAAGGGCGGGGTATAAAAGTTTTAAATAAATAAATAAATCACTTCTGAAATGATGGGTACCATTCCAAGCCCAGCTCTCTACAGATAGGAAGGAACTTTTAGCATCAAGAATTGTAGGAAACCTATGCATTGTATAAATAGATTTCCATGGAATCATAATCTACATGGAATATGGGTGTCCAGGGACAAGGGCATTTCCATGCCCAACTTTGGGAGTGGGGCAGCATATGACCCTTCCTTCACATAGATCTCTAATCATGGGGGAGCACAGGAAAAGATAACCATGAGCCCGCCAGATGTTTTGGACTGCGGCTCCATGGCCAATAATCAGGGACTATCAAAGCTGTAGCCCAAAACATCTAAAGATTGCTAATCTATAAATTATTGGATATATAACACACTGAGAGAGAAGCACAGAATATTGGAAAAGGGGAACAGAAGAAAAAGTTTAGGTGAGACCGTAATCTTCCGCTGGCTTTCATACAAAGCTTTTCTTTGCATCAATGGGACAAGCGAAAGAATTTCAGAAATCCAGATGTGCAAAAATCTGTTTTTAAGTTTGGCTATAATCACAACAATACGGTTAAAGCAGAAGAAGGAGCTGACAAATTACAAGTCACAAGACACACGCAGCTCCTCAAGAGAGACCCTTAAACTGCCCACCCAAAAAAGAATGAAATTTTGAAGTCTGCCAAGCATATGTGGGAATTTCTACCCAAGGAGAGACTTCTGTTTCTGTGTTCTTTTTCACTTGCTGTGGGGAAAAAGCTCAAAACAAAAACAGGAAGAGCAGTAATTGCCGTTCCGTAAATCAGAATAATCTCCCCTCCACTTTCCTTGTTCTCAGCAACTAGCTGCCTTTGACTTTTCTTAGGGTTGTTCAAAGTAAGATGAAAGACTCATTTGCCCTTTTTTGTCCTTCCATGATACAAATGTAGACAGACAGGAAGTTTGCAACTTTTAACGTTCGCTACGTGAGAGCAGTCATTGACAATCACACATAGTTTTGTGTGACTGCAATAAAAGACATCTATGCTAAGAACAGAAAGGTCCTCGGGGATTGATTTTTATTTTATTTTTATTTTTTGCTGTTGTTGAAGAAGGGCAAAGTCAAGATTTGTTAAAGGATGACTTGGGCCTCAACTGCAAATCCAAATGCAAGGATTCCAGCTCTACAATTCAGACTTAGCCTTGTCTGCCAGAAGTACGACTATAATGAGCCATTAAGTTGAGGATCCCTTATGTGAAATGCTTGGGACCAAAAGTGTTTGGGATTTTTAGTATTTCCACATACAAACATAATGAAATATCTTGGAAAGGGGACCCAAATGTACACATGAAGTTTGCTTATGTTTCATATATAATTTACATACATAACATGACAATAATTTTATACACACTATTTTCAATAATTTGTATGTATGTATTTATTTTAGAATGTATTAATCACCCATCCCAGATGGCTCTGGACAATTTACAGTAAAAAAACACACAAACACAGCTAAATACCTGAAACATCTAAAAACATCTAAAAGTATCTAACATCTAAAAACATCTAAAAACAATTAGCATCTAAAAACATACTAATAATAATAATAAAAACATCTAAAACAATTAGCATCTAAAAACATAATAATAATAATAATAATACATCTAAAAACAATTAACGCCCTCTTAAACAGCCACGTTTTACAAGCCGTGCAAAAGCCTTTTAGATCACGGGTGGCTCTGATGTAAGGAGGGAGGGCGTTCCAGAGTGATGAAGCGATCACCAAAACAGCTCTACTCTGGGTTGATGACAAATGGGCATCCTTGGGGCCTGGGACCTGTAATAGATTCTGATGGTCTGATCGAGGCGATCTCAAGGGTCGACACGGAGAGACGTTCCCATAGGTATGCCGGCCCTTGACCATGCAAGGCCTTAAAGGTTAGAACCAGCACCTTGTGAGTAATACGGACTCGACCAGAAGCCAGTGCAGTCGGTATAGAGTAGGTGTTATATCGTTCCTCACGGTGGTTCCCGTGAGGAGTCTGGCTGCCGCATTCTGCACCAGCCGAAGTCTCTGGGTCACCGACAAGGGAAGGTCAACATAAAGGGCATTACAATATTCAAGTCTTGAGGTTACTGTGGCATGAAGCACTGTGGCCAGGTCATCCCTAGACAGGTAGGGCGCCTGCCGCCTAGCCTGCCGAAGTTGGGAAAAGGCCGACTTCCTGACGGCGGAGACCTGGGCCTCCATTGTCAATAACGAGTGAAAAATGACACCAATGCTTTTGATGGTGATAGCTGGAGAGAGAGGTTCACCGTCTATTTTGTGTATGAAACAATGTTTGAGTACACTGAATATGTTTGAGGCGGTGGGAATGTTTAAATTTCTTTTCTATCTGATAATGTTTTATTCTGCTTTGTTTTAAAATGTTTTATGCTGTCTTGCTATGTGAACCGCCCCGAGCCTCTGGGAGTGGTGGTCAAAAATCGAAATAATAAATAAATAAATAAAATAAACAATAACAACATACATATTCACTGTTTTCTTTTCATTACGAGGACCTTCTTAAACTGGAAGCTACAAATAATTATGCCACTACTGTGGCACTGAATTCATTCAAACTTTTTAGTTAGACTTCACTATTACTGATCAATTTTAATATATACTCCTCTTTCTTAAGCAGAAACTCTGTGCTCAGATGAAGTTATTCATGGAAAACTATCTCTAATTTGTTCCTTGTATTCATTTAACATCATTAAATTATCATTACTGATAATCATAAGGTGATACAACCGGCTACATCCAGCACAAACGTATGTATATGCACATATACAGTCAAGGGCACATATACACAATGTTTAAAGTATTCTGCTCATTTAGCAGAACCTACCCCAGATGTTGAACCATCTTCTGATGAGGGTCTACAATACAGGCTGGAAATTTTTTCTGCTCTCATCAAGTATTCTGAAGTTTTCCTTTTCACTGCTTCACGGCGAGTTGGACTTGATTCTCCTGTATGCCAAAAGAGAACATTTATTGCTACAAGAGCATCGGCTTTGCAAAGTTTAATCTATCAGAAAACCTACACGCACAGATAGATACATACATAAAAACTCCAACCACCACCCAAGTCAAAAGAGAAGCACAATTAAAAGCCCTGGCAGACCGTGCAAAAACAATCTGTGAACCCTAACTCCTCCAAGGTGAACTAAACCAACTAAACCATCTAAACCAGTCCCTCCGGGCCAATGGGTTCTCCACCACAGACATCAGAAGAGCCGCAAGACCAAGAACAAGCCACGCAAGTAAAGACAAAGATCCACCCAGAGGAAAAGTCTTCTTACCATACATCAAGAGAACCATAGGGAAGCTGATGAAGGAACACAACCTACAAACTAGCTACAGACCCACTAAGTAAATCCAGCAAAGGACAAGAGGATACTCTCACCTCTGCAGGAGTCTACTGCATACCATGCAGCTGTGGACAAGTCTACATAGGGATTACCAAATGCAGCAAGACCCAAACTAGCAAGCTTGGACAGTGGCAGCGAGGTCCTCAGGTCGTAGAGTTACCTTCTCTTAGATGGCTGACCTTACATGGTTGGACGAGTGCCTGGGTTTGAATTTAGAGTTTTTCTTCTCTTAGGATGGTTGTCAAAAGGCTAGAGAGCCCATCCTGCCCTTTGGCGCTCTTTGTCAGACCCTTCGGTTGTGACCTGTCTGGCATGGGAGGCCCTACCAATGGCTATTATGCCACCACCAGCATAGCTCACAACTTCGTTAGAGTACGCAAGCCTCTCCCTGACAACAAGGGGGTGCCAATATATACTGTAAATAAATAAATAAATAAAGATGGGCAGTTGATACTGGCTTTTTCTCCTCTCCATGGATGACCCTCAACTTATCGGCAAGTCATATCAAAATCCATAATGTTGACCCCAAAAACTGCCCTTGACTTATCCATGAGGTCGACTTAATTACAAATATATATGGTACACTTCCTTATCTTTCACACTCTTTCCAATGAGCACCAAAAATCTGACATTTTGCATGTGATTTGCAATTCCAGATTAACTTCATAAGTATGGAGCTCTGAAAGTCTTTTCACTTTTTCCCACTTCATTTCAATTATTCACAAAATGAGTCCGGGGTTGCCTTTGCACAACTCACCAAATTTTAGACATTTAACCTTTCGCGACCCACGCACACATCGCACAATCAGGTACACACAGGTCAACACTTCACTTACATCGACATTTTCAGTTCCATTGTTTTTGAGCTGTCAGCTATAAAACAAAAGAACATTTGTCTTCTTCCCCTTAAATAAAACTATACAGAGCTGCTGCAAATAACAATGCTTTTTTTGAGTTTGAAATATTTTAATGCACTGCACATGTCAACGAAACCCCTGATTTCACTACAGAATGTCACTAAAGAAACATCAAAACAGGAAACAAAGACATCGTTAATGATCCTTAAATGTTAAAACTCCCATTACCACCATACACCTTGATATCTTCCACACTGTTTTCAGCCTCGCATTATTCCTAAATATACCTTGGGATTTTTTTTTTATGCTTTGAGGGTTCTTTTAATAGGGGAAAACACATTAGGAATACAAGTGTTAACTGCATTAAAGCCTTTTTAATTATTCTTTACAGCAAGATCGTGCAAGGTCATCCCACTTCAAACAAAATATTCATTTTTCTATTTAGGTGTTTTCCTAGATACCAGCAGATATTTGTGTTTCATTTGATAGAGATCAAAGTTTTTTCACCTAAATCAGTCAGATTTTTGAAAAAAGCAGCAACGTCGTTCAAATGGGTAATTTTTTTAATAATAAAAAAATAGCCTCCTCTGAAGGAAGATATAAAAAGTGTGGTAATGCTGATGACAGAGACCTTCAAATAAAAACCCTTTGAGATTCCTCCTCAATCTCTCTCTCTCTCTCTCTCTCTCTCTCTCTGCCTCTCCATTTGCTATACAGCAGCTGTGCCTCACACAAATTCACATGAATGAAAATATTTAGGCGAGAAACCACCCCCTTAGCTTGTTTTCCATATGACTTTCCTGTAATTATTTTGTAAACTGTTCGCACAACAATATATAAAAACATCTGCAAAAACAGGTAATTAATGTGTCAAGCCAAACTAATGCATTTTTATGGTGGCCATGCTTCGTCAACTGTAATTATAACTCTTTTTAAGCAAATGATGATGTGTTTGTTGCAATGTGAAAGTGGTTATTTTGAGATGCTCTGTTCGCCATTACTGCAAACAGAATATTAAAAAAAGAAAAAAAGGGCCAGGGGGGAGGGGAGACCATACAGCGACTATAATAGGATTCCCAGTCATTTCGAGTCATCTGCTTTCTTCACTGCAAACTAACTTGCATCTTAAAAAATGAATGTTTCTTCGATTTGCACTAATGCCGAATTGAGCTAGTCAGGTCAAAACGAATTCCCCTATGCTGCCAAAAGGTAAATACAACAAAACAGGGGGGACGACCCCATTGATCCCCCACCTCTAAGGGCAGGCTCACATGCAGCACCTGTACTTGTGGCAACTTCACCAGTATGATATTTCTGCATGCCATAGTTAGCATATCTCTCGGCATTACTTCGCGAACGAAGATTCAGGAAGGACTCATCCCACACTTTTTACAAGCGCGTTGAGGACTAAAAAGGCCAATCTGAGATAGGCAAGTCCAGTTGCAGAAAGCACAGCAGAAAGTCTCCTTGGATGATGTTGTTTCCAAGTTGCGGTTCTTTCTGCATTATCGTTTCTCTTCGAGACCCGTTCGGCGTGTCTTCTCGAAAGAGGCCGCAGCATTGTGGATAGTGCGTCTCCATGCCTCCCGATGTGAGGCCAGGGTGGACCACTGTTGGTGATCAATCTGGCCGAGATGTTGTTTCAGGGAGTCCTTATATCTCTTTTTGGGGATGCCTCCCTTGCGCTGACCCGTGGTGAGTTCAGCATAGAGTAGTATCTTTGGGAGATGGTGGTAGTCCATTCTAGAGATGTGCCCTGCCCAGTGCAACTGTGTTCTCTATAGCATGACCTCAACGCTGGTGATCCCTGCTTACTCAAGGACAGCAACATTCGTCACATAGTTGATCCAGTGTATATTTAGGATTGTGCGAAGACAGCGCTGATGAAAGCGTTCGAGGAGTCGTAGGTGTTGGCGATAGGTGACCCATGTTTCAGACCCATAAAGGAGACTAGACAGTACAATAACTCTGTACACACTGATTTTGGTGCTTTGCCTCAGGTGTTTGTTGCTCCAGACTCTTGTGAAGCCTTCCGAATGCACTATATGCCTTTGCTAACCTGTGATCTATCTCTTTATCAATCTTGGTGTCTGAAGAGATGATCCTCTCCATTTGCGCCCCCTTGTTGTGGGGGAGAGGCTTGTATACCCTAGTGAAGTTGTGAGCTATGCTGGTGGTGGCATAATAGCCACCGGTAGGGCCTTCCATGCCAGACAGGCCACAACCAAAGGGTCTGACAAAGAGCGTCAAAGGGCAGGATGGGCTCTCTAGCCTTTTGGCAACCATCCTAAGAGAAGGAAAACTCTAAATTCAAACCTGGGCAGGTGGTGCTCGTCTAACCCTGTAAGGTCAACCATCTAAGAGAAGGAAACTCAAACCAAACCTACGACCTGAGGACCTCGCTGACACTGTCCAAGCTTGCTAGGCCCCGGCAGACCCTATTGATCCCCCAACTCTAAGTGCAGGCTCACATGCAGCACCTGTACATGTGGCAACTTCACCAGTATGATATTTGTGCATGCCATAGTTAGCATATACTCCTAACATATACCGACAAACTCATATATATGTTGATGAAATCCAAAACAATTCTGAGATGATCAACCTGTAATTATGGATGAAAACATTTGAAGGGCAAGAGGTTTCCTATCCCTCCATGGAACACCAGGCTAGAAACAAAGGGGTGCAGTACTTATGTCACTAGAGCTCTCTGTCAAAATGCTGAAGTTCTGGCAACCACCAAAGACTGTCAGGAACTGATTGTGACCTTGAGACACAGCGAACATTAACTGAGGAGATGTGGCCAATCCATGGCACACGTCCATTAGATGTTTTATGACATTCATCAGTCACTCATATCCTATGAATTTACTACAAGAAACGAACAATAATATATTATATTTATCTGATTCTTAAGACTATCACTGACTAGCCCTATGTTTCCGGGGTTTTGTTATAAATATGCATTTGCTTTTAATTAATGGTATGATTCTAATCAAGATACTGAAGATGAAGGCCTGAACGAACGAAAGCATTCATCTTTGTTGGATCAGAGTATATAAGCTGACAAAATCAGAACAGGTAGCTTGGCCAAAACTAACAAAATGAATTTCAAGAAGGAGGGACCCAGACCAGCTTACAGCAAAATTCAATGCTATACAAATTTAAAACATCTTAAAACAGCATATTAAAATACATAAAAACAGAAATACATAAAAACCACATTGCCATTAAAACCACATTCAACTCGGTCTATAAAAGTGGTCACTCATTTCAGATTGAAATCAATCTCAGCTTATTCTGGGAAAGCCTCGTTCCACATCCAAGTCTTCACCCGCCTCCTGAAGATTCCTTAACCACTTAAGCAGCAAAAACGAAATGAACAAGCCAGGCCGGGTAAATGCCTGGCTCAACAACAGAACATGTGAAAGAGATCTTGGGGTCTTAGTAAACCACATGAGCCAACAGCGTGATGCAGCAGCTAAAAAAGCTAATGGGATTTTGGGCTGCATCAACAGAAGTATAGTGTCTAGATCAAGTGAAGTCATGGTACCCTTCTATGCTGCTTTGGTCAGACCTCACCTGGGATACTGTGTACAATTCTGGGCACCAGTTTAAAAGAGATATTGACAAGCTGGAAGGTGTCCAGAGCATGGTAGCTTAAATTATCAAAGGGCTGGAGGCCATGCCCTGTGAGAAGCGTCTTAAAGAGCTAGGTATGTTTAGCCTGCAGAAGAGAAGGAGGAGATATGATAGCCATGTTTAACTATTTGACATGATGTCACAAGGAAGAGGGAGCAGGCGTGTTTTCTGCTGCCCTGGAGACGAGGACCCAGAGGAATGGGTCCAAATGACAGGAAAGGAGATTCCACCTGAACATTAGGAAGAACTTTCTGACTGCAAGAGCTGTTCAACAATGGAACTCTCTGCCTTGGAGTGTAGTGGAAGCTCCTTCCTTGGAGGCTTTTAAACAGAGGCTGGATGGCCATCTGTCTGAAGTGCTTGATTGTGCTTTTCCTGCATGGCAGGGGGTTGGGTTGGATGGCCAATGTGGTCTCTTCCAACCCTATGATTCTATGATTATTGTCTCTCCTCCACCCCAGAACTCTTATGTACGAAGCTTAGTCTTAGTGTGTTGTAGTGGTTTGAGTGCTGGACTCTGGAGGCCAGGATTCAAATCCTCTCTTGGCATGGAGACCCATTAGGTGATCATGGGCAAATCACACTATCCAATCCTCAGAGGAAGACAGAAGCAAATTTGATCTAAACAAATCTTGCAAATAAAAACCTGTGATAATTTGCCTTAAGGTCACCATAAACTGGAAACGACTTGAAGGCACATAACGACAACAGTTTATGCCCCAATCAGCCCAATAGCATATTAAATAACAATCATTTAAATCATTAAAAACCTAATAAAAGTTAAGCACATCTATAAAGTATCAATAAAAGCAGGGGCAGGGTGACGTGGCAAGACAATCCAAACAACAAGTATATAAGAATAGGGTTTTTTTACATCCAGCGAAACCTATGTACCCCCCTGTGGCTGGATTCGAGCACAACCTCAAAGGCGCCAAAAAGCTGAACATCAACACAACATACCTTTCTGTTCTGTTCTGTTCTGTTCTCTGTCCTGTCTATCCAAAATGGCATTGAATGTTTGCCGTGTATGTGTACTATGATCCACCCTGACTCCTCTGAGTGACATAGGGCGGAATATAAATAAAGTATTGTTATTGTTGTTGCTATATTACTACTACTACTACTACTACTACTATTTAGTCCAACACTCTGTCCAGAAAATCACATTCCCTCATTCATGTTCTCTAGTCACTGGCATTGAGAAATATATTGTCTCTGCTACTAGAAATAAGAAAGAAACACCATTGCAACCTAACTCTCTGCGAAATATACTGTCATATACTAGAATCTTGTCACTAGATCTACCTCCTGTTTCTTATATGGCATGCTGTTCTTCAAGCAAACTGAGCCTCATCTTAAATACGACTAAAATGTATCTTGGGTACAAACCACAATTTTGACTTTGATAAATCCCCAAAATAAGAATAGGGAGTGTTATAAACACAATCTTGATGCCTACATGTGTGGGTTATGCACGTAACAATCTACTCTTAGGTTTTTCACTTATTCCTAGATGGAAAAAAGAGCTTTCTATCTAGGACTTGGATTATGTATGGATTGGTGGTACATTACAAAGAAGTTCAATGAGCACTCATTTAGATGACATTTTCTCTTGTACTATAGCTTTCAGTTGTCAAACAGAGTATGTCATCAATACACTCTTTACTACATTATCCATTTGGTCCACAACATTTCCCCACATGAAGTTACTCCAGAAACTAACATGATGTGTAAATATTGCTTAGATATGTGAGAAGTTTAGTTATTTATGGTTCTTAATACAAAAATGTATTTCCACCCCTTTTGCAGCTGTTGTAAAATTAATGCTTTGCATCTCTTTCCTATCTATGTAAGGAAGGGATATTAATTCTTAAAACTACTGTAGAATGAGCCAAAAAGCGATAAAGCGCAATAATTGAAAGCAAGAGGAGAAATTGCATTTTCTTTTGCTACGTGTCAACTACTTTCCTTGGTAGGCTTCAAAAGCAACTGAAATAATCAATTTGTTTTATCAATAAAGGACTCTGGTTGTTAATTTCACAGCAGAGGCTTGAGGGCTTGACAATGGAAAGCGCGGGATGAGGCAGCCTCCATGTGGAAGTCATTTATTCAGGAGAGGCCATTTGAGGAAAGTAGAATTTGATCATCAATAAATGCCAATCACATAAAAAAAGATTAGGAGCTTCTCGTATATGGAGGCTGCTGGACCAAAAGAAAGAGAGTGGCTTTGGTCGCGTGATATAAATTATGGCTCAGATAAGTCTTCCCGTTGATACTGGGACTATTCTGCATTTTACCCTGTTTCTCAGGAGGAAGGTGTTTCCGCTGCAGTTATTGTAGATGAACGTTCACTTTCACAAAAGGGTTTTTCTTATTATGAGAATGTGTTTCCTCTCTTGATCAAATAAAATGTGCTGATACTGTGCTCATGGAAAAATGCAAGCCCATGCCTGGCCACATACTGCCCAGCAGTGGACACAAAATGGAATGTGGCGCAGCTGGCTAAGTGTCAGCTGCATAAGATCTCTCTGAGTTCGAGGCCTGCCTGGGTCGAGGTGGGTGCTCGACCTTTAAGTGTAGCCGGCTGTCTACCTTTGCAGCTCGAAAAACAGTTGCATCTATCAAGTATGAGATTAAGGTACCACATTAAGTGGGGAGGCAAATTTTGACTGAATTATGAGGCCATTAAAAAAAACTCCAGGAATGCTGAGGAATGCGGAAGGAACAACAAGGGACACTGGGAACGCTGAGAGATGAGGAGTGCATCAGCTCCCTCTGGTGGCCAGAGTTTGCCTCTGTTCATCTATATGTGTGTATGTGGAAACGGCAGGTATTGTCTGCTAAGTATGTGTACCTGTAATCCGCTCTGAGTCCCCTTCAGGGTGAGAAGAGCGGAATATAAATAAAGTAAATAAATGAAATAAATTCCTTCAAATTGGCCATTCTAGAAGTCTAGTTGCAATTTTTTTGCTTTTTCATATACAGGATCAAAAATATTTTCACCTTTCTCCTAGAAATAGCACTTAAGGCAGTTAACACCAATACTGAACAAAACAAATACAAACAAATTACGGACAGATATATAAGCAATCTACAATTAAATGCACTGTTCTAAATACACAAATAAAAGAAAACATCCAATCCATTCAAAGCCCCTTCTGCAGCAGACCGTTTTAACTACCAAAGGCCTACTAAATAAAAAAGACTTTGAATATGGCAGGAAAGCCAATGCAGAAGGAGTCATTCCCATCTCGGAGTCACTACTGGAAAGGCCATCTTTGCTCACTCATCAAGCATATGTCCATAAGTAGATAAATTAGAAGAATCGTGGAATACTAATTACATATATAACTAGCTGTACCCGGCACGCGTTGCTGTGCCCTATTTAGGAGATGCGAGAAAGTCTGAGTATGTAAGGGTTGGAAATGATGTTACTTACGGTCTTGGTGGGGTCATGTAGGCATGAATTGCGCACTTTCTATGTGTGCTCCAAATGATGTCATCTGGAAGCATGAATTGTATTGTCTTATATAGCGGAGGAAGTGTTTTGATTCTGGAGTGTGTCAGGAACTTCAATGCTTTCCAGTAAAGACGCTACAGAACTGCTGCTTCTTCCAGTGGTAGTTTATTGAAGACACAAAACCTATAAAGCTGAAGCACCCGCTTCCCATCACCACAATCCTTATATACTAATCCCTCCCCCATGCAATGCCTGGAGAGGGTTGCATCCTGACTCAGCAATCCCAGTGAGTCTTTGCATTACCCAGAGTTCCCATCATACCCCAGAGTCTTATCTAGACCAAAGGTCATAGTCCCAGTATATTCAACTGCAAAGAAATAGAGCAAAGTTCATGGTTGAGTCATCTCTCTCTGACTCAGCAACTCAGGTGAAAGTAGTAGGCTCATGGCAGGCTGGGATCTGTCTCTGGCCCCAGGCATAGACCCCCTGAGGAAGACAAAGCAACATTCAAAATTTTGGCATAATTGGGTTAACATATCGTTTTAACAGGTTGCAATGAAACACAGAATAAATTTTCCTCAAGGCTCTTGGCAATATCAATCGGTACGTCACCTCATTCACTCGCTCAGCCACTCTGAATGGTCCCACATACTTTGGGCCCAATTTTCGAGAAGGTAACCCCAACTTTAAATTCTGAGTGGATAACCATACCAAATCCCCTTCCTTATACACATCACCTTCTTGTCGGTTTTTGTCACCAAATCGCTTGTGCAACCCCTGTGCCTTATGCAACGCCTCAGTTACCTCCTTCCACTCTTCTCGAGCTCTATTGTACCATTTCTCCTTATCATCCTCCAGCACTCCTATCCCAACTGGTAGTGGAACAACCTCTTGGCCAAATACAATTGAAAATGGAGTCCTGCCTGTAGATGAGTGCACAGATCCGTTATAAGCCACTTCAGCGTAAGGCAACAAGTCTGCCCAATTACTCTGCTGGGCATTTACAAAAATTCTTAGATAACTACCCAACGATTTCTGCGTCCTCTCAACTCCCCATTACAACAGGGATGATAAGCAGTTGTCAACTTCCGGTCTGCTCCTAAGGTTTCCAAGAACCTATCCCAGAATTTCGCCGTGAATTGCACACCTCTATCGCTAAGCACCTGCTCTGGACACCCATGTAACCGGTATATATGCTGCACATATAACTTAGCCAATTTTTCTGCCGAAGGCAAGCCAGTTAACGGTATAAAATGGGCTTGCTTTGAAAACATGTCCAGCACAGTCCAGATATACCTATATCCTTTACTAGGGGCAACTCCCCCACAAAGTCGGTACTAATATGTGTCCATGGCCGCACCGGAGTAGCCACCACCTGGATCAATCCTGGGGCTTAGCAGTAGGTACCTTCCCCCGTGCACAAGCCTCACAACTACTCACATAATTCTTTACCGATGTCCTCATTCCTGGCCACCAATATCGGGCTTTGATTGCAAAGAAAGTTTTAGAAAATCCCCAATGCCCTGCTGTCTTGTGGTCATGGAACAACTCCAACACCCTATTCCTTAACTCCGCTGGTACATACAATTTCTCCCGAACTATCCACAATCCCTTGACCCTTTTACATTCCAACTCATGGGCCTTCAACCAATCATCCTTCTCATAACACCTCTGAAACTCTTTTACCCACTCTTCCAGCTCCTCATCCTCCTGCTTTATTTCCAACTTCGCTTGTGCTCGTGTCTGCACCCTCAGACCCCACTGGTCCTTTGTGAACACTCTCCCCACACTTGGAAGAGGATCTGGCCCCATTGCAGGATAACGCGACAATGCATCAGCAACCACATTATCCTTACCCTTTATATGCTTCAACACAAAATTAAACCTAGCCAGATACTGGGCCCATCGTAACAATTTAGGAGACAACTTTTGGGGCTCCCTAAGAAATTGCAAATTCTTATGATCAGTTAACACTTCAAACGGGTGAACTGCCCCTCCAAAAGTGTCTCCACGTCTGCAGAGCATAACGAATAGCAAACGCCTCCTTTTCCCACACTGGCCAATTCCTTTGCTGCTCCCCAAATTTCTTAGAGAAATAAGCACAGGGTTTCAACACCCCTTCCTCGTCCTTCTGTAACAAAGCTCCTCCATATGCCCAAGAGGAAGCATCACTCTGTACCACAAAGGGTTTTGCTGGATCTGGATGCACAAGCAAAGGACCTTTAGTGAAAGCTACCTTTAAAGAATCAAAAGCCTTTTGACACTCTACAGTCCAACCCAACCTGGCACCAGGCGCCTCACCTTCCTAGCCTCACCCTTACCTTTTGTCTTGAGCAACTCTGTAAGAGGCAAAACAATATTAGCAAATCCGGAAATAAAAGACCGATAAAAGTTAGCCATCCCCAAAAAAGCCTGTAACTGTCTCTTTGTTTTAGGAGCTTCCCAAGCCAACACATCTGCCACTTTACCCGGATCCATGGACACACCCTCTCTACTAATTCTATATCCCAGGAAGTCAATTTTGCTCTTGCTAAATTCACATTTACTTAACTTAACAAACAATCTGGCCTGTCTCAATCTCTCCAATACTTCCCGAACTAACTGCACGTGCGCCTCTTTGGTTTGTGAAACCACAACAATGTCGTCTAAATAAACATACACCCCCTTATACAAAAGGGTGTAGCACCTCATTAATCAACTGCATAAATATACCGGGGGGCCCAGCCAAACCAAAAGGCATGATGACCCATTCGTACAGCCCCAAGGGACACGAAAAAAGCAGTCTTCCACCTGTCCGATTCTCGCACCCGCACCATATGGAAGGCATTTATAATATCCAGCTTTGTGAAATACCTGCCTTTTCCCAATTGCCCTAATAGATCCTTGATTAAAGGCAATGGATAACAATTAATGGTACTTATCGCATTAAGACCCCTATAGTCGATACACAACCTTAATTTCCCATCTTTCTTTTCCCTAAAGAGAACAGGGGCTGCAATAGGGGATTCCGATCTTTGGATGTACCCTTTCTTTAAATAATCATCTATCTGCTCCCTTAACGTAACCTTCTCCTTCTCAGACATAGGATAAATCTTTGGCTTAGGGAGTACTGCCCCTTCTTTCAGTTCTACCTTGCACTGTACATTCCTGACTGGGGGCAGATTGTCGGCTAATACAGGGTTGAACACATCTGCTAAGTCAATATATTCCTCAGGAATCTGTGGCTCACCTCCTTTTCTTCTCTTCATTCACATACACACCACCATTCGCCACAGGCCGGCACTCTAACGTACCTGCTTTCCAATCTATGATTCATCAGCCTGACTCAGCCAAGGCAATCCCAATATAATTTCATGTTCCATAACAGGAGCCACCACACAATCCAGCTCCCCCTCCCAAGTATCAACCTTTCCCTTTAACCCTTTCGTTCCCAATGGAAAGGGCCCTCCTCCCACAAAAGTTCCATCCAACTGGGCAAAGTGTACAGGAGCTGGTAATTCCTGAATTTCACATTTCAAATCCTTAACTAATCCAGGACACATAATGTTTTCAGAACACCGCAATCCACCAATGCTTTATGCGTTTGATATTTTCCTTTCTTTTCCAATTCGATTTTACAAACAATACTTGGGGCCCCTTTTCTCACCCCATCCGCACTCTCCATCTTTTCACCCAGGGCACCTCGGGCAACTTTCACATTTTTGGTATCCGGTAACTTTCTTAGATGACATTGGAAGGAATAATGTCCTGCTTAGAGCAAATGTAACACAAGCCTTTCCCCACAGTTGGCTTTCCGCTAACACTACTCCGCTGGCTCGCTTCCGGTTACACGTCTTGACCCTGGCCGAAATCGCCTCGTAGGTCCTACTGCACTTGGGCCAGAATACCTTCTACGTTACCAGCCAATTGGATCCATCCATCGACATCACCAGGGTCTCCACGATGAAGGCACCACTCCAACAACTCTCGTCGTAATCCGTCTTTAAATAGTTCAAGGAGGGTTGCTTGAGACCACTCCGCTACCTTGCCCGCAAGGCTCATAAACTCCTCCGCATACTCCGTTACAGATTTATTGCCTTGCGTTAACCCCCTCAGAGCTTCTTTGGTCTTTACTCAATCCAGTGGGTCACGAAATCTGTTCTTCACAGCCCGAAGAAACCCTCTCAATGTCCCCAAACATGGATCTTGTCGATCATGGCACTGCACGTACCAGTCCGCAGCTCTTCCTTTAAGCACAGCTCCCACAGCACGCACTCTGCTGCCTTCACTTGGGTACAAGTGTCCATAATCTTGCATGTGATCGCCAACTGCCGCCACAAAAAAGGCCACTTTACATGCCTCACCATCAAACTCCACACGGAGTGGCTCCTTCCTTGGACGAACATCACCCCCCAATTGGGGTCTTCATTCTCCTGCTCCATCTCTTCCGGGCATCTGGGCACCAGGCTGGGGTCTCCATCCTCCAGATCCATCCCTCTTGGGCACCTGAATACCTCTTCCCAGTCCTACAGCTTTAGGCTGGACTGAAACCCCTTCATTCACCACTCTCAGCCTGGCACCACCATATGCTGCTCCTCGCGGAACTCCTGACTGGGCATCAACCCCCCACACTCCCGAAGGAGATCTAGGATGGGTTTCAACCCTCTCACTGTCCATCCAAGAATAACGCGTAAAATCGCCTCCCTCAGCCGGCCCCCACATAGAATCTTGGTTCTTAAACATCTGCTGGGACATTCGCTGCAATGTCTTCTCCAAAGCCGCAACTTTGCATCCCAACACCTCCACTTCCGTGGGAGAACTCGGCTCAGTAGTTTCGCTCCCCCGAGTCGCCTCTCTGGACTTACTGTGCACCACCGCAGCTGCACCCTGGAGTCGCACTGGATCCACATGACAAGCTTCCTGGATCCTCACGAAGAATATGTCCCTCTGGAGCAGCCGCACGCCATGCTGACGCCGTTTCTCCGACCCGATCAGGGAGGCCAACCTCATCTATAGTATTCCACCCCCATTCCAAAGTACATCTTTCAGGGACTGCTCCAGTAACATAATCCCAGCTTTCCACATATTCCTCCGCCTCTTTCATAAACCTCTCCATTCCTGGGAAAGTTTCAGGGGCTTCAGCTTCTGTCAGGAACTTCAATGCTTTCCAGTAAAGACGCTACAGAACTGCTGCTTCTTCCAGTGGTAGTTTATTGAAGACACAAAACCTATAAAGCTGAAGCACCCGCTTCCCATCACCACAATCCTTATATACTAATCCCTCCCCATGCAATGCCTGGAGAGGGTTGCATCCTGACTCAGCAATCCCAGTGAGTCTTTGCATTACCCAGAGTCTTATCTAAACCAAAGGTCATAGTCCCAGTATATTCAACTGCAAAGAAATAGAGCAAAGTTCATGGTTGAGTCATCTCTCTCTGACTCAGCAACTCAGGTGAAAGTAGTAGGCTCATGGCAGGCTGGGATCTGTCTCTGGCCCCAGGCATAGAGATTCTAGCCCTGACAGAGTGTCTCCACTCAGCAAAGTCTGTAGTGGTTGTGGAGGAGTGGCAAGTGGTGGTAGAGAGACTTTACCGGCTAGGCAGCACATTCCTGTTGTTTCTGCTGGGTATTTCAGGGCTTTGCAGTGTGTGCAGATGTGCGTTAGGGTGCCAATGTCGGCCTCTGGCACCATGCTGTAGTCTTCTGCAGCGTTGTATCTGAAGGCTAGGCGGTGGAATTGGTTGTGGTGTTTTTGAAGTTTGTTTTCTGTGTTGCGACGTCGTGTTTCTGCGCTCCTTGCGCGCTGCTGTTGCGTTGCATTTCTGCGTCTTTGTTGTTCCTGGCTGCGCTTCTTCTTGTCGTGCAGTTCTTTGCATTTGGTTCTCAGCCCAACTTTTTAACGTGCAGTGACCTGTTGTCTGTGTCTCTGCTGCGCAGTGTGTTTCTGTTCTGGCGTTTGTTCTGCCCTTTTTTTGTTTGATGTATGTAGCGTTGTGAGTGTGTCGTCCAATGCTGTTATTTTTAGAAGGCATGGCTTGTCTTTTGGGTCAGTTTATGTCTGTGTGGAAGGAAGGAATGGTTGTTGTTTGTGGTGGTGGTAGGTGTTGTGTGTACGGGGTCCCGTAAGGTTGGTGGGATGGGTTGTGATTGGAAGTTGTGTTGTGTTGTGTGGGTAGGAATTGCTGGAGAATTGCTCCCTCATAGAGTTTGGTTTTGACAGTTTAACCCTCAAACACCAACTAACAACTGAAATCTCTCAGCATTCTATCCTAGCCTTGATGGCTCCTGCCAGCGTTGCTATGGTTACCCTCCCTCTCTGCATTTGGGGGGGGCCGATGTCAGCCAATGGCATTTGCTGGCAGCCACGGAGGATGCTGGGAAATGTACTGTTTTTTTTCCTCGTTGTTTTGGGGGCCTTTTAGGTTTCAGGGGGGAAAGTTTCTTTGCTACAAACGTACCTTGCTTGAAGCCTATTTCTGTTGGCAAGTTTAGTGTTTCTGCGTTGTAAGGTTTCTCTGTTTATATATATAGATTATCTTTGAGATTCATAGGACCAACATCTTAAAACCTAGACAGGCATATACGAAAATATAGCCCAATCTTGAAGGATTTCTACTATTTAGGGCAATGGTTTCCAACCTGTGGTCCATGAACCATCAACAGTCCCCAAGAACTAAAAAATGATCCACAGTCTCACTGCACCACTGCAACGAGAGCAACTGGTCTCACAAAACCTGTTATAGTGCCAAGTCAACCGGGATGTCTGGAGGGGAGAGACTGACTACCCACAAAAGGCACGACAACAAGCCTCCTGATGGCTGCTTGTCCTCCTGCCTTAGCAGAGCCATGCCATGTGGTACCTGGAAGTGGGGGCGCCTTGGTGTCTTCGTTTTTAGGCCTGCTCATGGGGTCCATCACTCAGATTCATCCTTATCTTTTCCTAGCACAGTCCTTTTGCTCCATTATGTTGGCTGTTCCACTCTCCAAAGTTCCCAGCTCTTTTTATAAACTATTTTGTTGCCTCTTTTGCTTGAAGAAATTGTCTTGTATACTCAGGAAGGCAAACCATCTTCCTTCGTAAAGCAACAATTGAATCCAATGATAGATTCCATATATAACCCAGTACAGCTTATGAGGTAAAGCTCAATCTTATCTATGGCTATGAATCATGAGTACAGGATACTATCTCCAATATCAAAAACAGTACGTCTCTCGCAACAAGTGGCTGGGGAATAAGACCTGAAGAGATCTAATATACTCATACCTTGCTTGTGGGCTTCCCATAAACATCTATGTGAACCAAAAGCTAGACTAGAGAGGCCTTCCTGATCTACTAGGGTTCTTCTATCTGACGGTAAGGGCTATTCCATGGTAGTATATACTGCATTGGCGTGTGATAAAGTCTCCTTTGGAGGTCTTCAAGCAGAGGCTGAATGGCCATTTGTCAGAAGTGCTTTGACGGTGTATTCCAGGGTGGCTGGATAGGGTTGAACTGGCTGGCCCTTGTAGTCTCTTCCAACTCTATGATTCTATTATCCCAATTGATCCTACACCTGTAGTTGCTTACTTATGAGCAGAGCTATTGTCTTCCAGAAAGAACAAATTTCCTCTTTTCCTATGCACCATTCTCAAAATCCAAGCTGCAACGTATTCCAGATTCCTTCCGGCCTCCTTCTTTGGGCTGGCATTCAGAGGCAGCTAAACTGGCACAAGAGTGTTTTGTTTTTCTTTTGTGAATTATGTGTTCATACTGCATTGTAAAAATCTGGGATTTTGCTCAGCATGAAGAAAAGTAAACAGGGGGAGAAACAACCGCTTCCCAGCTCCAGCAAGAAAACAAAATGGTGCCAGAATCGCTCTATCTTCCAACTTAAGCACCACAGGAACACGAGGAAGCTGTTTTCATAGCCATATTCTGAAGCTGTTCAGATAACCCCAAAACAGTGGGAGAGATGGAGTAAGAAGATGGAGAGGGATTCCATCTTCTGTTCTGGAAGAGCTTTCGACTCAGCTCAGAGGGAGACAGAGATGGCCAAGAATCAGGGAAGCAGGAGAGGAGCTTGTTAGACAACAAAGAGGAACTCAGCAGAAGCCGGATCCTAGGAAACTGGGCTATGGCAGCTTGAAGAGCTAACACAATGTGGGGAGATAATATATTTGAATTGCACATTGCCTGGAAGATACCAAAAGTGCTTGACTTTTAAAATATTTTTTTTTTGTAAACAGTTTACCAAAATACAGCCAAAGGTAAGAATAAAGAGCTTTTCTGCTTTTGTTCTTTGACCAAATTTCACTGATATAGAACATCTTTCCATGTGCAAACTGCAGCAGGAGAAATATATTTGTTCAAGCAGAACTATGCAAGAACAGAGATGTTTCCCAGAGTACTCTGCAATAAGAGTAAACAACCTGTTGCAACAGAGGTACAGTAGGTGATCCTCCAGAATCTATGATTCAGAATACAATGTTCACCACTATGGCCATGCTGGCTGGGGTTGGTGGGCATTGTAGATCTCTTATATTCAAATTCTATGGCTGACATTTGTACTTAAAATGTTTACCGATGCCTCCGTCAAATCATCCTGGCAGTCAACTTACAAAATATTAAATGAAGTATCAAAATTTTTTAAAAAATGGGAAATCTGTCATTGCGTCCCCTTTTGGAAGAAAAGATTGTGAAAAGGTTTCTCTCTTGCAGCTCAACAATGACAACGGAGAGGGCAATGTATCGGTGCAGCACATGGTTCATTCAAGGACTTGCCCAGAAAAGGGTCAATTAAGAAGGAGGCTGCTCGCTAAAGCAGAGGGCAATCAATGGGCCTGGAGGGGTGTGCCGACCTCAGACTGCTCTGCACGCTGATCAAAGACAGGACCTCCAGCATCCATTTTACAGAAAGGCCAGGTCGTGTCCTTCCTTCTCAACATCCAGAGCCATACAAATTAAGGCAGAGTCAATGTGGCCCTATGGCATTAAGGGCAGAGATATGAAGGCCCAGAAAAGAAGTGAATAAAAGTTGGGAGGGTGGGAACATGGATTTCTACCCCACTTTCTCAAAGCTTTTGATTTCTTTGAAAAATGGGGGGAGATGGGAAAATGGAGTCTAAAATATATTTTTTGAATGAGAGAGGAACAAACTGTTCATACTTTCAACTCCTAAAATATTTCTCAAAAATATATAACAAAAGAACTTTGATTTCAAACAATGTACAGGATCAGATCAATACCATCTGTGGCCTAAACTCTTTGTGGGAATGGGTGCTTTATGCCTGCTTGGTCCTATGGAAAACTAGAGTGGACCCCCTCACACACACATAAATAAAAACCTTCATTTTATTAATACTGATTATGCTTCTGGTTTTATTGTTTCTATGTGCTTCTCTTGAACAGGCAAAATCAAAGAGATTTTCCTTACTAATCAGAACCCCTTAACTGTGTTCACAATAAAATAAAAGTTATAAGTGAATTCAGTTTGCAGTTATTGCCTGAATAAGGTGCACTTTTAATAAAGCAAGCATTATAATTTTATGCCAAACCAATCTGTAACAAGTGTTAAATGTTGTATTGAGTCAGAAGGAATTTCTGAACAAATGTAAGGAGCTGAACTACCTCAGTGTGGAAAAACACTGTTGCTTCTATCTTCTTCACAAAAAGTACCCTTGAGGTAATCTCGAATCTAATTACCTGGAGTTATTCAGTTCTTAATAAATATATTATCACAATATGGACTTGGAATCAAGTCAGAATGAAGACTGTTCATTTAAAATGAGGACTAAAATAAACAAATGGCAGTAGAATTAATTCTGACTATAGGAAAGTCAAGTTCAAAGCCCAGACTGGACAGAAGGATCCATTTGCATCCTTGACCATTTAGCCTAAGACAGAGGCAACATGATGGCCTTCAGATGTTTTGCCTGACAACTTCCATAAATTTCAGTCAGTACAACAGAGATCTCATACATTCCAAAGGGACCTGCGTTTTTACCCTACAGAGCCCCAGTATGCACTTTGATTGTGCTTTTCATGCATGGCAGGGGATTGGACTAGATGACCCATGTGGTTTTTTCAACTCCATTATTCTATGTTCTATGAATTGGGGTCTCAATCTCATGAAATAATATGGTGATATTTTGACATTGCAGAACTTCTCCTTAGAGTGTGTAGTTGCAAAAAACCAGTCTGACATGACATTTTGTTGGCATTTTCTGGCTCATTTTGGTTGACACAAGGGATCAGGGCAGGCCCGGATTACCCATAAGGCCACCCTAGGCCATGGCCTAGGGTGGCACCTTTGGGGGGGCAGCAGGTCCGGACCCCCCAGAAAAAGTTTTTTAAAAATTCAAAAATTAATTCTAAAAATAAAATTAAAAATTAAAAAAATCCAAAAAAAAGAAGGGCGCATGCGCGCGGTGGCGTACGCGCCATCCATGGCCGCCCCCTCCTTTGCTCCCCTCGGCCCTGCCCCCGGCTCCGCCCCACCCCCGGCTCCGCCCCCGGCTCCTCGCCGGCACGAGGAGAAGGAAGGAAAGCCCCACCCCCGGAGCCGATGCGGGGCCTCCCCACGGCTCCTCCCTCCCTCCTAAAGCCACAATTTCAGCCGCTTCTCAGGCTGGCATAGTGGCTTTAGGAGGGAGGGGGAGGGAGGGAGGAGCCGGCGAGGAGGTGGTGAGGAGGTGGGGGCGGAGCCGGGGGCAGGGCGGGAGTGGAGCGGGGAGGAGCCGGGGCGGAGTGGAGCCGAGGGCAGGGCTGGGGCAGAGCGGGGGCGGAGCGGGGAAGAGCCGGGGCGGGGGGGGGAGCGGGGAGGAGCCGGGGGTGGGGCGGAGCCAGGGCGGATCAGGCCCTTTTGGCCTAGGGCGCCAAAGGGCCTGATCCGGGCCTGGATCAGAGAAAGTGTGATGGGCTAGGATCTCACCAAAACTATAGATTAATTTACTCATTCTTAGCTTCTTGTCATATTTTATTCTTTCTCAACCTGTGTGCCCTCAAGATGTGTTGATCTATAGCAGGGGTGGGCAACTATTTTTTCCAAGGGGCCACACGAGAGCCAAAAAATATTATGGAGGGCCGCACCTAAAGGCGGAACTACATGCTAATCTACATAATTTATTTATTTATTCACTTACTATATTTACTATATATTACACATCATTAATATTAACATATTAATATATCAAGAAATATTCATATATTATTAGTATTAATATCATAATTATTATATTATAGTATATATTTATATATAAACATAATATATTGAAATTATAATATATCATATAACATTATATTATATTATTTATTATATTATTTTATTATTGTTATAAAATTATTATACAATAATAATAAAAACCACTAAAATAAAATAATGCTTCTTTATAGTCCCCTTCTCTGAGATTTTTATGCAGAGGCCAGGCAGGGGAGGCAAGCCAGAGGCCCTTAGGCGGGCCGGATAGAATCAGCCAAAGGGCCGCATCCGGCCCCCGGGCCGCAGTTTGCCCACCCCTGATCTATAGTGTCAACCAGGATAGATAAAGGAAAATGGAAGGTGTAATTCACTACATCCCATTGGCGAAAGCTATTATTACCTATACTGTTTGGACATTTCCAATCTGAAGCAGAAATAAAAATCTCAACTGGCTGATTGTTCTCTCTAGCCATTTTATCGGACATAGCTCTTTTTACTTGGCGTGTAGCCAAAGAACAACATTTGGGCCAAGAGGTTTCTTGTTCTGATGCCTTGGGATGTCATCACACAGCAGCTTCCTAGCCTTCAACAAGAGACTGGCATAGGACTACTTTCGCCCTGAAGTGACAAGTAAATCAGTTTTCTTGGAAAGACTTGTAAGTGGGAAGCGACAAGAGGGAGTAAGCAAAAACAACATAGCTCTGCCAAGAATTTCAAATTCTCGGCTGACTGAGGATGATGTCCTTGGCCACAAGAGACAGGTCTATGCCTCGTAAAGTCTGGCAATTTTTAACAGCTTGGCTTTATAACTGATATTTCTTGGTCAAACAAAGACTAGGATGAAAGGGTGAAGCCAAACAGATAGACATGTTTCTTTGCCCTCTAGTTTCACTTGCTTGGATTGTGCAGAGATTTTTAAACCATAAGGGCCAATTCTGAAGAATGATCTGAAGGGGAGGCAGTAACACATGCTTTTATTGATGGAATTCCTTCATATGATGAAGAAATCATAGCTAAATGACATTTATCTCTCTATCAATAAAGAATGGCCACATTTATTTGTGCTCAGATAACCCAACAGATATGAGGACAGGGTGCTTCCCAGATACATTACTATAATTCATGCCTGGGAGAAATAAATAGGCACACACAATAATAATAATAATAATAATGTATTGTTGAAGGCTTTCATGGCTGGAATCACTGCGTTGTTGTAGGTTTTTTGGGGCTATATGGCCATGGTCTAGAGGCATTCTCTCCTGACGTTTCGCCTGCATCTATGGCAAGCATCCTCAGAGGCTGTGATGTCACAAACTCTGAGGATGCTTACCATAGATGCAGGCGAAACGTCAGGAGAGAATGCCTCTAGACCACGGGTGCTCATTAGGTAGATCGCAATCTATTGGTAGATTGCGTAGAGTGTCCTGGTAGATTGCAGGCAGCGCGGGAGGAAGGCTCAGTTCCGCCCCGCAGGCTCCCGACGCTGCCCAGGTGCAGAAGGAGGTTGGACTGGATGGCCCTTGGAGGTCTCCTCCTATTCTAGGAACCCATTGTTATTATTATTATCAGAGGCTGAATGGCCATATGTGAGGAATGCTTTGATTGTGTTTTTCCCTTATGGCAGAAGGAGGTTGGACTGGATGGCCCTTGGTGGTCTCCTTCTATTCTAGGAACCTATTGTTGTTGTTGTTACTATTAGTTGTAGTAGTAGTAGTAGAGGCTGAATGAATATTATCATTATTATTATGAATAAATTCAAGGGCTTATTATACTCACATTTAGTTGAATTCAGTCTTAAAATATATTATACGGCTCTCACTGAAATAAATTTCCAAATATTTTGCTTTTATGGCTCTCTGAGTAGTGGGTAGGTAGATCATTTTGACTTGGTTGTTTTATAAGTAGCTCGCATGCTAAAAAAGTGTGAGCACCCCTGCTCTAGACCTTGGCCATATAGCCCAAAAAAACCTAAAACTCAATAATAATAATAATAATAATCATAATCATAATAGACAAAATTACGATCTGTCAACTTCAAAAGGCCACCTTACTTGGATCTGTGAACATCATTCAAAAATACATCACACAGTCCTAAACGTTTGGGAAGTGTTCGACTTGTGATTTTGTGATACAAAATCCAGCATATATATCTCATTTTCTGTCATTCTGTGTTTTTGTAGGCAAAGAGACAGGGCTGGGGTAAAGGAAACTGGACAACGACTAGAGTCCCAGGATCGTAAATAAAGGTAGATAGGAATTAGTCTACAATTCCTTTACCCCCAGCCCTATCTCTTTGCCTGCGTGTTTGGGCAGTGGTCCCATTGTCTTTATACTGTGTTTTTGTGTCAGTAAAATAATAATAATAATAATAATAGAAATAATAATGTGGAGAAATGTGGCACACATTGGGGAGTGTCTGACATGTGATTGAATACAAAAGCTAGCTGAGTGATCTTGTTTGCTATGTATTACTCTTATTGTGTATCTAATAATAATAATAATAATATCATCAATTTTATGTATTGCTCACCTCTCCTTTCAGCTCGAGGTTGGGATCAACATAGTTGAATACATCTATAAAATCACATATTAAAACATAAAACAATACAACCATAATAGCATATTTTAAAACATACACATATCAAAATACCCAAGACAAAAGTTAAAACAGAATAGGCATGGAATATGATTTAAAGGTTATAGTTAAAACTAACAAGGTAGGCCTGCCAGAAGAAAAAGGTCTTCAGTTGTGTTTTAAATTCTTACAGCTATCAGAGCTCTTCCAGCAGGTCATTCTGTGGTCTTGGGGCTAATTGAACTAATTGAAGTTTCTGAACTTGGTACAGACGTAGCCCACGGTAAAGCGTATTGCATAAGTCCAAACCTAAGTTTGCCAGCGTGTGCACTACAAACTTTATCTCTTTTCTCCTTCCTTTTCTTTCACTGAGTATTATTTCTATTTTAAAAAAGTTGATAGTATAAGCAACAACCAGGAAGAACGCTACGTAACAACACAGTAAAATCAATCAAAATCAACATAGCATGAGATTAATAAACATTATAAAATGAAACTCAGTAATTGCATCCTTAAGTATAACAAGACTGGACTTTGGGATAGCTAGTATGATCTGGCATGGTGGTCCACGCCTTAGTCACCTCCAGATTCGACTACTGTAATGCACTCTATGTGGGGCTGCCCTTGAAGACGACCCGGAAGTTTCAATTGGTCCAACAGGCGGCAGCCAGATTACTAACTGGAGAGTCCTACAGGGAGCGGTCAACCCCCCTGTTTAGGGAGCTCCATTGGCTGCCGTTCATCTTCCGGTCCCAATTCAACATGCAGGTTCTTACCTACAAAGCCCTGATCAGTTTGGGACCCGCCTACCTGAGTGATCGCGTTTCTGTCTACGACCCCAGGTAATCTCTTCGATCATTTGGAGAGACCCTGCTCTCACTCCCGCCCCCTTCACAGGTGTGATTGGTGGGGATGAGGGAGAGGGCCTTCTCTGTGGTGGCCCCCCGACTCTGGAACTCGCTCCCCAAGGACATCAGACAAGCCCCCACATTGGTAGTTTTTAGGAGGAGCCTGAAAATGTGGCTGTTCCAATGTGCCTTCCCTGAATAAAGTAAGTAATGTCCTGCTCTGATCAACTTTTTGCAAAATGTCCTCAGAAGCACTTTAACTATCTGTTGGGTTGACTACTCCACATTATCCACCCAAAACCCTCCTGTTGCGCACATTCTACCTCTGTTCGCATCCAGTGTTACTTATTTTAAATTTTTTAATATGTCATATCTGGCCCGGCCATAATGTTTTTAAACTGTGTTGTTTTTGCTTATTTTTAAGTTATTTATTTATTTATTTCTTCATGCTTATAGACCGCCACTCCCCGTGGGCTCGGGGCGGTTTACAACAGCAGTAAGATACAATTACAATATAAATATAATAAGAACAGATCATTACCTAATACTAACTACAAGCACAGAACACTAAACTACAACAATGGGACTAGAGTCAGTGGTTCAGGTGAGGCCCATCGATGTTTGGGGGGGCCAAAGGTGAAGGCGAGGTCCAAGGGGGGAGACCTCCAAATCTTGCGGGCTGACCCGGAGTCCCAAGGAGAGCCGATCTTCGAAGGGGAGGGGGCAAGACACAGGACGAGTGGTTTAAGGAGTTCTCAAGTTATATTGATTGTATTATTTTTATTTGCTGTTGGTTTGTCTTATTATGTGTTATCGGGCTTGGCCTCATGTGGGCCGCCCCAAATCCCCTTGGGGAGATGGTTGGCAGGATATAAATAAAGTATTATTATTATTATTATTATTATTATTAACAGCCTGAGAAAATACAATGCCTAATATTGAGAAAGCTGGATGCCTAGCAAATTCGACTGAATCGCTGTCAAGATATATAGGCAGTTACATGCCCATGTTGCATTTCATTAGAATATAGTCGGAAGCCTAAATGGCTTCCATTTGGAAATAAACAAAATGTATGATTTTAAGATTTTAATTCCTTATTTGTTGTACTTGTTGAATGAGATGTGAATATTCTCCAAAATTATAATCAATTCAGTGTTGTCTGGACAAATACTTATTTTATTTATTTATTTATTATTTTGATTTGTATACCACCCTTCCCGACAGGCTCAGGGCGGTTTATAACATATAAAAGCTGTACATTATATAAAATAGCAATAAAATAGCAATAAAACCATAACAATAAGATAACAAGAACAATAAAGCAAATAGCAACAGCTAGCATTTGTGGCTAAGGGTTGAAGGCTTGCCGGAAGAGAGTTGTCTTACAGGCCTTCCGGAAGGCAGGTAACTCCCTGATTGAGCGGACTTCAGCCGGCAGGGAATTCCACATATTCGGCGCCACGACCGAAAGGCTCTTTGCCTAGTGGCTGACAAATGGTAGTGCCAAAGGGAGGGTACTTCAAGCAGGTTTTGGTCCTCCGACCGGAGTGATCTCTTGGGAACATATGGGAGAAGACGGGCCCCCAAGTACACAGCCCTCAGACCATACAAGGCCTTAAAGGTCAAGACCAACACTTTGAAAGCAATCAGGTACTCGATTGGAAGCCAGTGCAATTGCTGCAGAATCGGGGCGATATGACTTTGATTTGACGCGCCCGCCAGAAGTCAAACTGCAGCATTTTGCACTAGCTTGAGTTTCCGGATTACTGCCAAAGGAAGGCCCATGTAAGGGGCGTTACAGTAGTCCAATCTCGAGATGACCGTCGCCTGGATGACCGTAGCAAGGTCGCTCCTGGAGAGGTAGGGCGCCAGCCACCTAGCCTGTCGCAGATGGTAGAATGCAGATCTGCTCACGGTGGAGACCTGGGCCTCAATCTTCAGCAGTGGCTCTAATGAGAGCGCTATCTGCTATACATAACTTTGCTGCTGTATAACAACTAATTGACAACATTATTGTGCAGAACTTTAACATAGTTAGGTTCCAACTAATGAAGAAGTGTGACTTTAGAAAATACTGACAGAACATATAAAGTGTCATGCTGGATCACTCCAAGACTTATCTTGTCCAGCATTCTGTTAACGCACTGGCCAAGCGGGTGCCGGTGGGAAGCAAGATACAAAATCATACCTTCCTACTTGTGATTCACAGCAAATGATTTACATAGCCATATTTATCTGGTATTGGAAGGTAACATCAGTGAACACCTCACCTATTGCTTCACAAATACAAAATTCCCATTTGTGATCAGGAAAGACTGTGACCACCTAGTTCAGCATCACACAGATGTGCTTTGGCCAGAACTTAGGGACAGTACATTCAGCTTCCAGAATTCTCCATCACACTGGTCACGGAACACTGCGAGCTCTAGTCTGAACCTGCTTACTTACAACGAATCCCATTAAAACACTAATTTAAAATACTAAAACACATGAAAATGAACAAAATCTGGCTACCAGTATTTTAAAAAAACCTCTAGAATCAGGACAGTTAATAAAGAACAACACTCAAAAAACAGGGGAATTCCAGACAGGAAACAATCAGGGCCAGCTAATACCTCCCAACAAAGGATTCTCCCAGGCAGAAAAAGCCAGCCTTTGAAGCTGCAAGGCCATTCAATGCTAATCACGCTGGCCAATTGCAATATTCACACTTGTCTCAAGACAAGAGTTCTTTCTCCCACCCTGGACATTCCACAGATATATAAACCTCACTTGCCTAGTTTCCAACAGACCTCACAACTTCTGAAGCTGCCTGCCATAGATGTGGGCGAAACGTCAGGATAGAATGCTTCTGGAACATGGCTACACAGCCCAGAAAACTCACAGCAACCTACTAAAAGACATATTCCATACATATTAATACATACTATAGGCCCTCTGAATCTGCAAGGGATAAAATCTGAGAATCCCCACAGAAGTAAAAAAAAAATTAATCAGATGAATGTGTCTATATTATCAAATAACTTCCTCACATTCACCCTATATCATCAGTTTATGTATAGGATTTGAAGACCTGTGGTTGGTGGAAATTGCTAATCCAAAGCTCACTGATCCAGAGGCTCTACTGTATTAGAAAATACAGAACACTCAACATACTACTACATTTAGGGGTTTTTTTAATGTTACCACTTTCTCCAAACAGCTATTCTTTCAGTGCCACCATGAATTACTCTTTTAAAGACTATGCACTGTTATTTATTTATTTACTTATTTATTTACAGTATTTATATTCTGCCCTTTTCACCCCGAAGGGGACTCAGAGTAGATCACAGAACACATATACAGCAAACATTAAATGCCATTATACACTGACAAGACAGACAACTGTACATAGATAGAAGTATATATAGGCTTTCCCATATTCGGCACCTTGGAGGCTGTGCTCGGTTCTGGCCACGGGGAGGGAGTGCTGTTAATCCATATTCCCTGCCAAAGAGCTTTGTTCGTAAACTTCCTCCTTGATCAAATCTTTGGCACTTTTCTGGCATTTCTTTATGGGTGTCTTAAACACCTCCCCGCTTTACAATGGTACCTCACATTTTTTGAACTGCTAGGTAAGCAGAAGCTGGGCTAAAGGCCAGGTGCTCACCCTGACCTGGGCTTCGAATTGTCAACCTTTCGATTGGCAAGATTTACTGCAACTGGCGGTTAACCCAGCCCTAGAGTAAAATTTCAGTTGACTTACACTATATACTAATGTCTAGAAATTTTAATAAAAAACTTATTCCCAGATCAATGTGTGTACTGTACCTCAACTCTTATTGAAAAGGAAATTATCCCAGAGTAAAGTGGTAAAAAGCAAAAACACAGTCCATCTTGCGAGAACCTACACAAAAACACCAGCCTCTCAACCAAGGGCAGTATGAGTGTGCTCACCTTTCTATGGAATGACCCTCAACTTATTCATGGGTCTTATCAAAATCCATTACTTTGACCCAAATTTTTGGCCCTTGACTTATACATGGGATATATACATTATTCACATTCAACTCCTAGTCCTTGCACCCATTTTCACGAAGCTACAAGTTTCTTGCCTTGAGGTCTTGGAGTTACGACTATAATCTGCCTCGTTTTCATTTAAAATGTCCTAAAACATAATAATAATACAGTAGAGTCTCACTCATCCGACATAAACGGGCCGGCAGAACGTTGGGTAAGTTAAAATGTTGGCTAATAAAGAGGAAATAAGGAAAAACCTATTAAACGTCAAATTACATTATGATTTTACAAATTAAGCACCAAAACATCACGTTTTACAACAAATCAACAGAAAAAGCACTTCAATACATGGTAACGTTATGTAGTAATTACTGTATTTATGAATTTAGCACCAAAACATCGCAATGTATTGAAACAGCTGTGGATCCGGGCAGGAGGCAGAATGTGTTGGATAATACAGAACATTGGATGAGCAAAGGTCAGATAACCGAGATTCTACTATGATAATATTAATAAAAACAACAACAATATCCTAGGCAAGGGCTGCTCACAACGTTGACTGGTCGATCACGGTCCCGGAGCTAGTAGATCACAGCCAGATTTCTGAGGGGTGCTTCTGCCGTGCGCGCAGCGCATCTCCCTCGGAGCTTCCTCATGCTGCCCCTGAGGCAACTGCCTCGCCTCCATCCTCAGTGCCGTCGCAGCGTGGCCTGAGGAGGAGGGAGGGAGAAGAAGGAGGGCAGCAAAGAGAAGGAGGGGGCACCCGGCCCACGAGTGCGCATTTGGAGTGTGCGGCGGCACGCAAAGACGAGCCACGAGGGAGCACAACAGCAAGGAGGCTTTGGCAGCCATTTCGTGCCAAAGCCATCTGTGACTGCGAGGAGTTCATCTGCTTGGCCACATTGATCAACATTGAATGGCCTTGCAGCTGAAAGGTCTGTGTGCTTTCATTCTGCCTGTTTATATCTGTGGAATTATGTCAGGATGGGAAAAGGAACTCTTGTCTGGATGCATTTTTGAATGTCCCTTTGGCCACATTGATCAGCATTGAATGGCCTTGCAGCTGAAAGGTCTGTGTGCTTTCATTCTGCCTGTTTATATCTGTGGAATGATGTCAGGGTGGGAGAAGGAACTCTTGTCTGGATGCATTTTATGAAGTGTCCCTTATTTTTGCGAAAAATCATGTAAATGTCCCTTATTTCTTCTTTCAAAATATGGGTGGGAAGATCATTGTGACTTGGTTGTTTTATAAGTAGCTCGCATGCTGAAAAAGTGTGAGCACCCCTGTCCTAGGCCCTTGAGAAGAACGCAATATTCAGGAACGAATTACAGGCACTTGGACCTAATGTGCATGTGTTCTGTGTTGTTATGTACATGTAAATAATAATAATAAGTCTGGTTTTTCTCTCCTAAAAGAGATTCAAGGAGGAAAGAGGAAGCCGGTCATGCAAAATGTGAAGATTCACATTCAACAAAAGTACTACAACTACCCATGGAAAACTGTACAGGTGTTTCACTTTGAGCTAACTTTTATCATTTCTAACCATTTCAGAACAATGATATACATGCAACCTTGGGGGTTAAAAGAGTCTTCTTTCGAATGCCCTCTAAACGTAAAGGCTTTAGCTAATGAAACTTGGCAGCACCTGATCTTTTCAAGAGAGGAAACTATGCTGGTACATTTTTTTTCTTCCCATTCTGCCATGAAAGAAACGTCTTCCTGACAGTTTACTCTTTTTTAAATGTATATCAACTTTAAAAGCAGATAAAACAAAATACCAATTTGTCAGAAATTGGGCGAGCATATTCTGTTCCTTAGGGGCTATTATTTCAACACGGGAAAAAGATTATGACAGGTATTTGATTTCTAATGAGAGTAAATGGGGAAGTGATAGACTTGGGAATAGAATCAGACAGACTCCAAAACAGTCCAAGCCAAGTTAGAGTCCAATGAGAACACATATGATGAAAACCAAATTGCCTGAAAGAACTGTACCTAAATAATAAAATCAGTAAAAGTAGTTAAAATTAATCCATTAAAAAACAGAGATAACTGGCAATCTTAGTAATCAGAAACTGCCTGCACAAAGAAATCAGTCTTTGGCTGATGGCAAAAATAGCCAGCAACGGAAGCTATGAGGGCTAACGGATTGAAACTAAATCCAGACAAGACAGAGGTACTCCTGGTCAGTCGTAAGGCCGAACAGGGTATGGGGTTACTGCCTGTGCTTGACGGGGTTACACTCCCCCTGAAGGCGTAGGTTTGCAGTCTGGGAGTGATCCTGGACTCATTGCTGAGCCTGGAACCCCAGGTCTTGGCGGTGGCCAGGGGATCTTTTGCACAGCTCAGGCTTGTGTGCCAGCTGCACCCGTATCTTGGGAAGTCGGACTTGGCCACGGTGGCCCATGCTCAGGTTACATTCTGTATAGACTACTGCAACGCTCTCTACGTGGGGTTGCCTATGAAGACTGCCCGGAAGCTGCAATTAGACCAGCGCGCAGCAGCCAGAATACTTATGGGAGCGGGGTACAGGGAGCGCACAACTCCCCTGATGCGCCAGCTCCACTGGTTGCCAATTAGCTTCCGAGCACAATTCAAAATGCTGGTGTTGACCTACAAAACCCTATACGGTTCCGGCCCAGTTTACCTGTCTGAACGTATTCTCCCCTATGAACCGTCAAGAGTGCTAAGATCGTCTGGAGAGGCCCTGCTCTCGGTCCCACCACCTTCGCAGGCGCGTCTAGTGGGGACGAGGGACAGGGCCTTTTCTGTGGAATTCCCTCTCAAATGAAATTAGATCCACCCCCTCCCTCCTGACTTTTAGGAAGCAGGTGAAAACGTGGCTGTGCAATGAGACCTTCGCAGAATGAAGGAGGAGATCGCAAAGCGACTAAAGTCGCTAACCAATTGATACGGACCGAATATATGGATTAAGTTGGACTTGATTTTACTTTGGCGAAAGGTTTTTTAAATGTATTTATTGTATTGTATTTTATTGTAAATTTTATTGTAAACTTATGATGTTTTTAGATTTTAAAAGTTAGCATTGAATACTTGCTGTTTGCCGGTCTGAGTCCCTCTTTGGAGGTGAGAAGGCCGGGGTATAAACGTTTTAAATAAATAAATAAATAAACCCCCATAACCCCGATGGAGAGATTATTCTAAATCAGGCATGAGCCAACTTGAGCCTTCCCTCCAGGTATTTTGGACTTCCAACTCCCAGAATTCCTAACAGCCAGCTGGCTGTTAGGAATTCTGGGAGTTGAAGTCCAAAACACCTGGAGGGCCGAAGTTTGCCTATGCCTGTTCTAAGTGAAGGGAGTCACAACAGAGATGGTTCTTTTGCATACCAAAACCAAGTAAGCCATACTAAGCCACCTAAATGGTATAAAACCTCCAGTTCAGAACTTAAAGACCACAACAATCTTATATTAACTTCTGAAAGGCAGAAAAATTCCCCAAAGGCTTCCAAAAGTCTATACACCACGATGAATGCCCACGGGGCTACCAAGAGAAGCTCTGGTAGCAGTCTGTGTATCAGTCTCAAATTACGATCACCTGCTGCCACTACAGGACCCAGTTAGTAGCAAACTCCTATCACAATGAATCAAATGCAAATTACACAGAAGTACAGTCGAGTCAAACAGGAGTCCCACTCGTAAAATGTCAGTGAATATGTATCCTACAATCCTAATCCTTTCAATGTGCAATTCAATTAGAACAGCATGAAAACTGACCTCTTTTTACAATATAAACTTTTTTAACATGCATAGGAAGCTTTTCTTCAGCCACTAAATCCATTTCTTCAGTCACTAAATCATCGTGATGTTAAGAGGTGATTGAAAACTACAACAGGAATATGGCATAAACAGCATAAAAAGAAGGGGAGAGATCTCCAAAATGAAGCTGGGCGTAAAGTGATCTCAAATCTAGGGATAATACAAATATTCTCCTGCTTTTTTTTCTCTTCTAGGTTGCCACTTAAATTTGAGAGCACCAATTCATACTTGCTTGGCACCACCAAGTGGCAATAATATGGACCTGCAATGTTAGTTTACGTTTCAACCATCATCACTTCAATATTTGTACAATGCTTTCAATGCTGGTCATTCGCTGAAATACAATATTCACAATCCTTTCTATACTTAACATTAAGTCAACGCAATAAAATTGAAGATGTGGCAGGAAAAGAGAAGACAATAAGTCCCCCTTTATGCAGCCTTTGAGATAAGAGAAAGAAGAAAGCAAGAAGATATTTGTCTCATCAAAAGGAAACCCCATACATAATATGTTTGTGACATACTTTACTTAGGCAATCCCTAATAGACTGAGGATGATGGTCCTCCAAGTGTAGGGTCTTGGCGGTGGGTCCGTAGGTGGATGTGGAGCCCTATCCTTGATCAGCATGCTCTCCCGCAGTGAGGACATTGGTTTCCAGGTGGAATGTAGTCCCAGTCAGAATTGGCTTGATGCGCCTTCCTCTTGGCATGTTCCTCCCTTTTGCCCTCAATTCGTGCCTCTTCAAATTTTGCAGTACTGCTGGCCACAGCTGACCTCCAGTTAGAGAGCTCAGGGGCCAGGGCTTCCCGGTTCTTGATGTCTATGTCACAGTTCTTAAGGTTGGCTTTAAGCCCATCTTTGAATCTCTTTTCTTGTCCACCAACATTACATTTCCCGTTCTTGACTTGGGAGTATAGTAGCTGCTTTGGAGACGGTGATCAGGCATTTGGGCAACATGGCCAGTCCAGCAGAGTTGATGGCGTAGGAGTATCGCACCAATGCTGGTGGTCTTTGCTTCTTCTAGCACGCTGACATTTGTCCACCTGTCTTCCCAAGAGATTTGCAGGATTTTTTGGAGGCAACGGTGATAGAATAATTCCAGGAGTTGAGTGTGATGTCTATAGGCAGTCCACGTTTCACAGGCATATAGCAGGGTTGGGAGGACAATAGCTTTACAGACAAGCACCTTGGTCTCCCTACGGATGTCCCGGTCCTCAAACACTCTCTGCTTCATTTAGAAAAATGCTGCACTCGCAGAGCTCAGGCAGTGTTGTATTTCAGCATCAATGTTGATTTTGGTGGTGAAGTGGCTGCCAAGGTAGCAGAAATGATCAACATTTTCTAACGATGCACCATTAGAAAACAGTGTTACACCATTAGAGGCATCTTGATGAATAATAACGCAATAATAACGCAATATTATGAATTATCTTATAACATTGTTGCTATGTATCGTCAGATCGACTCCAGAGGGGATTTATCATGGCAATCTGTTATAGGCCCCACTTATATCTATGGGTTTTTTTAATAATACAAAAAACTGGATGGGGATATCTCAGCATGAATCATAATGACATAATGAGAAGGTGTGGAACAGCCAACAAGTTGCAAGCTTCAGGTTTTAACTAAAATTCAAGAGAAAGAATTCTGCCAACCCTGATGAAAAATTCAAATGACTTTATTATCAAGCACTCTCATGTGGTCTTAGAACAACAGAAATGTACCTTAGATCGAACACTAACATTTAGGAAACACTGTATGAACACCAAGCACAAAGTAGCTGTACACAATAACATCCTGTGGAAACTTAACTGGCAGCGCATAGGGTGCAGACCCAAAATTAATAAGAACATCAACCCTGGTCTTGTCTTACTCAACTGCTGAGTGTGTCTGCCCTGTTTGGCACAATTCTGCCCACGTGAAGCAGGTGAACCCAGCATTGAACTAAACATGTAAAATAATCACAGGATGTCTCAAACCTACACCTGTCAATAGACTCTACAAGCTAGCTGGCATTGCGTGCCCCTGATGTGCGACAGGAAGCTGTTGCTAATTGTGAGAGAAATAAGGTTGAACCCTGTGAAAGCCATCCACTGTATGATTACCAGCCTCCTCCCAGTAGACTCTCATCAAGGGAAAACTTCATGAGAACCACCACTCCTCTTAATGTTTCCCAGCGACAGCAAGAGCATCCCTGTGGGCAACTAAACCAAGAAATCCCAATTGTATGCCCTCCATGAGGGTCTGCCTCTAGGGGCAAATCAAGAATGTACAACTTGGAAGTCCCTGAAGAGACTCAGTAGTGGAGTGTGCAGATCAAAAAACAGCCTGGCAAAATGGCACTGCCTAAAAGAATCCTCCGCCTTGTGTGACTGTGGAGCAGAACAAACAACTCTGCATCTGTACACTTGTCCACAATGTCCTGCCTCAAGTACAGAGGAAGAACTGTTTAAAAGCTACAGACAATGCGGTCACTGTTGCCCATTTGTGATCAAAAAATATTTGGCTGCTTCTGCTTCTTCTATATTTATCAATTTTATACTTATTTAGGCAATGCTTTTGATACAAAATAAATAATAAATACAAAAATACAATCGGGGACAGAGAGTGGAGAGGGGAGTTCTGGTCTCCAAAAGGTCCCCTCTATTATGTGGGGTTCCCCAGGGAGCCATTCTCTCCCCTCTGCTGTTCAACATCAGAGGTCAGCAAATGTTGTATTACCTCTCTACAAATCTATGGTGAGGCCACATTTGGAGTACTGTGTACAATTCTGGTCTCCGCACCTTAAGAAGGATATAACGGAACTGGAAAAGGTACAGAAAAGGGCAACAAGAATGATCCAAGGGATGGACCGGCTCCCTTATGAAATCAGGTTGCAACGCCTTGGTCTTTTCAGCCTTGAAAGACGGCGTTTAAGAGGTGACTTGATCGAAGTGTATAAAATCATGTATGGGATAGAAAAGGTGAATAAAGAAAAATTATTTTCTCTGTCACACAACACTAGGACTAGGGGCACTCCTAAAGCTCCAAGGTAGAAAAATTAGGACTAATAAAGGGAAATATTTCTTCACCCAGAGGGTCATTGGGTTATGGAATTTACTTCCAGAAGAGGTCGTGACAGCTGTCAGCCTGAACAACTTCAAGGCAGGATTAGACAGATTCATGGATACCAAGTGTATCGGTAGTTACTGAAAAGGACATTCAAGTGCCACCTCGGAGTTGGTTGAGGTAGGCAGGATTTCCCTGGGTACTGGCTGTGGGGGGTCGGGAGCAGGTCAGGGTTTTGCCCTCCCTTCTGCTCGAGATCCCCGTGTACAACTGGTGGGCCACTGTGTGATACAGAATGCTGGACTAGATGGGCTGAGGTCCGATTCAGCATGGCTCTTCTTACGTTCTTATGTTCTTATGTGACCACTTGTCCTACTGGTTCGAAGCTTTGGGCTACAGTGCTATCAATATGCTGATGACACTCAGCTTGTTCTGAAGATGGAAGGCCAGCCGGACTCTGTACCCGATAATTTTCATCAGTGCCTTGAGGCCGTTACTGGATGATTGCGTGCCAGCAGATTGAGGGTGAATCCAGCGAAGACGAATATCCTATGGCTAGGTCGACCGGGCAGTGGGGATATCCAGTTGCCTACCCTGGATGGTGAGGCTTTACGCCTGTCATCATTGGTAAAGAGTCTGGGAGTCCTTTTGAACCCTCTGCTGACGTTGGAGGCCCAGGTCTCCACCGCCAGCAGAACTGCTTTTTAAAAAATCTGTGGCAGGCTAGATGACTGGCCCCCTATCTGGCTAGGGACGACCTGGCTACAGTGATCCAGGCCACTGTCATCTCGAGACTGGACTACTGTAACGCCCTCTACATTGGTCTACCTTTGTTGGTGATCCGGAAGCTCAAGTTGGTACAGAATGCGGCTGCTCGACTCCTCACTGGGGCTTCGGTGAAATGTCATATATTTTGCAACAACTACATTGGTTAAAGATTGAGCACCAGATTACCTTCAAAGTAATGGTTCTTACCTTCAAGGCCTTATATGGTCCAGGGCTGGTGTACCTCAGGGACCATCTCAGGTACACCAGCCAACCCCCTACCAACCCTAGAGATCACTTCGCTCAGAGGCCCAAGATCTACTAGAAGTCCCTAGCTTCAAGACCTTTCGCTTAACAGTGACCAGGGGCAGGGCCTTTATGGTTGTGACGCCATCTTTCTAGGACGTTCTGCCTTCGGAAGTTCACGCCCTGTAGGATCTACCAACTTTCTGTAGGGCGTATAAGACATACTTGTTTCGGCAGGCGTTCAAACTCGATTAGTCTGTTTTAAATTGGTTTTATTGGTTCTTAATGTATCTGTTTATATCCTGTGAACCGCCCCGAGTCCCTGGCGAGTGGCGGTATATAAATTTGAATAATAAATAAATAAATAAAAAGCCAGTTTTACCATCCCCGCATTCCCACCCTTGCATAGTGTCACAACCCACTGCTTAAGTAGGCAAGCCAGAGATAAGGGTAATAAGAGTTTATCCATATCAGTGTTTGACGCTGTAGTATCCTCCTCACTCAGCCATGTACTCCTAGGAGTACCTGGAGTCCCAGATTCAACTACAACACATAGCCATAGGTAGTTTTCAGGCTTTTCTTCTACGTTTGATAAACTGAATCTCACCCAACGAGGCTAATCTGAATAACTTTGAAACAGCCAACTTCAAAGGGTAGTTTATGACTATTGTTGTTGTCATAGTTGAGGGTCACCAAGTCATTTCCAATTTATGGCACGCCTATCACAGATTTTTCTTAGCAAGATCTGATCAGAGGGGCTATAGGATGATCCCAAGGTCACCCAGTGTTTTTCCATGCTTGAACAGGGATTTGAATCCTTGTCTCCTGAGCTGTAGTCCAATGCTCAAACCACGACACCATAAAGCATAGTTAAAATTAATTTGAAACCTCAGTTAACAACCTAAGCGAAACTTTCAGACTCCTGACTATGTCACTCCTTATTACACAGTCACTGAAAGGAAAGGTTATTCCTAGGAATACAGGCAAAAACCCTTCCGGAAAAAAGCAATGCAAATATATTGCATCGTTGTTATTTATTATGGGCTTAATTGGGTGGAAAGGCGCCAGCAACACTTATATTCTACACTACCGGGGGCATCTGGAAAGTCAGCTCCCTGGAACAAAATTTCTCAGAGCTCATTTGTCACATGGCAAGGAAGAAATCAGACATAAGGCTTAATGAATGGGAAATGGCTATGTAGATCGAAGAATGAAACATCTGTACATTATAAACCAGGCATGTTTTAGCAGTGGGATGGGCATTTAAAAGAAAAGTATATGCTAGATCATACCTTGAACCCCTTCCAGGAGCAGATCCACTCCTTTCCTATAAAAACCATAAGCTGCCTCATAATCTTCCTCTTCCTCCTTCTTCAAGGCCAGCTTGATCAGCTCCCCGGCTTTATCCAAGTAGTCTCGCCTGCCAAGCCTGGCCTTTAAACTTCCAGTAAACAGACCATGGCTTTCCCTCTCGCCATCGGGTTTGCTCCATTCATGATCCGAAATGGCAGAAGCCTGTGCTGGAGGATCAGCGGTAAAGCCGAGGCCAAGTGATCGACTTGGAGAATTCTGGTTAGATGCCATTCCATCATCTAGCTCAGCAAGAGAGTCCACATCCACAGTCAAAGAAATCAAGTCACTGTCGCTGGAAAAACCTTAAGTGGAATGGAAGAAAGGAATCAGGGGAGATTGGGAATTCATCTAGTCTAGTGGTTCTCAACCTGTGGGTCCCCAGGTGTTTTGGCCTACAGCTCCCAGAAATCCCAGCCAGTTTACCAGCTGTTCGGATTTCTGGGAGTTGAAGCCCAAAACATCTGGGGACCCACAGGTTGAGAACCACTGATCTAGTCTAATCTGATTGATTGATTGATTTATGGCATTTATATACTGCTTTTCTCCCCCTGAGGGAACCCAAAGTGGTTTCCAACTTAACAATTCAATGCCGTACATACAGTACATGTGAAAATTCAATGCCGTACATACAGTACATGTGAAAACCAACATAATAGCTGGACATAACATATAGCTATAAATTTAAAACCTAAGCGTAATAAAACATAAACCATCAAAAACATAAAGTTAAAACATTTATAATACAGCAATATTTATATTAAAGCCCATCCATTAAATAACTCATTTTAAAAGTGAGAAACTGCGCCAAGAGACTAAAGAGGAGAAGGAGACATTGGACTGGTCAAAAATAAGAAACTATTGTAAAAGGGAATTTAATGTAGACTTAAATTTGTTATAGAGACAAGATGATTGAACTCTCCCCCCCCCCTCTATACCCCTTGCAGGACACAAAAGAATAACAAGAAATTTAGAACGGGAAAGAGTGGGCCTGGAATCAAACCCCTCGACCTCCGAACACGAGCACGCTACTTACACCACTTTCTACCCTTTTGCTTTGAGCACTCAGCAGGAAGGAAGGGCTCTTGGGCTCTCTCCTCTCTGCTGACTCTATCTTTTTCTACTTTCTTGACTATCCTCTTTTAACTATCTGCTTTCTCTCTCTCTTTGTTCTTCCGAACTTCTCGGAACAACCGTCTCATCTGGGGACGGCTCTTTGTTGTTTGTCTGTTTTATGCTATGAAAACTCAATAAACTTCTATTTAAAAAATAAATAAATAAATAACTCATTTTAAACCAGTTATTAAGATCACGCCATCCAAAAATCAAATCCATAGTCGTTCCATTGGTCCGTTCACAATTCCTTATTCTCTTACTGCACTAAAAACATTGTTGTCCAAAATCTTGGTCGCATAACCACTTTTTATCTTCTTCCTGAAGGTCAGGAGGGAGGAGGCTGTCCTAATTTCACTAGGGAGGGAATTCCATAGCTGAGGGGTCAGCACTGAGAAGGTCCTGTCTCTCGTCCCCACCAGCTGCAATTCTGAAGGGCATGGGACCGAGACCAGGGCCTCCCCAGAAGATCTTAATCTCCGAGGTGGATTATAGAGGGAAATATGTTCTGACAGGTAAGCTGGGCCGGAACCTTTTAGGATCTACCATCTTTTACTCTGAGATGGTATCTCTTAAGTAAGTGGTGACTCATATTTGACCTGTGGGCAGCACCCATGTGCCACCCAAAGTTGCATGCCTCAGCCCCTGCCATCACTACCAAAAAATGTTATAAAAAGGCAGACCTCTCCAAGAACAGTTCTTTGTGGCAAAACACTATTGAAGCAAATGGGATAGGTTCTTATCTCCTCTAGCACACTCTTTACGGAATACCCTCCCATTAGAGTCCTGATTTGTGCCAGCGCTGGTGTCATTCTGGCACCATGCCAACACCCTTTGAGATGGGCAGCGTGGAGCCCGGTGTCAATGCAGCTCCGCTGCTGGGTCATTTGCCTCTGCGAGCCAGATGCAATCATCAAAAGAGCCACACCTGGGCTAGAGTACTGAATTAGGATTCTGGGAGATTTGGGTTCAAATCCACACTCCACCATGGAAACCCACTGGGTGACCTTAGGCAAGACACACTCACTAGTCAAACCCACTAACATTTTTAAACTCCAAGTATTTTGATTTGCAATGAGTAATAATAAATAAAACTTTATTTATATACCGCTCTATCTCTCAGAGGAGGACTCAGAGAGTAAATGGCATAACATAAAATTAACAAAACAATATAAGCATAAAATTATCACAATAATGCATGTATATTAAAAATAATCCTGTACTAAGAGTACTTAGCAGTTTTTCATTGCACTATTATTAAAATGTGTATCTCTTCCTATCAGGAACCAGTAACTCTCTTAAACCTTTTGGAATGGTTTAACCAAACTGCACATCTATAATGGTTTACAGTACAGTACAACCACCATATCCTTGATATTTTAAGATCAATTGCTTATAAGTGGGCTGATGTTGTTTTAAAAATTGGACTTTAAATAGGTCAGCAGAAAATCTGCAGTCCAGAGCTCTCTCAAATGGAATCACACAAGGACAGGCAGCCATCAACCCAAGAGCTGGTTTTTAAATGCCCGCTATCAAAAAAATGCCCCATATCATTTTTAAAAACTTCTTTGTCATCCTTTCACTTGCATCCATTGTGTAGATCCCTTTCATCCCCCAGCTCCTTCAAGTCTCACTCCCACAACAGGCACCCTGTGAAGACCCACTGTTTCGGAGACGAAGGACATCGGTAACAAAACACCGTTTCCGTGTAGGCGTCTTGTCAGTTACAGAACTGGCCTCCAGGTTACCTGCTTTGTCAAAAGAAACTCAGCTGCGTGGAGTGCAATTCAAGGTTTCAGCTACTCTCAGAAGCAATAAGAAATGCCACAGTTGCCCTGCTTGCATTAACACCCAGAAGAAAGAAACAGTCAAGGACTTCCCAATTCATTCCATTTATTCTTACCTCCATATTCTGATTGGCTAAGTGTCACATCATCAAGGACGCCAACATCTTTCCGAGCTTCAAAAACAAAGAAGAGGAGGGGGGAAGGAGCACACAGAAAGAAAGTTGATGAATTTTTATATTTGAAAACAAGTACAGAGATTGAACTAATTAAAGAAAGAAAGAACTTGGATAAAGAACCCACGGCAGCTCCGCACAAAAAAGGGAGGGAACGTTTGTCAGAGGAGATACACACTTGGGGGTCTTTTCTCCATAGGGCTGCCATAACTCAAAGAAGACTTGAGGGAAGGACAACAAACATACTTTTAAATTCAAGAAGTCCACACTATCTGCACTCTAACTGCCTAGCCAACTCAAAAGTCAGGAGCCTCCAAACTAATCTGTTATGTTATTGTTAATGAAGCAACACATTTCCAAGCAATAAGGCCATTAAGGTCTGCAAAGAGAAATGCACAAGAGGTACATAAGAACATAAGAACATAAGAAGAGCCATGCTGAATCAGACCTCAGCCCATCTAGTCCAGCATTCTGTATCACACAGTGGCCCACCAGTTGTACACGGGGATCTCGAGCAGAAGGGAGGGCAAAACCCTGACCTGCTCCCGACCCCCCACAACCAGTACCCAGGGAAATCCTGCCTACCTCAACCAACTCCGAGGTGCCACTTGGATGTCCTTTTCAGTAACTACTGATTCCCTTGGTATCCATGAATCTGTCTAATCCTGCCTTGAAGCTGTCCAGGCTGACAGCTGTCACAACCTCCTCTGGAAGTTAATTCATTAATTCTTCCTGCCCTTTACTATATTTTAGAGGAGCCAGAAGAGGTTTCCCGCCATGCCTTGACTGACAATTGACAAAGATGAGCAAAGTGAAGCCAACCTTATGGGGGGGAAAACCTTAACAAAATATCTTATTAATGTTTACACATGTCCTAGTTTATTGTCTAATTTGGTTTATTACTACCTATTTCCCATTTCAATGTTTAATTTTTCATAATAATTTTACTGTTATTATTGTGCATCATTTTGTATTATTCAAGATGCTTAAGATCATCCGGAGAGGCCCTGCTCTCGGTCCCACCTGCTTCGCAGGCGCGTCTGGCGGGGACGAGAGACAGGGCCTTCTCAGTGGTGGCTCCTCGGCTTTGGAACTCCCTTCCTAGTGACATCAGATCGGCCCCCTCCCTCCTGACATTTCGTAAGAAAGTCAAGACTTGGCTTTTCGAGCAAGCATTCGCAGACAAACTTTAATCGAGATCAAGGATTACTATGACGACGAAACGGAAACCGATTTTAAGATTGTGGAGCTGAGATTTGTATTTTGTAGTTTTTAACTGTTAATTTTATATGTTTTTATATGGCTGTTTTTATCTTGTGATGTATTGTATATGGGCACTTGTTGCCGCTTGTTTGCCGCCTCGAGTCGCCTTCGGGCTGAGAGAGACGGTATAGAAGCATGGCAAATAAATAAATAAATTCCTGATGTTGTTTGTTACTTTGTAAGGCACTGAATGTTTGCCTGTTTCTGTATTACAAACTGCCCTGCTGTCCCTTTATGGGAGAGAGGTGTGGTCTAGAAATAAAATGTTATTATATTGTTGCTGCTGTTGTTGTTGTTGTTTAAAACTGCACAGGATTAAGGGTGCAGGACCACCACAAAGGTTTAAAAGAAGGTGAATTCAAAAACACTTTTGTTTTACCTGAGGGAACATCTCTTTACAGATCTCTAGGTCCTCCAGCATGACTCAACGGTCAACTTGTGGGGTGTAAAAAACTATGGGAATCAGCATGGTGCAGAGGTCTGAGCACTGGAATAGGAATTGTTAATTGTTTTTAGATGTTTTTAGATGCTAATTGTTTTTAGATGTTTTTAGATGTTTTTAGATGTTTCAGGTATTTAGTTGTGTGTTTTTACTGTAAATCGCCCAGAGCCATCTAGTATGGGTGATTAATAAATCTCTAAATCAGGGGTGCTCACACTTTTTCAGCATGTGAGCTACTTATAAAAAAGTCAAAATGATCTACCTACTCACTACTCAGAGAGCCATAACAGCAAAATATTTGGAAATTTATTTCAGTGAGAGCCATGTAATATATTTTAAGACTTAATTCAACGAAATGTGAGTATAATAAGCCCCTGAATTTATTCACGCTGACTGGGTGGCAGCACCTGGACGGCATCGGGAGCCTGCGGGGCAGGACTGAGCCTTCCTCCCGCCCTGCCTGCGATCTAACAGGACACCCTTCACGATCTACTGGTATTTAGGGCAGGGGTGCTCATTAGGTAGATCGCGATCTACTGGTAGATCGCGATCTACCTAATGAGCACCCCTGCCCTAAATACAATAATAAAATAATAAAATATGACTCCTGGAGAACAGGTTTCAAATCCCTGCTCAATCATGCAAATCCACTGTGTGACTTTTAGCAACACATTCTCTCAACATCAGAGAAATGCAAATTTTGCCAAGGAAGCAAATGATGGTTTACAACATGATAGGTTTACTTTTGTGTTGACATAAGGCAAACATGTCTTAAAGGTACACAACAATAATATGAAGTGTCTGTTATACTGAAAGATACTGGAGTTCTATAAGTTGTAGTCTAAACATGCTATGTTTCAACTATAGCCTAACACAATAGGAAGAAGAGTACCCCGAGTAAATACCCCAAGTACTCAGTGCAATGCAAGACCAATACAGGTCATAAGCAAAAATACATATATCCTTTATTATACCCAAAATAGGGATATAGAGGCAATAAGCCTCCAAAGAAGTACCAACCAGTGAAGTATCACTATATAGCAAGAACAAAGCACATGCCACGGATACACTGAATGCAATAAGAGATATAAGAAGCTCCCTCAATTATACAGGCATAAACATAAACATAAACAGAAGTACAAGCAATAGATAAAGGAGCTCCTCAAGTGAAGATAAACTCTCGGCGGGTGGAGAGGAATGCCCCTGGAATATCAAAACATGAGGTTGGAGCCCCAGAGTATCCAAACGCCGGTCTGGAGGTGAAAAGAGCAACCAATGCTCGGACCCGCCTGTGGATGAGGCCGCCGCCGTGCGGGTGCCTCAGTGCGGCTGCAGAGGCTCCCCTGACCCAAATGGGTGAAAGAGGGGAGAGTGGGAGACCCCAAATCAGGGCGTCCCCGCATAGGAGGCCAATGCCCCCAGGAGTAATGCAATCCGAAGCCCCCCCCAGATGATAGAGGTTTCTGGCAGCACAGATGAAGCGTCGAGTCAGGAAGCAGCCTGTATGCAATACGCAGGCGCCGGGTTCCCCAGTGGTGTGATGCCAAATGGGGGAAGGACGGGGTCGTCAAGGAAGATGTGTAGGAAAACGCTGATGCACTGGGTAGTGAGGAAGAATCCAAGGAGGGGGGCAATCCAACGCCGGATAGTGATTCAGTGGAGTGGAGGCTTGTTCAAACCCAAATGGGAAGCATCAGCATACCATCCATGTGGACATAGAAAGATTCATGGGGGAAGACCCATGACATGGAGGTTCTAGCCGCGGACGGCACTCAAGTAATTGGCCAAGTCCGTTTCGCCTGTAGCGTCGGCTTGTTCACAGCGGCGAACCACAGGGAGCGATATCCACAGAATTATAGTACATAGACAATCATAACAGCGTCATCGCAGATAAGGGGAAGTATGGTATAATAAAGGATATATGTATTTTTGCTTATGACCTGTATTGGTCTTGCATTGCACTGAGTACTTGGGGTATTTACTCGGGGTACTCTTCTTCCTATTGTGTTAGGCTGCAACTCAGGCACCATAGCCTTATTTGTTTTGTGTGTTTTATGTTTCAACTATAGTCTTGCAATAAAATCTTTGTATATTTCCTTGCAAAAAGTCCCACTGTTATTCAAAGGACAGAAGCACACCATAGACTTACTTGAAGGTCATAGAAAACTCCTAGAGAAAAAATATATTTTGTCAGATGTGGGTATACCGCAGTCCCATGGGTATAGGGGTTTGTACTGTATTCTTATATTTTATAACACATTAGAATGGATTTTCAAGTGTTTATCAAGTATGACAAGAAATATATATATCAACTTTAATGAAAATTAAAATAATTTCACAATCTAATAACAACATGAGCTAAACTGAACTTGACAAATCAACCCATTCTTTGGTGCTTTATTTTGATTTATATTTTGTGGCTGTTATAATTGGTTTTAGATTTTACATTATGTTTCACATCTGTGTTTTTTTTAAAAAGAATGCTCTGAAATGACAATAAATAAATGCAGTAAAGAAAAAGATGTGCAGTGCTAAAAGGCACATTTTATAAACTCCATAAAAATAACTTGACTAAGCAACCTCATAATGTACTTTATCCCATATAGCAAAAGAACAGCATTTGTAACAGTTCTGAGAAACTTCCGATGCTTGTCTGAATCAGAAAATAGTAGATGAAATGCTAATGCTGCCATCTAGAGGAAATAAGGATGAAAATATACATTTTTAATTTCTTGAGCATCCCAGCACTCAGCAGACTTTTCTGAAGGGGAAAATAATTGCAAAACAAGACAGATGCCAACCTTCAGAACTGCAGATAGATAAGTTGTCAGTCAAGGGATCCAAAAGAGGTTCTGCCGGGCCAATCAGCTCAGATCCATCATGTACCTCTCCATCCTTGAGAGAAACAGTGATAGAGAGAAATGATTAACCCACATTCATCAATTATTTCCTGTGAATTTGTTCATCTTTCATTTTAGGGCAGTGAGCTACGAGAAAAGCAGCCAACACGCGCTTTGACAATGATCCAAAAATTCTAAATTCATCCCATTCAAAATCAAGTTCTGAACAAAAGCAGGAGAGTCAGCATTATGCAGCCTTCGTGGAGATGGCATGAAAGAGTTACCATGAACCACAGTGGTAAACAATGGGCCTGTTTTCGAACTTCGGGTACATCCGAAATTCGGATGTAATTCGGATGTTTTTGACTTTTTAAGCGATTACGATGGGAGTTAAGGAAACAGGAAGTGGATTTGCCATTTCGAAGTCTCCGTTGCCATGTACGGATAGGGCTCGTATGTCATTTCCGCGCCCTTCTTTATTTTAGTCCCATTGCGTTTAAAATGTTTTAAATGTTTATTAATGTGTTAAATGTGTTCAATATTTTGTACCAGTGTGGCTAGTTTTGTCAGTGGTAGCGGTCAAACACGGAGGGAAAGGGAATCCCCCAAGTTTTGACTGTCCCTTATGCAGGTTTCCGCACATTGCGCAATCGCGGATGCCATTAACAAAGACTTCCGAATTTCAGAAATACATCCGAATCAATTTCGAAAAAACCTCTAAATAATTCGAAAGTCTATCAGATACGAGGCGCCAGCGCCCCCTACATCCAAATCAGCTTTTGAAGCCGTTTTTTCCGTGATAAAACAGGCCTAGTAAACAAACTGCAAACCATAGTTATTGGCTGTGCTTCTCCTACCAATAACAATAAATGTTTGGTCAGTTTGAACTACATCTAACAAATCTAACGCTCACCTTTTTTGGCTAAATTACCTTGCCAAAATTAGGATGTGCATTAGATTTGTGTAATATAGTAATCTTAATGCTGAGTCAAAGCCAAAGGGGAAGCTGTTTCACGAGCACCTGGAGCTCCTATTTGAGGGATGCTATGCAATCCTGGGATTTGTACTTTGGTGAGGCATCCGCATCCTTTGGCAGAAAAGGCTTAAGACCTTGTGAAACTACAGCCCCCATAGCATTGAACCAGGCAGTTAAAATGGATTCATTCTACAACATAGATGCTCCCCAAGGTTTTCTTTTCCATTGCAGAAAGCTTTGGTGTTCTAACATGTTTTTAAAGAAGAAATTCTAAGCAGGCACCAACTGTAAAGCTAAATTACAAAGAATGCACCTTTGGCTGCAGCACATTACATTTGTCTACAAATACTGTTTTTGGTTTTAGGGTTTAGAAATTTGAGGTGTGCATAAGATTCAATGGCGCATTAGACTTGAGTAAATATGGGTATATCAAACCATCATTAGATCCAGTGGTGTGGTCTAAAGGCACATAGTGCAAATGCATCCGAGCAAGTCTGGATCTGCTCAATGCCTAGATGGAAGGCCACCTGGATACTCTATGCAGACTACATACAATTCCACAGAAAAAATAGAGAAGCAAACAAAGCAAAGAATCTGTTGTGATGTCTTGAATACAATATAATTAGGTAAAGGTTTCCCTTTGACATTAAGCCTAGCCGATTCCAACTCTAAGAAGTGGTGCTTATCTCCATTTCTAAGCCGAAGAGCCAGCACTGCCCGTAGCCGCCTCCTAGGTCATGTGGCCAGCATGACTGCATGCAGCGCTGTTACCTTCCCGCTGGAGCGGTACCTCTTAATCTACTCACATGTTTTTGAACTGCTAAATTGGCAGAAGCTGGGGCTAACACCAGGAGCACACCCTGCTCCCTGGATTCAAACCTGCGACCTTTATTTATTTATTTATTTATTTTCTTTCTATCCCGCCCTTCTCCCCACAAGGGGACTCAGGGTGGCCTTACATAAGCATCCGAAGATGCTACCCACATATACATATATATACACCAATAAAATCACAATTAAAACTATAAAATCCATTTAAAAACACTATACAGATTCAACAAATTCATTAACAATAAAATAACATGCCAATACGCCAAAGCACATCCAGGAGAATCCAGTGTCGCAATGTCCAAAAAAGTTTCTCTTTCATATTGCCATTCCCCTCTAGTCAAATGCCTGGTTCCAGAGCCAGGTCTTCAATTGTCTTCTAAAGGACAGGAGGAAGGTGGCCAACCTGATGTCCTTAGGGAGGGAGTTCCACAGACAGGGGGCCACTGTCTCTCATCCCCACCAACCGCATTTGCGAAGGTGGTGGGATCGAGAGCAGGGCCTCTCCTGATGATCTTAAGCTTTGTGATGGTTCATTACAGGAGATAAGTTCAGACAGGTAACCTGGGCCAGAACCGTTCAGGGCTTTAAAGGTTAAAAACAGCACTTTGAATTGTGCTCAGAAGCCAATCGGCAGCCAGTGGAGCTGGCACAACAGAGGAGTAGTACGCTTCCTGTACGCCACTCCAGTTAACAACATGGCTACTGACCATTGGACTAGTTGAAACTTCCGAGAGGTTTTCAAAGGCAGCTCCACGTAGAGAGCGTTGCAGTAATCCAATCGGCATGTAACCAGAGCGTGGACCACTGAGGCCAGGTCAGACTTCCCAAGGAACGGGCGCAGCTGGCACACAAGTTTTAATTGTGCAAAGGCTCTCCCGGCCACCACTGAGACCTGGGGATCTAGGCTCAGCGATGAGTCCAGGATCACTCCCAGACTGTGAACTTGTGTCTTCAGGGGGAGTGTAACCCAATCTAACACAGGCTGTAACCCTATCCCCTGTTTGGCCTTTCGACTGACCAGGAGTACCTCTGTCTTGTCTGGATTAAGTTTCAATCTGTTCGCCCTCATCCAGGTCAACACAGCAGCCAAGCACCGGTTCAGGACCTCTACAGCCTCCTTAGTAACTTTCAGTCAGCCAGTTCAGAAGCTCAGCGATTTAATCCGCTGCACCACTGGGGGCATGATATAATTAGAGCCCTTTAAAGTCAGGGGGATATGGAGCCTAAGATGGAATCTCAGACATTAATAATGATACGTAATAATAATAAAATTTATTTATGCCCCGCCTCCATCTCCACAAGGGGACTCGGGACGGCTAACATGAGGCCAAGTCCAACAGTTACAACAAAGCAAAATGAATACAACATACAATCATAAAATAATACGTAAGATAAAATGCAATAAAATATATGAAAATAACGTAATACAAAATAAACACAGGGTACAACAAAATATCAAAGACATTAAGCCGAATGGGCAGGTCCTGTACAACGGATAGAATTTTAAAACCCTGGGAAAGGTGGTCCACGCTCTGGTTACATCCCGTATAGACTACTGCAACGCTCTATACGTGGGGTTGCCTATGAAGACTGCCCGGAAGCTGCAATTAGTCCAGCGCACAGCAGCCAGACTACTAACGGGAGCGGGGTACAGGGAGCGCACAACTCCCCTGTTGCGCCAGGTCCACTGGCTGCCAATTAGCTTCTGAGCACAATTCAAAGTGCTGGTGTTGACCTACAAAACCCTATATGGTTCCGGCCCAGTTTACCTGTCTGAACGTATTCTCCCCTATGAACCGTCAAGAGTGCCAAGATCGTCTGGAGAGGCCCTGCTCTCGGTCCCACCACCTTCGCAGGCGCGTCTGGTGGGGATGAGGGACAGGGCCTTTTCCGTGGTGGCCCCCTGGCTGTGGAATTCCCTCCCAAATGAAATTAGATCCATCCCCTCCCTCCTGACTTTTAGGAAGCGGGTGAAAACGTGGCTGTGCAAAGAGGCCTTCGCAGAATGAAGGAGAAGATCGCGAATATATGGATTATGTAGGACTTGATTTTACTTTGATTTTACTTTAAATAAATAAATAAATACTATATCTGGTGGGAGGTTCAGATGGGACAACCAACAGGGTTTAATTTCAATTGAAGGGTGAGATAAAGTGCATCAAAGGGCATTTTATCCTCGAAGGAACACCAGAACAGCCAGGTTTTTAGGCTCTTCCTGAAGGCTGCCAGGGTGGGCGCTTGCCTAATCTCTCCGGCTAGCGAATTCCAAAGTCGAGGGGCCACCATAGAGAAGGCCCTCTCCCTCGTCCCCACAAGTCCACATTGGTGGAAGCAGGACTAAACTGTAAACACTTATTTCCTCACATATACCAATAATTTATGGCAGGGAAGACCCACCAATGGTATTTTGCCATGCAAATCTGATAGTACTACAAGGCAGATGGGTATGGCTGCGCATACTCATGTGAATTTTTATAAGCATTATGGCACATCGTAGTACCAGTTGAGTATTCTTTATCCAAAATTCTTAGGGGAGGAAGTGTTTTCTATTTCAGATTTTTGTGCTGATTTTGGAATACCTGTATTTGCGTGCATACACAGTATGAGATCTCTTGAAGATGGGACTCAAGTCTAAACACAAAATTCATGCATGTTTCATGTGTGTGTGTGTGTGTGTGTATGAATGTGTGTGTATATATATATATATATATATATATAATATAGTCTGAAGTTTATTTTGTAGAGAACATTTTCAATAATTTTGTGCATGAAAAAAGATTCAGCTACCAATGTGAACAATTTTTTTTGATGTTGGAGTATGTTGTATTTCAGAATTCTGAACAAGGGGTGCTCAACCCGTATAGTCTTCTTCTGCTTCAAATTCCTCGACTGAGCACAGCTCACAGAGAAGGGCCTACAGCATTAAGGATACTATTGCCCCAGTTTTATCAAGACACTCCACCTGCTTAACTTTAGATACATTTCCTAAGTGAATAGCACAATGTGGGCAATGGAAGGACATAATTACCAATGTTGGTCTAGTGTGAGAAGTACATTGTGTGTATATGTGCCATCAATTTGCCTGTCAACTTACTGCAGCTCCACGAAGTGCATTACAAGCCTCCTAATTCAGTCTTCAAGCAACCCTGGGAGGCTAATCATTAGCAATCCCATTTATAGATAGATGGAGAATGAAATCTAAAAGATGGTTGGCTAGGAGCCTTAGGCATGTTCTAATACTCCATCGTTAAACCAGAGTTAACATACACTTTTCTGATGTTTATGTCAAACAGTCTGCCTATCAACTCTCATAAAGCAGCAACTCTCCTAAAGCAGGATGAGGACTTTCCTCCCACTGCCAAGTGGCATCATTTAAGAGACACCGAGTGGCTCAGAAGTATTAACCTTAAAGAAATCTTCAAGCTGTTTGCTGTTATAGAGTGCTGGGATGTTGGCAGAAAACTGAAGCAAATCTTCTGCGCACTGTCTTCTCTCTTCAATCACACTCTCTTCAAATCGCCCTGAAACATAAAAAGATCAACATTCTTAGAAATAATTGAGCTTTTTAAAAAAATTTCTGTGTAGAAGCCCCTTCGAGAAGAAAGGCCTCTGCTTACGAAGTCACACAATTGCTTCAGGAGACAGCAGCAAGCTTCACACTTCCTGTTCTCAAATGTCCCCAGAATCTTATGTTCTGAGTAAATGACACAATCTGGCAGCCACGAACAGAACCCAAGACTCCATCATTTTCAAGGAAATGCAAGGCAGCACTCTTGATTAGTCAAGGGACACTCGCGTATGTCAGTCAACGTCAACACATTAAATTATTTTGATCTGGTCACAAGGATGTCCATACCATGCTCAGTTATTTAAAATATTTATATTCTGGCCTTCTCACCCTGACGGGGACTCAGGGCGGAGCACAACATACAAACAACAAACATTCAATGCCGGGGCATGAATAAATTGTATGCATACATAAACATTAAAAACATTTAATGCTTATGGAACACGCTCCCGACGGAGGTAAGATCGGCTACCTCCTTCCTGGCTTTCCGAAAGAAATTAAAGGCAAGGTTCTGGGACCAGGCGTTTGGACAATAGATGTAAGCAGCACTTAAGGGGCCGCTCTGGAATGATAACCCGATGGACGAGACTGGTTTACTGCTTTAATGATGGCTTTTGTATGGTTTTTAATTATGTATTGTTTTAACTATGGTATGTTTTATTTGTGATTTTTTTACTGTAATTATGTGTAATAGCCTCTTAATGGGGCTCACTGTAAGCCGTCCAGAGTCCCCCTTTGGGGGTTGAGAAGTGACGGGATACAAATAATACATACCAGCAAAAATACAGTTCCTGCCTACTTACACACTAATAACTCAAGAATCAGGAAAGAATAAATTTCATATATGTATATTGTAACTTTCAGATAAGTATATCATCTACTCATTCAACAATGTAAAAATCATATGGTTCGTCTAAAGGCGCATGGAAACAGAGTATCAGTACAATAAACAATCAAATCCGCATTACTCACAGTACCCGTCAGCTGGATAATATAACACAAAGTCAAATATATATCACAATGATATTTGTGTCCCGGTAGTGAAGTCAATCATCAAAGAAAATTATAATCCTGGGCCCGATGGCCAAACGTAGAGTTGAAAATCTAGCAAAGGGTAAATCCATGGCCCATGCAATACACCCCTAAAAGCCAAGAAATTATACGTATTGTGAAGCGACACTGGCCGCTGATATCAGATATCAATGGACTTGAGAAGTTCCCCATACCTGCGTTCAAACGCACAGACAATATTAAAGATTGGCTTATTAAAACGGATCATACCAAACAGATAGCCACTATTAGTAGCTTTAAAGCGGGATCCTTTCAATGCGGCCATTGCTCCATGTGTGATTACATATCACCTTTAAAAGTAATTGAAATACCAGCTGCTTCATATACCATTAAACTTGACCAATTTTTTACGTGTGCCACCGAAAATCCGTGTACCTATTATTTTGTTCGTGCCCCTTTTTTATGTGGGAATGACGAAACGTGAACTGAGAAAACGAATGGGTGAACATAAAAGTCGGATTTTAGCTAGCAGTGAGGATACTTTTCTATACAGGCATTTTAAAACTGTCCACAATTCGCGTCCAGAATTTAAGTTTGTAGGTTTACAGCATGTTTCCATACCGCCACACGCAGACATCCATACTGCGTTGTTAAAATGCGAAAGGTCCTGGATAATCCAGACCAAATGTGAACAGCCAATAGGTTTGAATGAGACTCTAAGTTTAATGGATATTTTGCTTTAAGGTAACCTGTAAGTCTCTCCCTGATATGCATTCTAATTAACTTGCGCGAATTAAGTACTTAAGCAGCTTCCCAGCGTGAGCTTTTACCGAATGTGCGGTCCTACACCATTGAGGTGGATTATTGCATGCTGTGATATCAGCATTGCTATTAAGCATTTTCATTTATTACAATTGGTAAGTGTATGTTTAATCTCCTACCCTATGTTACTTGCCTGCTATTTTTTCAGGATACTATTAAGTATGCTTATATTACAGAAATATTATCGTTTGCATGTCAACCCATATGGGGCCACCCTGACGAAGAGAAATTCAAAACGGGTCGGTTACCGGACACGGATATACCCGTAGGTGGACATCCCATTGATCTTTATACTACAGAGTTACTCTACATTGATTATTGGAACCGCTACACTGCATACCCCTGGATTTACCCTTTGCTAGATTTTCAACTCTACGTTTGGCCATCGGGCCCAGGATTATAATTTTCTTTGATGATTGACTTCACTACCGGGACACAAATATCATTGTGATATATATTTGACTTTGTGTTATATTATCCAGCTGACGGGTACTGTGAGTAATGCGGATTTGATTGTTTATTGTACTGATACTCTGTTTCCATGCGCCTTTAGATGAACCATATGATTTTTACATTGTTGAATGAGTAGATGATATACTTATCTGAAAGTTACAATATACATATATGAAATTTATCCTTTCCTGATTCTTGAGTTATTAACGGGATACAAATAGCCTATGGCAAATAATAATAATAATAATGTATCTCAACATTAAAATACACTGTTTAAAAACATCTCAATCATCCACATCTAGTTGGGATTGTAAGGTTTCCTATCATTGTTTTATTGCACTGTCCCGAAAGCTTGTTTCTCATCGTACAATTATTAAAATGTGTATCCCTTCTTATTGAGAACCAGTAACTCTGCTAAACCTTTTGGAATGGTTTAACCCAACTGCACATCTATGACTACAGTTTTCTCATTCACAGACCTGGCATTCAACAGCACCATCCTTAACCCGAAGGGACCGCCATCCTGATTACCCAAATTCACCATGCCAGGAGACAGTTTTGGAAGTCGTTTTGAAACTACCAATTCTCTCTCACATTCCCTAGGTCAGATTAACACATTTGATCTCCTTTTCTCTAGATCAAATGTGTTAATTTGGCCTAGGGAATGTGAGAGAGAATTCCTACACAGCTTAGGGGAAGGAATAAAATAAAAGTATACACCACATATACTCGTGTATAAGTCGATCTCCAGTGCTGGTTTCAGGGTCAAAATATGTATTTTATATGATCCATGGGCAATTCCAGAGATGTAAAAGCACGAGTGCTGCCTTTGGGGGGAAAGCTGTCCCTGGCCACCACCGCCATTTCCCCAGGCATTTTGAAAGACCAAATGCAGTGCCACAGCAAAGCGAGTAGAGGAGGCCAGTTGTAATTTTAGGTAATTTGAGAATGGACTAAGCTCTTTCACCCTCTAGTCAGAAAAACTAGAGTTAAGATACGGTACTTACATTGGCCCATGGATAAATCAACACAGGTTTTTTGGGCTGACTTTTTGAACAAAATTTCTGGACTTATATAGAAGTATACACCGTGCTATATATAAACCCTACCACCAGCTACGCATCTAATACGAGGACCAGAATCTTAGATCTTCACTAAGAAGAACTACATCCACAGGAAACTTTTGCTGGTAGAAGAAATGGAATGTAATTTTAATCAGTCCTTTTAAAGCCTACAGACCCATCTACCTGGAGAAAACCTGCTCTAGGTGAGAGCCTCACGAGCAAGGGAAGTAGGAGATAAAAGAAATTCCACATGCAGAGTCCTACAGATATAGTACAGTAGTATTCTGGTAGTACTGTTCTAGAAGTACATACTCAAATTTTTACCTTTTAGGAAGCTTCCCAGAGTCCTATTGTACTGGCAAGGAAGCTATATGGCATACTGTAACAAGTCCTTTCTACCAAGCAGCTTACCAAATTCATTGGCTGCATGATACAATGGTATCATACAGGACCTATTTCAGAAAAGGCAACATGATCATAACATGAATATCTAATAGCACACATACATATATGCAAACATTACAAGGACCCAATGAGTCTCATACTCAAACTATTACCAAAACTGGCTTTTAAAACCATCTTGCATGTGCTTTGATGTTCCTATATCTGTTACCAATGCGTTTGCAACAAAGAATTCAACTTCCACAGGTTGACTTTAAACCCAAAATTATCAGAATGCTCGTTGTCTCCAACTTCCCCCTTATCTACACACAAACGCATGCAAAATGCTCTGGGATCTTTAGAAAAGGAGAGGGAATCATGAAGCCTGGCAGAAAGTATTGGACTGCAAGACCCAGCAGTTCCAGCCAGCATAGCCAATCCTGAGGAATTCTAGCAGCTGAATTCCACAAAACAGCCAGAAGTTTACGCAACTCCCATTCCAGCTCTATAGGTTACTTCAGGGAGGAAAGAGAATTCAGTAGTAAATTGCATGCTTTGAGTATAGAAATTTTGTGGTTCAAACATGTGTCCTGGCTTGAAACCTTGAAACAACACAATCCGTTAAATGAACTAATGGTCTAACTCAGTTTATATCAGTTTCCTACATACTTTTGTCAAATTTGCTGCTGAAAGCTTACATTAGACCAATGGCAACCACAGCCCAAGGAAAGAAAATGTTCTTTTTCTTATCTAGTATTTAATCATTGGCTTTTTTGATGAAATGGAAATCTAGTAACAAACACCAAGAAAAGCCTGTGGTCAAGAGTCAAATGAGGGCTCAGGAAGACAATGCTAACTTGTTTTGAAAGCATTTCTTCCCCCAGGGTTGTAAAGCATTTGAACAATTAGGGAAAGCAATGAATCAAAACTATTTTTTTAAACTAAAAACTAGGTGGGATTAACATTGCTCTGACAGTTATTTGTTGTTGTTGTTGTTTATTCGTTCAGTCGCTTCCAACTCTTCGTGACCTCATGGACCAGCCCACGCCAGAGCTCCCTGTTGGCCATGTCCAAACCAGCTCCTTCAAGGTCAAGCCAGTCACTTTAAGAATATCATCCATCCACCTTGCTCTTGGTCGGCCCCTCTTCCTTTTTCCTTCCATTTTCCCCAGCATCATTATCTTCTCCAAGCTTTCCTGTCTTCTCATTATGTGGCCAAAGTTCTTCATCTTTGCCTCTAATATCCTTCCCTCCAGTGAGCAGCCGGGCATTATTTCCTGGAGGATGGACAGGTTTGATCCAAGGCAGTCTCAGAATTTTCCTCCAACACCACAGTTCAAAAACGTCTATCTTCTTTCGCTCAGCCTTCCTTATAGACTAGCTCTCACATCCATAGGTTACTACAGGCAATACAATTGCTTTAACTATGCTGATCTTCATTGTTCATTATTTAGGATGTTCATATGGTAGGTCCACAATCTTTCTGGTATTCAATGTTGAGTGAAGGTTGCACATTTGGGTCATTTCTGCCCTTGAAGAAATAGTGAAGATTTGTGGTTTATGGAGACTCATCCATAATACCTCTCTACAAATCTATGGTAAGGGCACATTTGGAGTACTGTGTACAATTCTGGTCTCCGCACCTTAAGAAGGATATAACGGAACTGGAAAAGGTACAGAAAAGGGCAACAAAAATGATCCAAGGGATGGAGCGGCTCCCTTATGAAATCAGGTTGCAACGCCTTGGTCTTTTCAGCCTTGAAAGACGGCATCTAAGAGGTGACTTGATCGAAGTGTATAAAATCATGCATGGGATAGAAAAGGTGAATAAAGAAAAATTATTTTCTTTGTCACAAAACACTAGGACTACAGGGCACTCCCTGAAGCTCCAAGGTAGGAAAATTAGGACTAATAAAGGGAAATATTTCTTCACCCAGAGGGTCATTGGGTTATGGAACTCACTTCCAGAAGAGGTGGTGACAGCTGTCAGCCTGGACAACTTCAAGGCAGGATTAGACAGATTCATGGATACCAAGTGTATCGGTAGTTACTGAACAGGACATTCAAGCCACCTCGGAGTTGGTTGAGGTAGGCAGGATTTCCCTGGGTACTGGTTGTGGGGGGGTCGGGAGCAGGTCAGGGTTTTGCCCTCCCTTCTGCTCGAGATCCCCGTGTACAACTGGTGGGCCACTGTGTGATACAGAATGCTGGACTAGATGGGCTGAGGTCCGATTCAGCATGGCTCTTTTTATGTTCTTATGTTCTTATGAGATCTGGATTGTTCTGTGTTACACTAGCTGAGATCTTGGCTACAATTTTATACTCTTGAGTTGTTCTTAAGAGGTTTTTTTTTAAAAAAACTTGCAATATAGAGTAGTAGACCTTCTCTATATAGAATAGTAGGCCAGAGAGATAGCACAGTGGTAACAACAGCTGTGCTTGCAATCAGAAGGTTGCATGTCCGATTCCCAGGCTGATCTGGACACCCAGCTGTGAGCCCTGTCCACTGTTCACCCAACAGTTCGAAAACAGCCCAGCTGTGAATAGATAAACTGGGAACCGCCAAGCAGGGAAGGATTTTTACAAGAAAGGACTTTACAACGCCTGAATAAAAAGAAAGATCTGCTGTCGGAAGGTGGAATGAGGAAAATAAAGGCTCTCCGTCATGAGGATGAAGCAACAGCACCCCCTTGTGTAATGACGCAATCACACCCTGTGATGCAGCCAGAAGAAGAAGAAAAATCCTTCTAAATTATACTTGTTGTATGTATTTGTTGTATGTAATCGTATGTAAAACCGGCAGGGATTGTCTGCCATATGTGTGATGTAATCCGCTCTGAGTCCCCTTCAGCGTGAGAAGAGCGGAATATAAATAAAGTGTATTATTGTTATTCTCCAGCACAAAAATACCTTCTTTCTCTTATGTAGCATCCTCCAGATGTGGTAATTACAAATTATCACTGCTCATAATGACTAGGGATGATAGGCATTGTAACCCATGCATTTGGAGGACACTATGAACTCTGTGGACTCTAGTCTTGAGAATCTTCCGTGGAATATTCTTATATTTTTGGAAGCCTCATGGAACATTGGTCAGGAAGCCAAATAGAAATTTAAAATATGAATTCAGACTGCATGCTATATCAATTTATGAGTTTCAGGTGGTTCAATTATGCTTTCTTTTCTCCTTACACTGACCTGTCTGCAGCCAGTATCATTAACTCTAGATTCATTAACTTGGAGTTCCCATGCTCTGTGCCAATGTTTTTTTTGTTATTTTAGTAGAGAAGATGGAAAAGTCCAACTAAATTCAAGAAATCAGTATGATCTTTTCTCATCAAAGGATTTCATCGTGTTGTACATGGGGCTCTACTGTAACTTCAATGAATAACAACTATAACAGCTCATCATACTTCAAAGTGGGAACTGAAGAATTATTAGTTTTCCATCCTTTTGTGAGAGATGAAGACAGGCATGCAACCGTTGCGAAGGCAATAGCAGTATATAAATTCCAATTTCTTAGATTCTTATGGGTTTGCAGAGGAAAGCTCCTCTGGTAAGAGCCAGAGAATCAAGGGCTGCTGGAAGAAGGATCTAAGCAAGGGAAACCTCAAGCAAGTCCAATCCAAATGCTTGCTAAAACTCACATTTCATTTAGGTCTTCTGAATCCATTAGGCCTACAAAGCGACCACCTAGATAGCATGGGTTCACCATAAACCAGCAGTCCACTTGAAGGCGCATCCACACATATCCCGCCTACCAGGCACCAGTAGCAGCATCTACCTTCTTGCTCCACTAGCTTGCAAGATGCCATCACCACCAATAGGCAGTGCCTCCTTCGGTTTCCTGCCACCTAATTAGCATGTTTCGCATTAAAAGCATATAACAGCCTCCTGTATGACTTGTATAATCCAAGCATACAGTATGACGCTCATTCTGTTGTTCTCAATCTGCTGAGAACATCGCTTCCTCCGTCAATGAGCTCACCACTGTCACTACAATAAAGCAATCTTCTAAGGTTCAGAAATGGTCCTCACAACGTTTTGTTAGCAGCTTGATATTTAGGAATCACATTTGGCACTAACAATAGTGTGAATGTCAGCTTCGAACGATGGTTTGATGTTTGTAATTGACAACTCTTTGTACCCTGTTGTTCGAAGGGTAGCATAGGTTCAGACATGGACATAAATCTAACTGTTAATTCAAACTATATTATTAAGACTAACTTAATGGGAACTTGTTAAGTCAACATATATATAAGTTAGAATACATAATACACTTTATTTATATTCCGCTTTATCTCCCCGGAGAGACTCACGAGGGGATTACAGTACACATATAAGGCAAATATTCAATGCCATTTTACATTAATAACCACAAGAAATACACAGATAAGGCAAAGGCCTTCCCCTTTTCCATCTCCAGCGTCTGGAGGCAAAACTCTCCTTCCAGCTAGTAGACTCATTGAGAATGATTCAATGAGTCTACTTCACAGTATAATACAGTTGGAAGGAGCTGCAATTACTCTAATTGCAATTAAAAGCTTAATTTAAGTCACAGGGACTCTATAAACTATAGTTTGCCATTAAGTAACCACGTTAAGTAAATAGCCTGCAATTTGCCTGAAACCACAGATATGAACACCATTACATTATATCTCACTTCCATTATCATCATTTCACAGAACTGTGTTGGAGGACCTAAAGATTCCAAAGAAGTATCATCTATAGCAGGGCTGTCCAACAGGCGGCCCGCAGGCCGTACATGGCCCCCCAGCCTGTTGGACACGGCCCTCGCTACCCCCGGCCACCATTTTTAAAAAATATATATTTTGAAAAAATTGAAAAATTTTTAAAAAAATGGCGGGGGGAGGCGGGGCAGGGAGAAGGAAGGGAGTGAGCTCCTCCTCCCTGCACCACCCCCTCCGTCCCTCTCTCCGCGCCACCCTTCCTAGGGAGGGGGAACCGCCGAAAAGGAGCAGTAGGCGGCGCCAAGGGCGGCGCATCAGAGGCCTGGGGTGACGCGCCGCCCTTGGCGCCGCCTACTGCTAGGAAGGGCGGGGGAGCCAGCTGCCTTCTTCCTCCGTAGCCCCTCCTCCTTCTCCCCACTCGCGCCGCCGCTCGAGGGAAAAGAGGAGAGGCTTCGGAGAAAGGAGGCAGCCGGCTACCTTCTCCCTCCAAAGCCCCTCCTCCTTCACCCGGGATCCAAGCAATGCCGCAACCCGGGTGAAGGAGGAGGGGCTACGCGAGCCCCCCACGAGTGGCCCCGCCCCCTGCTCACTGATCACCTACGGCCCCCCAGGTGATCAGTGACACTTCTTCCGGCCCTTGGGTCGGAAGAAGTTGGACAGCCCTGATCTATAGGAATTTGCTATGTTCTCCAATGCAACTCTATGGTAACTTCTACAGGAAGCATACTGTAGAATCACCTGAAGGACCTAGCAAATTCCTAGAGCAGTGGTTCTCAACCTGTGGGTCCCAAAATGTTTTGGCCTTCAACTTCAAGAAATCCTAACAACTGGTAAACTGACTGGGATTTTTGGGAGTTGTAGGACAAAACACCTGGGGAACCACACGTTGAGAGACAACTTTCCCCTGGGCACAGATAAGTGAAATTATATACAGTGTATGGATTCCATCAGGGCTGCCCATGAAATTGATCGCGATCAACCAGTCGATCGGGGGTCCAAAGGAGGTCGATCAAAGCCAGATGGGGCGCTTCTGCCCTGCGTGCAACTTCCGCGTGCACGCACCTTTTGCGCACGCACACCTTCCGCACGGCACACCGTACATGGTTGCTTCCGGACGAGAGAGAAACAGGGCGCTCCGCCCTGCCTCTGTCTTGCCGGCAGCGGAGCCTGCATGGTTGCTTCCAGACGAGAGGCAGGGCCCCGCCTCGCCCTCCGCCCTGTCAATCTCTTGTCCGGAAGCAACCGTGGTGCCTCCGGTGCCCGCGAGATAGAGGCAGGGTGGAGCGTCCTGCTTCTCTCTCTTCCAGAAGCAACTGTGGACGGTGCACCATGCGGAAAGAGCGCTATGCGGAAGGTGCACACAGTCGGAAGATGCGCCGTGCGGATGATGCGTGCGCGTGGAAGGTAGATCTTTTTGACTTGGTTGTTTTGAAAGTAGCTCGCATGCTGAAAAGGTGTGGGCACCCCTGGATTCCATGGTTACAATGGTCATGATCCTATATCTCTAACAGCTCCAGGATTGGGAGGAAAAGTACAGCACCAAAAGAGGCTACAACTCCAACTTGGTGTCACGATGCACGGACTTGACCGGTCCCTTAATCACATACATAGAGACGGACTGAAGGCTAACTACTTTATTGAATATAAAACAGTTCAAAAGGTAAATTGTCCATAAGAATAGCAATGCAATCCAAAGGCTTGAAGCAAACAATGTCCAAAACAACTTGGTAAAGTAATCCAAAGGCTTAAGCAGGGCTCCGCGCAGCAATGCGGATTCAGGAACAAGGCAAGGTAAATGCAAGGCAAGACTTGGTGGCCACTAGCCAACAGCTCCGTGGACCAACCGCTACACGTCTGCTCAGAAGAGAGGCGTGGCCAAAGCACTGGGGATTCGTTCCCACGGATCCTATACTTAATCTTTCGGCCGAGGTCCCCGACGCTCTAGGCGTCGTCTCAATCTTTGCTGACGGACCTCGGCCTGTCTAGGCTGCGGTACCATCCCCTTCTGCTGGACTCAATGCTACTTCTCCTATCAAGGTTCGGCCTTGTCTCCCAGCACCTGGGTCTCTATCTTCATGAGAGCTCTCCTCCTAGAATCTTCCCAGCCGCTTTCTTCCATGTTTTCACTCACAAGCTCCTGTGATCCTCTCCCACCCGGGTGTTCATAACTTTCGCTATCACTGCTTTCCATTTGCACCTGGTTATCATCTATGTCTGCATAAGGGTCAAGCCAACTTTCATCCCAAGCCAAGCTTTCAGTGGGAGAAAGAGGCCCAGTGATGGGAAACGCTCCTTCAGGTAACCCTTCCAAATCCTCTTCAGAATCTATCTCTGCAGGTGCAGGCCCTAATGCTAATGGAACCCCCGGTGCTGTTCCCTGGCCCCCAGGCACAAACGAGAACTGCTGTGCTACACTTGGAGAATAGTTTCATGTACTTTTCTAATACACAGATTAAGAAAGAAGAACAGTAACAAAATGTAACAAGTGTTATGCGTTTCTGTTCAAGGGTTTTATCACTCCATCCGATTCCCAATCCCACACTCTCAGTTTTCCATTCACTTGACTTGACAGTAAAGGGGTATTCTGTCAGTCTTCATTAGGCCATTTTCAATCTATTTCCTCCCACATGCAGCTGTTTGATTCTAAAGATCTTTTTGTTGTATTTCTGCAAATAGGTCTGTTGATAACTCGCTGTTATGTATGGGTAGCTACAATAAGCAGCAGCCCTCGCAGCCAAAGCATGGGAAATAAAGAAAATGAGTGCTTTTTCAGAAGGAGTGTGTAACCATATTGTCTGAATAATGGAGAAAACATCTTTGTCAAAAACGTCAAGTACACACATTAGAAAGTAGTACGTATATATTGGGAGGCAAAAATACTCATTACAGCCCTGATGAAGACAATTAGACAGCAATTGGTTTGTACCAAGGTCACTCAATGACGTGGTTGAATGGGCTTTTGAACCCAGTAACCTAACCAATCGAACACAATAGCTCATAATTTCTAACATGACTATTGTTCTGCTATGGAATAAATGAAATAGCTCCTGACAATCTAAAAAGAAGGGTGGGTGGTCAGTGAGTGAGTGAGAGAGGGAGGGAGTCACTGGGTCCAACGGGACCATGGTTGACGGCGCCGCTTCCCTTCGGCCCATCCCCTGGGACGTCTCCTCAGTGAATTGAGGAACGGGACACTCTGCTTTAGGTATTGTGTGTCCTCAGGAAGGAGAAGTAAAACTGTGGCTGCCGTTTTATGCAGCACTATATTTGAATAAATGCAGATTGTTGTACCATACTTAATAAAAATAAGACATCCCCTGAAAGTAAGCCATTGTGTATCTTCTTGAGGAAAAATAAATATAAGACATTGTCTTATTTTCGGGGAAACACGGTAACAAAAAAAACTTTGTGCCTTGTTTTTTAGCCTGTTCCTGGGGTTATTTGAGGCTGATTCAGAAAATCGCATTGGATAGAGCACATCGGCTTTAGTTTCTTAGATATGGTTATGATTATTTTTTATGGATGAGCAGATTGTGACAGGTATGTGGCATATGTTGTGTATTTCAAAAAACTAACCCTGATAAGTGGAAACTGGTGCCCTTTTTGGAATCAGCAAGTCAACTATACCCAGAAACAGGTCTAACATTTGAGGCATCAAAATATGTGTTGTCCAGTGTAATATTTTAGGGCTTTATAGGCTAAAGTGCTGGCTTTAGCCTATAAAGCCCTAAACCAGTGGTTCTCAACCTGTGAGTCCCCAGATGTTTTGGCCTTCAATTCCCAGAAATCCTAACAGCTGGTAAACTAGCTGGGATTTCTGGGAGTTGTTTCGGTCCAACTTACCTATCCGAACGTATCTCCCCTTATGAATCATCTAGACGTTAAGATCTTCTGGGGAGGCCCTGCTCGCGCTCCCGCCTTCTTCGCAGATGCATTTGGTGGGGACAAGAGACAGGGCCTTCTCGGTGGTGTCCCCTCGATTGTGGAATACCCTACCTAGGGAGATAAGATCAGCCCCCTCCCTGTTGTCTTTCCGAAAGCAGGTGAAAACCTGGCTTTTCGAACAGGCTTTTCTAAGCACAGCATAGCTCTATGAATTTACGGAATGGCCCGATGATGAATTGAATGGTAACACGACATGGTTAACGCTCACAATAATGTTATAGGCTGTACGGGTTTTAATATTGTGTAATATTTTAAATGTTAATTTTATACTGTATTTTAATTGCTTAATGCTTTTTAGTTTATTTTAATAGTTACTGTATTGTGGCATTGAATTATTGCCAACTGTAAACCGCCCTGAGTCGCCCTTGGGCTGAGAAGGGCGGTATAAAAATGTCGTAAATAAATAAATAAATAAAATATTTAAATATCTGGTGTAATGTCATGTAGAAGGAGCCAGACTGGGTTCTGCTGCTCCAGAGGACATAAACCACTGGATCAAACTGCAAGCCAATAGATCCCATCTAAACATCAGGAAGAATGTCCTAATGTCAAAAGCTCTTCCAAATTGTAATGAACTTCTCTGAAGACACCCCTTCTTTGGAGAGCTTTAAACTGAGGTATGATATCCATATCTTGGGAGTGCTTAGCTATGCAATGAACTACTAGATGGCCCTTACAATTCCTTCGAAGTCAATCATTCTATGATAGCGCAGTACTGATGGTCAGCAATCTCTGTCATTTCTCCTACAAGTCATTGAAAAGGAAAAAGGATTCATTGAGACTGAAGGCTGCTAATGCCAACAATCAATTTAACTGATTTACAAAACCATAACATCTCCAGGAAGTATGAAAAAGAATGAAGGAATGTGACAGCTCCCCCTGGTGGCCAGAAGCTGGAATGTTAAATTGCCTCTTAGTGTCTGTCTATATATGTTGTATGTCTATGACATTGAATGTTTGCCTGTATATGTGCATTGTGATCCGCCCTGAGTCCCCTGCGGGGTGAGAAGGGCGGAATATAAATGATGTAAATAAATAGGAATTTTGCAACTATATTCACCTTTTTTTCTTTAATGGTTTTTTTTTCTAATAAGGGACTAAATAAAAAAGTTGGAGAACATGGAAAGAGAGCTAGAAACAGGTATTAACATGTCTATCAGGAAAACTTCATGAATTCAACTGCACAACAACAACAACAACACTTCTGAAAGCACCCACACACAAAATGACACTCAATGGGGTGATAAAAAGTACAGCTGCAGCCTATAACTAGTAAAGAAGATTAGGATAAAGAAAACGCTAAATGTGGCTGGGCTTGGGACGTAGAGACAGTGCTTTGGAATAAATAACTAAATTAGCAATAAAAAATTAGAAGGTTCAATGCAATTTCCAACCAGCCATGCAATTGTCTGGTATAGTCCATATTCACAATTTTTCTATCTTGGCATTCTGTGTCGACTGAGCACACTAAGTCCCTGCTCTGCTGTTTTAGGTTCTTCCCGCAACTTTATATTTATTTTATTTTATACTTCAGCAAATGGTGTGGTTCCCACAAGCCAGCTAATATCTCCCTCTTGTGTATGGAGAATTTTGGCAATATAGAACAATACACTGAATTCACTCTTTCTACACAGGATAATGAAAGAGATATTGTAACTCTGTTCCAGAAGAATGGCTTGAATTGCCTTCCATGTATAGTCTTATCTTTCTCAGCCAGGATAAATTGGCTTACATATTCAATGAGAGTCACCAAAATACCAAAATATATTTTAAAAATTAATTCACCACACATTAGAAGCCAGCATTGGAAAAGGTGGGCTTAAAAATAATTGTAAAACTTGGAAATGCTATCACGAAGCAACTCAACTTTTTTAAAGCATATTTTTCTCATAGCCCTAGTTTTGAAATGGACTTTCGGTGTAAAATTTTGTAAGGCAATGATATATAGCAGTGGTTCTTAACCTGTGGACCTCGGACCACGCTGCAAGGACGAAAATCTGGTCTGTGAGCCTCCTCCCTCTTTATTTATTTATTTTACTTATTTTATTTCCATGGAGCCCCCGGTGGTGCAGTGGGTTAAACTGCTGAGCTGCTGAACTTGCTAACCGAAAGGTCGCACGTTCGCATCCAGGAAGCGGCATGAGCTCCCGCTGTTAGCCCCAGCTTCTACCAACCTAGCCGTTCGAAAACATGCAAATGTGAGTAGATCAATAGGTAATGGCACTCCATGCAGTCATGCCACCCACATGTCCTTGGAGCTGTCTATGGACAATGCTGGCTTTTCAGCTTAGAAATGGAGATGAGCACCAACCCCCAGAGTCAGGCATGATTTACCGTATTTTTCGCACCATAAGACGCAGTTTTTTTCCTCCCAAAGTAGGAAGAAAAATGAGCCGCGTCTTATGGAGCGAAGATGCAGGCAGGGGGGGAGGCGCTGCAGCAGAGGCGGGGCAGCGATATACTCACGCTATATTCGCGCCCCGCCCCCCCCCCCCCCGGCGGCTCCCGGCAGCTCCCGGCTGCGCCCGCGCATAGCCAGACTCCCGCTGCCGTGTCGCCGCAGCCAGTTGGCGGCGCGGAGGAACGAGGGCGGAAGAGGGGACTCACGGGGCGGGAGGGAGGGAGGGAAGGAGGAAGAGGCCGCAGCGCCTCGCAGGGCTCCTCCTCCTCCGGCGAGGCCTTCCTCTCTTCCTCTCGCCAGAGGCGACGGAGTGATGTCACGAAGATGCGCCTCTGTCTTCGGCCCTTCCGGGCGCTGCTGCTGCCACCGCTGCGTCTCCAGAAAGGCCGAAGCCAGAGGCGCATCTTCGTGACGTCCTCGCCGCGCTCTGGCGAGGAGGAAGGAAGGCCTCGCCGGCCGCGCTAGGATGGCCGGAAGAGAGGCCGGAGGGAGGGAGGAAACTCTTCCTCCTTCCCTCCCTCCCTCCGGCCTCTCTTCCGGCATATGTTCTGTATCAGAAACTAGAGTTGATGTACTCTTGAGTCTATCCAATGCAATTTTCTGAATCAGTACTCCAAACTGAATCTAAACTTGACTCTTTTGGTACTAATGTCAGAGAGTGGTTCCTGGTCAAGTAGTCCCTGATCAAAGTGGTCCCTGGTCAAAAAATTATTGGGAACCACTGAATATAGTAAAAACAATTATCTGTGAATAGGTCTCATTTATCTCAATGAAAGGAGCCCCCAGGGGTACAATGGGTTCAATCCTTGTGCCGGCAGAACTGCTGACCAAAAGGTCGGTGGATTGAATCTGGGGAGCAGGGCAAGCTCCTGTCTGTCAGCTGCAGCTTCTCATGTGGGGACATGAGAGAAGCCTCCCACAAGGATGGTAAAACATCCAGGCATCCCCTGGGCAATGTCCTTGGAGACAGCCAATTCTCTCATACCAGAAGCAACTTGCAATTTCTCAAGTCGCTCCTGACACACACAAAAAATCTCAATGAAACACACTTTTATGTATTGAATGATTTACTTGCTTATTTACTTATTTTTTATTTACTTTATTTTTATCTCACCTACATATGCAAAGGATTGTACTTAAGGTATACAGAAGGAAGAATTTCCTAACAGATTTTTTTGTTTGTTTGTTTTTACTAACTTGTGTTAAAAAATATCTTGAAAGTAAGGAACAAAGGTTTGCTCGTTTTGTTTTCCGATCAGAGAACAATAATAGTCAGCTATGTCTCTTTAATTCGTCTACTCAAAATACATAAAATGTTTCAGTCTTGCCATCTTCCATCCAAATAGTCATTACCCCTTTTATTGGGCTATTACTTTTGACAAGTATTACTCCCGATGTACACCATTGTAAACGCAAGCCATGGTAATAACACAGTGTTTTACAATCACTAGTTCAACAGATATATTAAATAATACATCCTTTAAACACATTTTCCCCAGAATTCTGACGTTGTCAATGCAGTTTAATAAAATTAACTAGACCAAAAAAAGGTGATAGTCTCAAGAGAGAGAAAATTAAATAAAACTGCCATATCACTAATGGATTCTTATACAGAACTAGTCTGAAGGAAAACATAATGAACTAGTAGAATATATTGCAACATGAAGTGCTCTATCCTATTCCTCCCACCTCACCTGCAATCGAACTATTCCATTTAACTCCACCTCACATGATCACCATGTTTAGTCTCAAAATGCAACTCTTTGGTATGAAGTGAGATAATTTAATGGTGTTTGGTCATATCTGCAATTTCATGCAACTGTGCTCTGGCCAGGAAGGCATCCCCTATGGATACTGTTACTGTGTTATTATTTTTCATGTGCTAAATAAGTTTACTGAAGAGAATCTCTCTCCAAAAGAAGAATTCCAGATTTTACACAAGACTCGTACTAAAACTCATGTGCCAGCTGCGACCATACCTCATGAAGTCGGATCTAGCCATGGTGGTCACCTCCAGATTGGACTACTGCAATGCACTCCACATGGGGCTACCCTTGAAGACGGCTCAGAAGTTTCAATTGGTTTAACGGGCAGCAGCCAGGTTGCTAACTGGAGCGACTGACAGGGAGTGGTCTACCCCCCCCCACCACCCCCCCACCCCCCGTTTAAGGAGTTCTATTGCCTGCCATTCATCTTCCGGTCCCAATTCAAGGTGCAGGTTCTCACCTACAAAGCCCGGAACGGTTTGGGACCTGCCTATCTAAGTGACCGCATTTCTATTTATGAAACCATGTGATCTTTTCGATCATCTGGAGAGGCCCTGCTCTCGCTTCTGCCCCTTTCGCAGATGCGATTGGTGGGGACAAGGGAGAGGGCCTTCTCTATGGTGGCCCCCCGACTCTGAAACTCACTCCCTAAAGATATCAGACAAGTTTTTACTGTGCAAAAGCTCTCTCGGCCACTGTCGAAACCTGAGGTTCCAGGCTCAGCAATGAGTCCAGGATCACTCCCAGATTGCGAACCTGCATCTTCAGGGGGAGTATAATCTACACCAGAATATTCTACTAGGTTACCTAGTAGACTTGCAAGGAGTATACTAATACCCTTGTTAAAGATGTATCAAACACTGTGGCCATAGCCAAATACAACACCTCATCTAACAACTATGTTCTGGCCTCTGCTGCATTGGGAACAGCAGAGCCCAGCTAAACCATAATAGCTTTTATAAGGATTATCACTACAACCCGGTTATTGAGTCACTTCGTGTCCTGAACAATAAGAGGAAACCTGTAACAGGAAAAACTCTGGGGATTTTCCAGCCTAGTGAGCAGCCATACAGACTTCAGGCTACCCATTGCCTTGGTAATCTAGGATTGGTGCATGATTTATATCTAGGAATGCTCAATCCTTCATTCTGTACTTATTAAAGAAAGACAGTGGAGCTATATCTGTCCTTTATTAGACCTCCTAATCCCCCTTTTCTGTGTTGAAACCATTCTCCTTGCCCTGCTTTTCTTCGCAGCTTATCTTGTGATGAGGAGCTGGGATCATTATTTACTGATTATCTTCATAGCTATAATTGATTCTCTCACTACTCAGATACTAACCATAGTAGGATCGTGTAACTTAAAGAGGCTAAAACAGGATTCAACATTTCCTGCTGACTTTCTCAATTATCATTCAAGGAGCAAGACGCCAGCCAAGACAATCTGAAAGAACAACGAAGGTACAGCCTTCCCCACCTGGGACCAACTGCCAGGTGAGCTGACCAAGAAGTCACTGAGTGAGCTGACATCAGTAAGGAAACAGGAAGCAGAAGAGAAACACAAGACGACATCCCCAAGCAGGAATTTATCAAGGAAAGAGACGATTCAACCGACGACCAGGAGCCAGGTATTAAAGCGGCAAATTTCAGCACAGGTCTTCTTCTATTCCAGTGTTTCTCAACCTTCCTAGTGCTGCAACCTCTTAATACAGTTCCTCGTGTTGTGGTCACCCCCAACCATAGCATTATTTTCGTTGCTACTTCATAACTGTAATTTTGCTACTGTCATGAATCGTAATGTAAATATCTGATATTCACGGGACCAGATTTGGCACAAATACCTGATATGCCCAAATTTGAATACTGGTGGGATTGAGGAGTGATTGATTTTGTCATTTCGGAGTTGTAGTTCCTGGGATTTATAGCTCACCTACCCTCAAAGAACATTCTGAACTCCAACAACAATGCAATTTAACCAAATTTGGCACACAGGCAGCTGGCGCCCTATCTTTCCGGGGAGGCCATGGTACATACCAGGGCTGTCCAACAGGCGGCCCTGGGGCCATACACGGCCTTTGAGCCCCTTCCCTACGGCCCCCTAACTTGTTTTAATAAAATACAAATAAAAAATAAAAAATAAAAAACCTACTTCCGGGTTTAGGCAAGCATCGCGATGCTACGTCAGCCACAGACGGGATTTCGAGGGAGGTCTAAATCCCGTCTGTGGCTGCATAGTCTCGCGATAGCTGCCGAAATCTCGGGTCCTGCGGGATTTGCGGCCGGCCTGGGCGTGCGCCTCCTCCTCCCTCGCGGCTGCTTCCAGACCAGGCCCCATTCCCTCAGAGAGAGGGAGGAGGGGAGTGAGGCAGGGAAAGCCCCTCCTGGCTCCGTCCTCTTCCTGTGGAGGGCCCTCGCTTCCCGCCCCGTGGATGTGAGAGCCGCCACGCCCGGCCTGAGCTTGGCCTCGGCTCCAGCGGGGCTCTTCGGGGACGGCGGCGGCGTTGGCGCTTCGGCCCTGTGGCGGGGCTCCTGCAGTATGGGTAAGGAAGAGCCTGGCTCGAATAAATCAATCTAAAAACAGTGGGAAGTTGGGGGAGGGGGGGGAGGGGCCCCCGGGGGTTGCCTTGGCAACGCTTTCTTCCCCTCCTCCGCACCCCCTCCCCCTTGTTGTGCTGCCTTCCCCCGAGTGCAGGGCGCAACGTGGCTTCCTTTGCACCTGCCCCCGTGGCTTGTTTTCCCTTCAGGGAGGGAGGGAGCTCTTTGGGCCTCCTCCACCCGCCTCTGGGAAAGGAGGCCCCATCAAGCCCTGCGACGGCATTGAGGTGTTTGGTTTTTTTTTGGTGTGTCCCAATTTGAGTGTGGACTCAAATAACTCAAAGGTATTAGGAAACATTCCCCCAAATCCACCAGTGTTCCCATTTGGGTATATTGAGTATTCATGCCAAGTTTGGTCCAGATCCATCATTATTTGAGTCCACAGTGCTCTCTGGATGGAGGTGAACTACAACTCCACAACTCAAGGTCAATTGTAAGTAAATTGGAGCCGGGGAGGGGGGCGGAGCTGGGGAGGGGGCGGAGCTGGGAAAGGGGCGGAGCCAGGAGGGGCGGAGCCAGGGGAGGAGGCAGACCCTTCGGCCCCCCAGGTGATCAGTGACCAGAATTCTGGCCCTTGGGCCCGTAGAAGTTGGACAGCCCTGGTCCATACCATGGTCACCTCAAGACTGGGCTACTGTAACACTCTTTATGTTGGTCTTCCTTCGTCAGTGACCCAGAAACTCCATATGGTTCAAAATGCAGCTACCAGGCTTCTTACAGGAACTCCTGTGGGATGTCATATAACACCTGTCCTGTGTCAGCTGCATTGGCTTCCAATCGAATTCTGGATCTCCTACAAGGTATTGGTTCTAACCTTTAAGGCCTTGTACGGCCAGGGGCTGACATACCTTAAGGACCGTCTCTCCCCCTATCAACCCCAGTGGTCACCTCGATCTTCTTAAGAGAATCTCCTATATATACCAGGCCCTAGATAAATTCACCTGGAGGTCTCTAGGCAGAGAGCTTTCTCAGCTACCGCCCCAAAACTGTGGAACTCTCTGCCAACCGACATCCGAGCCATGCACGAATTGAGTTATTTTACTGTCGCACTGAAGACTTGGCTCTTTGGCAGAGCATTTGATTAGTGGTTTTAATGATAATTTAGGTGTTTTATTGATTTATTCTGTAAGTTGCCCACAGCACCGTTGGTGGAGGGCAACTAAGCAAGTAATAAATTGATTGATTGTGTGAGTGAGTGACGCATAACCAAGAGAAAATATTGGAAGGGTTTGGTGGGCGCTGACCTTGAGTTTTGGAGCTGTAGTTCACCAACATCCAGAGAGGACTGTGGACTCAAACTTGGCACAAATACTCAGTATGTCCAAATATGAGCACTGGTGGAGTTTGGGAAAATAAACTTTGACATTTGGGGGTTGTAGTTCCTAGGATTTATAGTTCACCTACAATCAAAGAGCATCCTGAACCCCACCGACGATAGAATTGGGCCAAACTTCCCACACTGAATCCTCATGACCAACAGAAAAAACTGTGTTTTCTGATGGTCTTTGGCGACCCCTCATGATCCCTCCAGGGGTCCTGACCCTCAGGTTGAGAAACGCTGTCCTATTCAGTCTTGGACTGCCTTCTTTGTGTTGTTGTTCTTATTGTTGTGTGCCTTCAAGTCATTTCAGACTTATAGAAATCAAAGGAGGGCTTATCACAGGGTTTTCTTACTAATATTTGTTCAGAAGAGGTTTGCATTTTGCCTTCCTGTAGGGCTGAGAAAGAATGACTTGCCCAAGGTCACCCAGTAGGTTTCCATTGCTGAATAGTGTCTCCAGAGTCATAGTCCAACACTGAAGCCACTACACCACATTGGTTCACTAATATAAGCTGCCTTCGTACCAACAACTATTTCAAGGTTTTCTGGTATGCTATGCTCCCCCCCCCCTCCCCGCCACTTTTATCACTATTTTAACAGCATGGTATAAGTCAATATTTATTTGAGCATAGCCTTCATATCAAGTTAAGAGCCATTTAAAGGGTCTATGGTGGCAAGGATTAAACCGCTGAGCTGCTGACCAAAAGGTCAGCGCTTTGAATCTGGGGAGCAGGGTGAGTTCCCACTGTTAGACAGAGCTTCTGCTAAACTAGCAGTTCAAAAACATGAAAAGGTGAGTAGATCAATAGGTACTGCTTCAGTAGGAAGGGAACAGTGCTCCTTACAGTCATGCCGGTCACATGACCTTGGAGGTGTCTTTGGACAACGCTGGTTCTTCGGCTTAGGAATGGACATGAGCACCACCCCCCAGAGTCGGACACGACTAGACTTAATGTCAAGGCGAAACCTTTACCTTTTATGGAGGTACAGGTATACACAAGAACCTCCTGACTCCCAGGTCACAAAGAAATAACACATTAGCAGATCCTCACTATCTTCCCATTGTTGCCTCCTGGCATTCCGGTCAGAGGTAGAGGCTTATCACAGACGGTAGGCGGGACATCCAGTTAATGAATCTGTGACACACGAGCATTTTACAGCTTTCATAATAAAGCTGTGGCCTTTAAAACATTTTCTAGTTATTTCATTCTATGACATTAATCCCTCCACCTCTACCAACTTCTCGTTATTAGACATGTAACTAAAAGTTATGGTTGGGGTTTAACCATGTTTTTCAAAGCATGCTGTATAAAATTGCTGTGTAAAATTATATTGTCATCATTTTGTATGCTTGTGTATTCATGTATTTTATTTGTGTTGCACTTCAGAGTCCTTTTGTGAGCCGTCCCGAGTAGAACCCCGGTGGCACAATGAGTTAAACCCTTATGCTGGCAGGACAGCTGATTGAAAGGTTGGTGGTTAAAATCTGAGCAGTGGGGTGAGATCCTGTGTGTCAGCTCCAGCTTCTCATGCGGGGACATGGGAGAAGCCTCCCATAGGATGGTAAAACATACAGGCATCTCCTGGGCAACGTTAATTCCAATTCTCTCACACCAGAAGTGACTTGCAGTTTCTCAAGTCACTCCTGACACACACAAAAAGCCGCCTGAGTCCCTTTGGGGAGATGATGGCGGGATATAAATAATGTTTTATTTATATTTATTTATAAAGAGGAGACTTACACAAATAGAAGGGGCAACTTTTCTTGAAAATCCAACCACAGTTAAAAGATAAATAAAAGACTGCGCCTAGTTACATCTATTCTGAATCCACAGAATTTGCAACTCAGCACATTATGCATAATTTTTATCTAGAAGTCTTCAACAATAATAAATTATCATATTACAGACAGAAAGACAATATAACAAGTTATTTTTCAATAGTGATTATTTCATTTTATTGAAGAATACAAAACCACACAAACGCACTCAAATATACTCATCCATTTATAACAGGCACGGGCTAACTTTGGCCCTCCAGATGTTTTGGACTCCAACTCCCACAATTCCTAACAGCCTCAGGCCCCTTCCTTTTCCCCCTCAACCTGAGGCTGTTAGGAATTGTGGGAGCTGGGGGGGGGGGTCCAAAACATCTGGAGGGCCAACGTTTGCCCGTGCCTGGTTTATAAGGTGTTTTTCAACACTGAGAACGATGAACATCCACATTTATGAATCAATCAGCCATTCCCAAACGAGATAAGCAATTAAAAAAACTTATGCTTACCAAATACTATTGCTCTAGCAAAAGGTGGAAACAATTCTGTATGCCTGAATAAGTGTTTATGAATCTGCCAGAGTTCTTTGTGCAATTTCTTAAAGTCACTGTATCTCTTCCAAACGACTATCTGAAGCAAAACAGAAAACAAACACACCCATAAAGCAATTATTACTAGTTGAGCATTTACCAAGTATGGCAGAGACAAACATAATAGCTTACTGTAAGTTCCCTAGGACAGTGATTTTCAACCTTTTTTGAGCCGCGGCACATTTTTTACATTTAAGAAATCCTGGGGCACACCACCAACCAAAATGACACAAAATGACACTCTGTCATTTTACTGTCACCCTCCCCCCGCGCTGCTTTCACCAACACCCCCCCCCCCGGCCAGGAGGCCCATGCGCTGGAGGCCCATCACCATCCCGCAGGGGAGGGCTGCGCTGAGTGACCGAAGCGTGCGCGGGCTCGGCTGAGCAGGACGAATAGGAATTGAGCACACGGGGTGGCTCCGAGCCTCGGAACAAACTGTGGCGGAGGCTCACAGCCGTCGCCACCCCCAGCTCTCCTTCCCGAAGGTGTTCAGCCCCCAAGAGTGCCTCCCCTCCCCGCGTCCCTTCGGCTTCCCTGCTGTCGCCTTGGGGCCAGATCGGGAAGAAACCAAGCTGGGCTGTGGAGCTGCGCATCCCGGTCTCTGCTTTGCAGTGAACCTGGAGCCCAGCCAGGAGAGGCCAGGAGATGAGGGGTTGCTCCCCTTCCCTGGCGCGGAGGGGCTATAGGGCAGAAAGCGTCGCCTCGAGCCTCCGGGAGCGGGGTCGGATGGGGGCAGACTCCTCCCTCTCCTCCTCCTTGCTGCCGGAGGGGAGGAGGGCAGAAGAGCACCCAGGAGCCAGGAAGCAGGAGGAGCCGCAGCATGGCCAGGAAGCTCTTGGCGCGCAGAGGGAGGGAAGAAAGGAAGGGGAGAGAGAGGAGGGAGGAAAGTTCTGGACACCAAGGGCTCTCCCTGACTGCAGCCAGGCTGGCTGTCATTGCTGCTTCGGCCAGGAAAGCTTCATTTCCGCTGCCTGAAGTTTCCTGCTAGGCTCTCTCTCTCTCTCTCTCTCTCTCTCTCTCTCTCTCTCTCTACACTGTAATTTCCCACAGCACACCTGATGATCTCTCACGGCACACTAGTGTTCCGCGGCACACTGGTTGAAAATCACTGCCCTAGGAGACATATTTTTAAATCACTAGCATCCTTAGCTAAAGCAATAATTTCTGCCCACACCTTTGTCACTGGGCGGTTTTTTTCCATCACACTTTTACATTTCTTCCTAATTAGTCAATGTATGAAGCAGTTGTTAGTGTCCAATGCAGTCCCTCAAACCACTGGGAATATCATTTTTGCTCAGAAAGTGATGGATAAACAACAGAGAAGTTAAGCACATCAGCAACATTAAAAATCATTTATGTAATGTTAGAAAAAGAAGAACATTCTTCCATGGCTTGCTTTTTGTAGAATTAATTTTGCAGTTTGACAGCACTTTAAATGCCATGGCTCAACGCTATGGAATGCTATCCTATGGCAATTGCAGTGTTAAAATGTCATTGCCAAAGAGTTCTGGAGTCTCACCACGCTACAAATCCCAGCATTCCAGGGCATCAATTCATGGCAGTTAAAGTGGTGTCAAACTGCATTCGTTCTATAGTGCAGATGCACCCTTGGTGATTTCTCATATGTAAAAATAAGAGTGCCTTTTGTCAATTTGGGGGTTTTGTATTAAGAATCCCTACTATCTGGTACCCAAGATATAGAATTCCCAAACCAACATGGCTTACCTGATTTGCACTTTGCTTTAGGGGAAAACAAATGTTTTGAAATATTTGATTTATTTACATACATGCAGGTGGCATCTTATAATATTTTAGGGAGTTTGACAAGCTTGATTTACAAACAATGATGAAGACAAACAATGTTATGGTTTCCATACAGTCCCCCTATCACAGAAAGAGGCTCTCGGTGTCCCAAGATGGTTTGGCCTTCAAGTAATGTTCTTTATTCCCTCTCACGAGCCCTTTCCAGATGTTTGTACAAATAAGGTTCAAACATCTAGAAAAAAAGGAACTCATAAGGCTGAACCCAAATATCTACACACCACTGCCCTACATCAAACCTTTTGCATACCGGAAAATAGCCAAAATACCGGTAGAGTTGTAGGACTTAACATTATGTACACTAAACCAATAGTAGGTTGGTTTCTAAGACTTTTAGGCGAACACTCCAGAGATTTAAATGTGTGAGCAAAGGGAGCAATGAACCTATTGTTGTTGTTACATGGAGAGCAACAGTGTGAAAAATAAAGCTTCAATGCAGCCTCTCTACACTAGCCAGAAACCCTGATTGTTTTGGTGATCTCCCAACCTTTTTTTGACCGGGGACCACTTGACCAGCGACCACTCTGCAACATTAATACCAAAAGGGTTACGAATCAGTTTTTCATCTACTTTAGATTTGGTTTGGTTATTTGTGGTGCTGATTCAGAAAATTGCATTGGATAGACCACATCAGCTCTAGTTTCTGATACAGAACATATGCCATCCAGTAACCACCATCTGTTCACCCACAGAAAACCATATTTAATCATCTAGAGCTGATGTGGTCTATCCAATCCAATTTTCTGAATCAGCACCACAAATAACCGCAGGAACAGGCCTAAAAACAAAGACACCAAGGTGCCCCCCACTTCCAGGCATCACATGGAATGGCTCCGCTCAGGGGGAGGAAGGAGAGGCTTGTTGTCTGGGCTGTCTTCAAGGGTAGCCCCACATAGAGTGCATTGCAGTAATCCAGTCTAGAGGTAACTAAGGCATGGACCACCGTGGTCAAGTCAGACTTCATGAGGTACGGTCCAGTTGGCGCACGAGATCAAAACCTATTACAAACCTACTAACAAAACCTACTATGTAACTCTACAAGACAAAGAGCTTTCTCTATTGTAGCTCCAACATTGCAGAACGCTCTGCGCTCGGGCTCTTACAGAAATATCTGCATTTAGAAGAGGCTGTAAAAAACGTTGTTCCGGCAGGCGTTTAACATTAATGGTCCTACTTGACTGTTCCATAGCTTGGTATTGTGACAATTTGGACAGCTGTTTTATAGTCTTATAGTGTTTTAATGTATAGTGTTTAAATTGTTTTATTGTTATTGCTACGCTTTTTATCTATGTAAACCGCCCCGAGCCTAAGGGAATAGAGCGGTATATAAATACGAATAATAAATAAAATAAAATTAAAATAAATTGTGCAGCCCCCCCCCTCCCGGACACCGCCAACACCTGTGCATCAAGCGTCAGCACTGAATCAAGGAGGACCCCCAAAATGCGGACCTGAGACTTCAGGGGAAGTGCAACCCCGTCCGGCACAGGTTGCCACCCAATACCCCGGTCAGACGAACGACTGACCTGGAGGACCTCTGTATTATCAGGATTGATCCTCAACTAGAATTCACCCAATAATAAAAGAACGGTTATAAAGAAATTATACACATGAAAAGCGATTAGACATAATCCCCTTATGTGCACCACAGGCACTGGAATTGAGAATAATTGCATCTTTGGGGTTAGAAAGATAAAAGAAAAAGGCTATATATTATTAAGTCCAATAAAAAGAAATGCTGAAAAGGTGGGCAACATTGGCACTGGTTGCAAACTAAAGATGAGTAGCTGCAAAGCTTTTGTTTAGGGTGGTATAAAAGGATTTCATCAGGGTTAGGGAACTTCTGTCTATCCAAATGTCAAAACTCCAACAGACATCCAATTTGCCCATCTAGTCAATAATTAGGGATGATGGGAAGAACAGTTCCTCAACATCAGGAGACCAACTTTTCTATCCCTAGCCTTGCACATTCTCCCTTTCCTCTCTCTCACACACACACCATAAAGGGCATCTCTTGACACATACATTCAAGTGTGCAACTGCTCTATACCATCTAAAATTGAAAGAATCAGGCGTACCTGCAAGTACACCACCACATGTTCACATATATAACTACATTTAAAGAAATGCCTCTTGGTTAAGATACTGTAGTAAAGCCCGGGGGGAGGATCCGCCAACAGGATTGTGAAGTGACTGGCTTTAGCTTTAATGGGCATTGGTACATAAAACTGACAAGATGTCACATATCAATCATCTCAAAGACGTCCATCAAGACTCTCACACCAGTTTACCAAAGAGCTCTAAGTAGCCATCTATTTACTCACAACCTGCCCTAAGAAGTTTTTAATGACCAGCTTGGTTAACATAGATATGTAGGTGAACATGCTAATCCACTTTTTCTGGACTAGTAACTTCTGTTGAAGCATTTATGGGACTGTTTTAATTTGGGATAGCTTTCTCGGCTAATTTAGTGGAAAGAGTACAAAGTAACACTGACCACACCTTCCTCTTGAGCAACAACCAGGAACTGACAGAGAAGGACACAGTATCCAAGGCACAACTTCAGAAAATAGGGATGGAAAATACTAGTCTTCTAGGTTCACAGAATGAAGATCTCAAGAGTCTTGCACATTGCATTGCTCCTTTCCAATCCTACGTCCTAGCCTTAAGTATCTTCATTCTTCTATCTATCCCTGAGCACCACCATTCAAAAGAGATTGACAAGATGGAAGGTGTTCAGAGGAGGGCAACTAAAATGATCAAAGGTCTGGAGGTCATGCCCTTTGAGGAGTGTCGTAAAGAACTGGATAGTTTTAGCCTGCAGAAGAGAAGGTTGAAAGGAGACATGATAGCCATGTATAAATATGTGAAAGGGTGTCATAAGGAAGAGGGAGCAGGCTTGTTTTCTGCTGCCCTTAAAACTAGAACTAGGAGCAATGGGTTCAACTTACAGGAAAGGAGATTCCACCTGAACATTAGGAAGAACTTCCTGATTGTGAGAGCTGTTCAGCAGTGGAACTCTCTGCCTTGGAGTATGGTGGAAGCTCCTTCCTTGGAAGCTTTTATACTGAGGCTCAATGACCATCTGTCAGGGATACTTTGTGCTCTTCCTGCATGGCAGGGGGTTGGATTAGATGGCCCATGTGGTCTCTTCCAACTCTATCATTCTATGATTCAATGATCCCTCTAAGAAAAAAATCCAAATTCTTCCTAAGCCTGAGTCTTAGAGGTAAAAACAAATTAGACACTATTTAGATGTCATTTGTTCGGAAGTTAGCTCCTTAAAAAAGAACATCTTCCTAACTTTAACAAATTTTAGGGAAATACAAATATGAAGTTCTGAGAAAGTGGGGGATTATCATTTCCTCTCCCCCCTCCCCAGCCCATTTATGTAAAATTTGGGTTTTTTAAAGGTTTACATACTTCTGTCCAGTTATGTAGGATATGTAAGAAAAGAGTTGTAATATGTACAGTATGTGTGATGATGACAAAAGCATAAAAAGAGATACAGAGACACATAAACACAGGTACACACACAAAACAATGTTGACTGATATCTACCAAAATGATTCAACGAATATTGTAATTAACTATTTCCCAGCCATTTCCCCCTTTATCCCCTAGTATTAAACATCAGGCACTCCATATGGACAAGTGGCAAATTCTTTTCTGGTAGGCAGAAAAATGTTTCACTATGCCCTGCGTCTGAGCCAAAGTGTATTTTTCATGTATAAACTTTAGTTTTCCAAAGTACTGTATAAATATGCGTTATGCTTAATGTCTAATTTGTATTTTGAGCAACTGTTCGTATTTTTAATACTACTACCGTGTTTCCCCGAAAGTATGACACCCCCGATTGTAAGACGTATCGGGGGTGTCAGGGGGGTCGGCTAATGTAAGCCGTACCCCGAATGTAAGCCGTACCTCGTCGCCACGCCCACGCCGCCGCCGCCGCCGCAACCGGCCCACCTCCGCGGCACACCTCCTTTCTGCCAGGCCTCCAAGGGAGGGGGAAGAGAGCCAGAAGCATGGCAAAGCGTGCGCTGCGTCAGAGTGACGCGTCATCGTTTTGCCCCGCCCCCGGCTCTCGTCCCCCTCCTTTCCTTTCTCCAAGAAAGGGAGGGAGAAGGGAGCCGGGGGCGGGGCAGAGCGACGACGCATCACTCTGCCAGCGTCATCGCTCTGCCCCGCCCCGGCTCCCTTCTCCCTCCTTTCCTTCTCCAAGAAAGGGAGGAGAAGGGAGCCGGGGCGGGCAGAGCGACGACGTGTCACTCTGACGCGTCATCACTCTGCCCCACCCCGGCTCCCTTCTCCTCCTTTCCTTTCTCCAAGAAAGGGAGGGGAGAAGGGAGCCGGGGCGGGCAGAGCGACGACGCGTCACTCTGACGCAGCGGCGCTTTGCCATGCTTCTGGCTTTCTTCCCCCTCCCTTCCTTTGTCCAGAAAGCTGCGCGCGGAGGGTGTGCCGCGCGGCGTGACGGCGGCGGTGGCGGCGGCGTGGCGTGGCGATGGGGTACGTCTTAGTTTATATAAGACGACCCGAAAGTAAGACGTAGGGGGACTTTTTTGGGGGAAAAGAAAGTAAGACGCTGTCTTACTTTCGGGGAAACACGGTACTAATAATAATAATATACAAGTAATAAAACACCTATGATTGTTGCTTTAAGAGCCTAACAGACATCCTTTCTGTTTTCAGTAGTTTAAAATAAAAAAGGAATTACAGTATGTTAGAATTAAGTTCCTCAGGTTAGAAGATGTCACTGTTGGGCCACTACACAATCTGATAAGAACCTCTGAGTTTTGTTACTTGAGTGTATTTGCAAAGACAGGTAAAGTTGTGTAGGAATGTCATTGTTTTCAAGCCCACCGACGTTTCCAATTTCTTCATAACTGACTGGAAAAGACAAACTCTTAAAAATCTAAATGTGGAAGAAAGCAATCAACAAGCTGGTTCCTCAACACAGAAATGAGCATAAAGCCAGGATTCGAATGGCGTGTTTCATTATATTAGTACTAAATTACTAATAATTACTGGTAGTCTTCCATCCAAGTATGAACAAGATCTGATGCTGCTTCGTTTACAAGATCATACAGGAACATGTCTTTTAAAGCCACATGGGTTGCAGATCTTCCTCTAGGAGAATTTATCAAACAACACTGGTGCAGACAGCTAACAATTTGTTCTGTATTTATTTTCATATACACAAATTTCTTAATAAATGGGGCAAGAAATTTTTTAATAAATGGGGTAAGAAAAAATAGATCTTTTAAAAAAATAGTATGAAATTTTATCAACCTAAAAACAAAGGAGATCTGTAGTGCTTACATTCTACAGCAGACCTTAAAAGTTATTTAGGACTATAGCTCTCAAAATCCATCAGCCATCATGGCCACTGGTCATGAGAGATCTTGAGAGAAATAGTACAAGAAGTACAGTTTCCAAGTTCTGGGCATAAATCAGTACTGTTGGGCTGGAAATAGCTGAGCAAATCTAAAGTAGTACAAAGCAGGAGTACAGGTGGTGGTGGGTGGTGGTGGTGGTGATGCTGATGATGCTGATAAGAAGAATAAGAAGAAGAAGGAGCTGCAAAGACTCTGGCACAAGCCAGTAAAGGTGGTCACAGTGGTGATCGGCACACTGGGTGCAATGCCTAAAGACCTTGGCCTGTACTTAAACACAATTGGCGCTGACAAAATTACCAGCTGCCAGCTGCAAAAGACCACCTTACTGGGATCTGCACGCATTATTCGCCGATACATCACACAGTCCTAGACACTTGTGTCCGACGTGTGATCCAATACAACAGCCAGCAGAGTGATCTTGATTGCTGTGGTCTTGTTGTGTTTCAAATAATAATATGTTATTTATATATTTATATTTCGCCCTATCTCCCCAAAGGGGCTCAGGGCGGTTTCCAACAAAAAAAAAAAGGCAAATATTCAATGCCAGAATACACTAACAAAAAGAAAATAAACAACACCCAAGATCCCAAAAGAAAATGCATAACTATAACAAAATTAAAATTGTAACAAATAAAGAAAAATTAAGTTATAACATAACTGACAAACCACTGTGTATTATGTGCAATTTCATAGAGACCACAATGAAGAACTAACATTAGGTTTGTTCATCTATATATATAAAGGAGACACGGTCGTGGGATGTCGTATATGCACGGCCAAACCATAACCCCCCCAAACACAAATCCCACGACACACATTTCCCAGACCACGAGGTACAGACATAACACAAAAAAAACCCACCTCACTAACTTGCAACCCCAAAAACAGCCCCCAAAAACCGCCCATTGACTCCTGGTCTGCGCTGGCCACGAGCGCAGAACACAGTGAGAGCCATCGCGCAGGCGCACTACAACCCCCCCCCCAACACCACAACGCAGGACAGAGAGACAGCAAACACACTGCGCACTCTGACTCCCCCCCCAACCCCCAACCCATTCCGTCCCCCTCTCTCCCCACACACCATCAACTTCACCGCGCAGCCGCTCTCTGCCGCATCGGTCGCTTCTGCGGCTCTCCGGGAACCAACACTGCAAAAACAACAAAACTACAAAAACATGGCGCCCGAACCACTTCCGGTCCGCCCGAAAAAGGCCCGACGGAAGTCAACCGTCAGAAAAAGGGTCCGGCCGAAAACTGATGCCGCATACCGGAGGTTCCGCCCCCGCCTGGCCCGAGGTGCCGCCAGGAAAGATGGCGGCCGCCACGGAGCAGCGGCTACCACAAGGAGACCTCCTGGTTACTCCGAGAAGACGCGCCCCCCGGAGCCTGCCCTCCGGAGGACGGAGGGTGAAGAAGGACGAGGCCTGGGGACGCAGCCCTCGCCGCTACTGCCCTCCGGATGGCAGAGGGTGAAGAGGAAAGGACCGGGGTCGCTACTGCCGCCTTCTTTTCCCTCCTCAGCCCCTTCTTCTCCTCCATCAGCCTCAGGACCTTTCCTTCTCCCCCATCAGCCTATGGCCCCAACCCCCCCCACGTCAGCCCCAGGCTCCTTCTCTTCTCCCCCTCACCCTCAGCCCCTTCTTTTCCTCTCTCACCCTCAGACCCCTTCTTCCCCCTTTCCCCCACCTCATGTGTATGTACACATGCACACACATATACAGTACTATACACACGCATACATATATAAACACACATACACATATATACATATACACCCACATATATACACTACATACACACATATACACATGCACACACCCACCAAGACCATAAGTAGCATCATTTCAAACCCTTATATACTCAGACTTCCCCGCATCTCCTAAATAGGGCACAGCAACGCGTGCCGGGTACAGCTAGTATAATGATAAACAGGAACACATCCAAACACAACCAGTGACGCTTATGGGAAGGGGACTGAAAACTTGCACCTCCATTTCAGATTAAATGAGATTTCCGGTTCTTTCTTGAGAAAAGAAAAAAAAATGATGTATTCTAACATCTGTGTCTCCAAGCAATCGCATAGTCTGTAGAAGAACAGCAGGAGAAAAAAGAAAAACCAAAAAGTACAGAATGCCAATGAACAAAAACGTATCTAAGAATTTGCTATTATTGTTTTATCTGGACTTTTACCTCCTGAGTTGAAGAAAGATGATAGTGATCCTAAGCACACTTAACTTTAAATTAAGAACCACTGAAATCACTAGGTTTGAGTCTGAAAAATATTTGGAACACAAAGGTAACTGCACACGCACGCACGCGCGCACACCGCTAAATTCATCAAATTTTCAAAGAGATGCATTGGCAAGAGATGCATATAAGCTTGAAACATAAACAATAGGCATGGTTTCGAACCCAAAAATGGCGATTCTAAAATCAAATGGGGGATTTTTTTTTATTAGTAAAAGAAAGACTTACAAAAAATTTCCAAAAATTTCTAAAATGTAACTTAATTACTAACGAAATTTGTTAGTAGTTCGTATGCCAGCGCATGCGCATTCCAGATGGTTTTTGGTTTACAACTCCCAGAAATCCTAACAGCTGGTAAATTGGCTGGGATTTCTGGGAGTTGTAGGCCAAAACTTGAATAAATCACACTGTATTCTAGATGGGACTCTCCAGATAGGAAGGAGGGAGGGAAGGAGGGAGGGAGGGTGCGGGTAGTCTATTCTTGGAAGCAGCAAAGAAAAGGAGGAGGAGCCCCTCGCCTCCCGCTGCCTCTCTCTCACCCCGATCCTGAGGGAGCGAGGGCCCAAGTTTGCCCAGGCTGGTCATATACCTACATTCCATGCACATGCAATAAATAATACAGCAGTAATAACAATGGGTATAACAAGAGGTAAAATTCAAACCGAAGTATTCTGACTGGTCCCTCCTCATGCGGTGCAAACGGCTCTTCTCTGTGAGCCCGAAAAAGCCAGCGTTTTCTGCTTGGGCACACACATACATATTCTTTGGGGGATTTGCTGCAGAATCTTCTCTATGAGCCCGGATTCTGCCGCAAATCCCCCAAGAATATGTATGTGTGCACACCAAGCAGAAAACGCTGGCTTTTCCCGGGCTAATAGAGAAGAGCCCGTTTGCACCGCATGAGGCAGGGACCAGTCAGAATACTCGGTTTTGAATTTTACCTCTTGTTATGGTTATTACTGCTGTATTATTGCATGTGCATGGAATGTAGGTATGACCAGTTGGATTACTTATAATATTAGGCACTTACAGTAGCATTCATTCTATTATACATTAGGCTGGTTTTTTACCCCAATACTCTTTGATGCTTTAGATCCTGGCAGGCAGGAGAGGCAGGAAGCCTGGAAAAATAAACAGAGAGGTTTACTCAGAAGTAAACCACAAAGGAGGGCACTTCATCCAAAGGATTTACTTGAGTAATCCTCTCTGTTTACATTTTTTCCGGCTTCCAGCCGAAAGAAGGAGCGAGTTTAGGGCTTGCCTTGCCATAATACTTATTGGCAAGGGAGGCGGAGGGTGGTGAGAGAGAAGGAGGGTGCCCCTTACGACCTAATAACGACACTTAAGAAAATCCTGGCCCGAAGTTCTATAAAGAAAGTTCACTTCCTGGTTGGCGTTCCAGGTGCGGAAATACTCGAAAGTAGCATTTCTTACGAATTTCTTACGAATCATTTCATTTTCATAACTTTTTTCCCATGCCTAATAAACAAACTAGCAACTCAGCCTCACTCCCAAGATATTTGAAGCCCATTCCATAGAGAGTTCAAGCAATTATCTTCAGTCACCAGGCTACAAACTGCTCCTTGTCACTATCACATAAGAATGTCTTGACGATAACAAAGAAACATTGTTCTTCTGTATCAACTAATAAATAGAACTATAACATCTTCTATGCAGCCTTCCTGCAGATATGTGGAACTACAGTACCCATCATTCCCAACCATTTGCTGCCTATAACTATAATATCCAACTGTATCATACAACTTCAACACCAGACATCATCTTCTTTCAACAGAGGTTTCAACCGATCTGGAGAACACCAAACAGAGTAAGAGTAGTATAATACAGTTTTCATTTCACAAAAGATAATATTTTGAAATATGTATGTCCAGGGCTGCAGCCAAAAGGACTTTACAATACAACAGGCCCTCCAGTTTTACAGATGATAGGGATGCAGAATCTGTGAAAGTTCTGCATCCTATTGTAGAAAAAAACCCCCACTTTTTGAAATACCTGAGATAACACCTCTCTAGAAATCTCTAGGACCTCCAGCACAATTCTGTGGTCAATTCCCAGAGAGTCATGCTAGAGGAGCTAAATATTCTTAGAGAGAAGATATTAATCAAATCTGCAACTAATCAAACAGGCCAAAGTTAAATCCGCAAATGTGGAGGGGCAACTGTATATATCCTAGTTATCTTCAAAAATACCCAGTTTCACAAAAGTTGGAATAGCCCTTAATATAATACACCAAAACCTCCAAGCAAAGACTATCATAGTCAGACACACTGGTGTGAATCCTATTGATTAGAGCTAACTGGCCAGAATACTTTTCTCAAACTTTATCAACTGAAAATCTGTGTGCTGATTATGGAAGTCTGCCATCTTGTGACTGAGGTTATTTATTTATTTTATTTATTTAAAACTTTTGTACCCCAACCGTCTCACCTCTATCAAGGCACTCAGACCAGAATAACAGCAAAAATTCAATGCTATAAATTTAAAAACAACTACAACAACATATTAAAATACATAAAAACTCAACATAAAACCACGTCGCCATTAAAACAATTCCACTCAATCTGTAAACGTGGTCCAACATTCAGACAATAGCCAATCTCAGCCTATTCTGGGAAGGCTTGGTTCCACATCCAGGTCTTCACCAGCCTCCTAAAGGACAACAGAGAGGGGGCAAATCTAGCATCACTTGGTAGAGAGTTCCACAGACGAGGGGCGACCACAGAAAAGGCCCTGTCTCTCGTCCCCACCAGCCGCACTTGCGAAGCCAGTGGGACCGAGAGCAGGGCCTCTCCGGAGGATCTTAATGTTCTTGATGGTTCATAGGGGAGAATTCGTTCGGACAGGTAAACTGGGCCAGAACCGTATAGGGTTTTGTAGGTTAAAACCAGCACTTTGAATTATGCCCGGAAGCTAATTGGCAGCCAGTGGAGCTGGCGCAACAAGGGAGTTGTATGCTCCCTGTGCCCTGCTCCTGTTAGTAACCTGGCTGCCAAATGTTGGACTAATTGCAGCTTCCGAGCAGTCTTCAGAGGCAACCCCACAAGTACAAGGCACATAGAATTTTATATATCTATCTATCTCTATCTCTATCTCTGTCTCACAATCATGTCAGGAGCAACTTGAGAAACTGCAAGTTGCTTCTGGTGTGAGAGAATTGGCTGTCTGCAAGGATGTTACCCAGATGTTTTGATGTTTTACCATCCTTGTGGGAGGCTTGTCTCATGTCCCCACATGGGGAACTGGAGCTGACAGAGGGAGCTCAGCCATGCTCTCCCTGGATTCGAACCTCTGACCTGTTGGCCTTCAGTCCAGCCGGCACAAGGTTTAACTCATTGTGCCACCAGCGGCTCCTACTATTTAATGATACAATTTAGAAACCAAATAACCATCAGGTGCACATTCCTGTTACTGCACATGCCATTCTACACCTCTCTCAGCTACCTAGTCTTGGAACTATGGCTCTGGCAGACAGACAGACATTATCATAGTAACATACAGAGAATTATGTTTTAATCCTCCCCATCCAATAACCACAGTTCTCAGTAAAATCCCTCCATGTGCTGGCATCAGCTGGCACCAAAGGAAGCCTCTTTTCTAATATGGTTGTGGACTGTGTGTCTAGTTTTTATTACGACTGCATCTGAGATGGAAAAAAAATAAACTTCTCTTATCAGCACATCAAATATAGATGAAACCCGTTTACCCCCATTTTAACAAACTTGTTACCATATGCTACCTATTTAATGCCATGTCTATCTGGATCTTCAGTTTATATTCTTCTGCCAGTTTAAAGAGCTTCTCTTTCAATCCCATCTTACTGTAGTCACACCAACCTCCTTCTCCCCAAATTTGCATGCTGTTCCCTTCTGAAATGGCTTGGAATCATCATGTCCTCATAACTCAGTGCTTTCAATCCACCCTCCTTTGACTCACTTTCTCACTCCTTTTACTACCTACAGGCTCATCTTCTGTTACTAATTTGAGATGCAAGCGTCTCACAGCCCATTCTCACAACTGGTTCTTCATGACATATCCAGACATCGGCTTCATGTGTCAACATACTCTTCTGCATAAAGAAAAATGATTTGTCCTCACACAAACTTCTCCTGCAGAAGCCTTGTATATGACAAATATGTCAAGCTACATTCAACAGATTTGTTCTGATGTTCCTCACAACTCACAGCATATTAATCATGAGCATTTTCCCCTCCAGAGTAGCTGCTAAGTAACTGGCATAGCTGGACAAACAATCTGATCGGGTATAAAGGCAATTTCCTGAATTCCTACCCTTGAGCATTCTTTATCAGCTTCATTTTCCATTGTTTTCTTCTGTCTTCTTGGTGTGTCCCTTTCATTTATAGCAGGGCTGTCCAACTGGCGGCCCTGGGGCCGGATCCGGCCCCCCAGCCTGTTGGGCACGGCCCCAGCTATGCCCCCAGCCGCCATTTTTTTAAAAAAAATTAAAATTCTATTTTTTTTAAAAAAAATGGCAGCCGGGGGGGGAGGGGGAGGCAGGGACGGGAGGAGGAAGAGAGCTAGCTCCTCCTCCCTGCACTGCCCCCTCCGTCCCTCTCTGCGCCGAAAAAGGAGGAGTAGGTGGCGCCAAGGGCAGCGCGTCACGCCAGGCCTGTGGCGCGCACTGCCTTGGCGCCGCTTTTCTGCCCTTTTCGGCGGCTCCCCACCCTAGGAAGGGCAGAGGGGCCGCCAAAAGGAGGAGTAGGCGGCGCCAAGGGCAGTGCGTCACGCCAGGCCTGTGACGCGCTGCCCTTGCGCGCCTTCTGCTGCCCGGCGGCTCCCCCGCCCTAGGAAGGGAGAGGGGGCCGCCGAAAAGGAGGAGTAGGCGGCGCCAAGGGCAGTGCGTCACGCCAGGCCTGTGATGCGCTGCCCTTGGTGCCGCCTTCTGCCCTTTTTCGGCGGCTCCCCCGCCCGAGGAAGGGAGGGGGCGCCGAAAGGAGGAGTTGGCGGCCAAGGGCAGCGCGTCACGCCAGGCCTGTGACGCGCTGCCCGGGAGAATGACAGCTTTAGGAGAGGGCGGGGCCTGGGCTGGGGGCGGGGCCTGGGGGCAGGGCCTGGGCTGGGGCGGGGTCTGGGGGCGGGGCCTAGGGTGGGGCCGAGCAGCCCCCGAGGTCATCAGTGACCTCTATTCCGGCCCTGGACCTGGTAGAAGTTATAGCAAAGCTTCTTAAACATTTACTGATAATAAATTAGCATTTGCAATGTTTGCTAAACAGGCTGCTTTTCCTTTTCATGAAGTATAACTGAAGCATTTCTGCAGAGTCCATTGTAGACACTGCACACTGTTGCTAAAAGATTTGTGTAAATCAATGGTTCCCAACCTTTGATCCTCCAGGTGTTTTGGACTTCAGCTCCCACAATTTCTACCAGCTGGTTAGATGGCTGGGATTTCTGGGAGTTGAAGTCCAAAACACCTGGAGAAGCCCAGGTTGGGAAACTAATCATCATAATAATACTTTATTTGTACCCCACCCTATCTCCCCTTGGGTGTAAATGTCTAGGTGGAACTCAGAAACCTTTGCCAATTTTTCACAACCTCAACATTGAGCTACAAGGATCCCATTTGGGATGGGGACCCACAATTTAAGAAGAAATGGTATACAGCACCCAGCAATTACAGCCATGATAATGATGGTGATGATGACAATGATAACAACAACATACACAATTACAGCACATAGCAATTCAGCAAACCAACAACTGCTACTTATAGTACCTTACAATACCTCTTTGGTCACCTGACTTTTCACTTACTTTCTCTGCTGGTCAGCCTCAGTTCAAACTCTCATGTTTTATTATGAACTTAAACATACATTTGCAGCAAGACTACGATGTGCAAAAATTAACATTGCATTAAGAAATCATGGAGCCCACCATATATTTACTGTATCTTCATGACATATCCTCCCTCTCCTGCCCCCCCCCCTCCCCCGGGCTGGCACTGAAGACATGACACAATAGTATAATTAAATTGGCGTTAAGTAAATATTATGAAAGGGGGAAATATACTTTTCCAAGCTCTTTATCCATTTGACAATTTTGTATATATCTCACATATGAGATAATTAATACACACAGGTCAAAGTCCTGGAGTTGGCTTGTATACAAATAACCAACTGAATTATTATTATTACTATTACTATTATTTGACAGGAGTAAACTTAGCTCTCAAGATATCTGGACTTGGGCAGCTTGGATTCAAATCATGATGCTCAGCTATCCCCACTTACTATTGCAAGTGTCTACTTAAGACTTTTCTGTAACAAAGACAAAGCAGACCCACAGATAGGTTTGTCCCATACATATGTTCAGAAATATTATGGCAAATGTCAAAACTGATTTTTTAAAAGATAAAAACAAGAATGTGAACAAAATCATCTTTCAAAGCACAAAACACATTACCTCCTGGACATCTTCTGGGTTTTTCCGTGAAACAATCTGAAAAACAAAAGCAGATACCTTGTCAGCAGTTCAACTTTTATAAATACAAAAGAAAGGATCCAATGATAAATGAAGATCAAGGGTGAGTCAATTGCATTCATATGGCCCCGTGGAGCTTTTGACTTACCGTAATTACTCAGCCAGTGGCCAAATCACAAAAACTCACTCCTAGCAACTGGCCCCTTTCATACAACAATTCCCAGAATCCTATAGCCATAATGGCTGGTAGAAATTATTCCGGAAATTATAATCCCAAAAAAGGGATTTTTTTTGACATTTTTGATTTCCAAATCAGATGTCTCTTTGGAGAAAATATGTGAGTTGTTCTTTCTAAAGCAGCTTAATTTAAAGGCCAAGGAATGGGTTGGAATGCAAATCATCGCAAATGTCCTATATCAGGATAGCTGCCAATACAGGGTGAGTACAATTTCTTTTGCCTCTATAGAGAGAGCCAAAGATTGAATAACACATATTGCAGGAACCCTAATTAGTGGTGTTATGTGAGAGTCCTCAGAGATACCGCACACATACATCTATTCAAGAAACAGATGACGCACGTGAGATGATCTTTTCATAAATATCCAGTTTTGCATAGTTTTCAGGCCACATAAATCCTCAGAAGTAACCCTGTTCCCCCAGAAATTCCAAAAACATGGACTAATTCCAAATACCTTCCTTTTCTGTCACCATTTTGTAAAGGATTATAGAGAAAGTTGTTTTGACTAGCTGTAGGAGATACGATCATGGGGGGAAATTAAGGGGGTTATGTCCCCCCATAGTTGCTTACCCCTGCTCGAGTCTAAACCAACCATGGTAAGGTGAAATATTTCCTCAGCAATAGAAATAATGCTAGTCAAGCAGGTTTGTGTGGGCTCAACCAAGTAGTAATTATTAGAGAGACTATATAATAATATAATATAATTATTTATATTCCGCCCTCCTCACTCCGAAGGGGACTCAGGGCGGATCACAAGTACACATATACGGCAAACATTCAATGCCATTTGTATAGAACGGAACACAGAACACAGACAGAACAGAAGGAAGTTTTTGTGTCATGCCACAGGGGGTGTTGTCGCTCCCTCCTCTTATGACGAAGAGCTGTCAGGGCTTCCGCATTCCAGCATCTGGTCTTCTTTCCTTATGACATTGTAAAAACCTCCCCAGCTTTTTTTTTTAGCAGTACCTAATTTCTCTAATTACAGCTAAAGCTGTTTTTGAACTGCTTAGGTAAACAGTGGGCAGGGCTGACGGTTGGCTGCCCACGCCAACCCGGGGTTCAAACTTGCAACCTTTCAGTTGATAGATCTTCTTTAGCGGCTGCTGAATTAACAGCTGTGCTAAACTTGTTAAATCTTTAAAGACTATTTTCAGGATGGGTGTGTATGTAGTGTGTGTGTATGTCACAACGCAGGCCCTGACTCCACCCCGTAATCACACACACACAGATAATGTCAATTAACTATTTATTAAGCACAAAATTAGAAGCAGGTGAAGAAGATAAACTGTCCAAAAAGTAAAGATCAAATAGTCCAAGGTAAAAAGCAATCAATGTTCAAAGGTACTCAAAAAACAAGGATCAAAAGCAAGGTCCATAAAAACAAAGTGAATCAAGCAAGGCAACTTAGTCTGTGGTTAGCAAGGTAATCCAAAGTTCATGGAATCAACAGGGTCCCAAGGTGGTTCTTGGCCAGGCAAGCCAGACTCTAGCTTCCAGGAGAACAGCAAACTGCTACGTCTCTCCAGTTGAGACGTGGCCACCAAACTGAGGAACTTTCCCACCGAGTGAGTACTTAATTCCCCCCTTTGTGGGACCAGCGCCTTTCCAGGCCTCGTTTCCAATCTTTCCTTGTTGCTACAATACTCCCCCTTCGGTTGAATCTCCGCTCAGGAATGGCACCATCTGCACCGTTATCTTCCTGGGAAACTGGCTCTGACTCGGCTTCCATGTCCTCCGCAACATCTGGTGAAAACAACCTTTCTTGGGAACCGAAACCTCCCGGTCTCTCGTATTCCGTATCAGGTCCGGAATCAGGAGAGGCTTCGTCATCAGAATAAGCCTCCGGCCAGGTGTCTTCCCATTGCAGGCTGTCCGTTGGTGATGCAGATCCATCATCCCCTGCATCACCTTCATCTGGATCCATAGCCAAAGGAACCCCTGGGGCCGGAACCTGCCCCCGGCTGAGGTGGGGGCTGATTAGCACCCGACCCCCCTGGGTCAGATGGGGGCTGAGTTGCTACAGTGTATATATATACATATATTCTAGATTAGTGGTTCCCAACCTGTGGTTCGTGGACCACCAGTGGTCCGCAAGAACTAAATTATAGTCCACGGCCTCACTGTTACTATACGATTGCAACGAGAGCGACTGGTCTTACAAAACCCTCTTATAGTGCCGAGGCAATGGGGATGTCGGAAGGGGAGAGGCTAACTACTCATGAAAGGTGTGACAACAAGCCCCGGATGCTGCTCCTCCTCCTTCCCTCCCCCTGAGTGGAACCATTCCATGTGGCACCTAGAAACAGGTGCCATTTTTAGGCCTGTTCCTGGAGTTACTTGGGGTACTGATTCAGAAAATTGCATTGGATAGACCACATCTGCTCTAGATTCTTAAATAGGGTTATCATGGGGGGTTTTGTTGGTGACCAGATGACAACTACTGGATGCCATATGTTCTGTATCAGAAACTAGAGCTGATGTGGTCTATCCAATGCAATTTTCTGAATCAGCACCACAAATAACCAAACCAAATCTAAAGTTGACCAAAAAACCCTTTTGGTACTAATGTTAGAGAGCGGTCCCTGGTCAAAGTGGTCCCTGGTCAAGCGGTCCTTGGTCAAAACAAGGTTGGGAACCACTGTTCTAGATGGACTCACTTGTTCTATATGGCCCAGAACGAAGAAAGATGAGTTGAGAGGGCCTCTCAAGCCAAATCCTGGAGCAGGGACTCATATCAAAAAATATTATTAATTATCATCATAGATAAAATCATTGGACATCAAACATGAACATCTCCAAGCAACAAACTCCATATTTCTCACTATGACATCCTGCAGTTGGTATACAAAGCATTATGGAAGTGCGCTGGCAGGGAAGGTTACCTCTAAGGCAGGCCTGGGCAAACTTCGGCCCTCCAGGTGTGTTGGACTTCAACTCCCACAATTCCTAACAGCCTACCAAAACACCTGGAGGGCCGAAGTTTGCCCAGGCCTGCTCTAAGGCACATTGGACAATTCCTCTTTGTTGGTCAAATTTCAGTCATAATTTCTCATATCTCAGATCAAGTATTCTGTAATGTTTTTCTTAGGCAGATATTTGTTTGAGACATATCTATCTCTTGTTATTCAAAGGAAAGTCTCTTGGGAAAACCATATTTACAAGGTAGTTTTATAAGGTCTTTCATCTTCTCTGCCAAAGAACACTTGTGTCTCATCAAACTACACCTCCCAGGATTCCACAACATTGAATCATGGCAATTCAAGTGGTGTCAAACTGTATTAATTCTACAGCATTACTTTAAGAAGGGTCCCTTGTCCATCCTGACCTTATCGCTCCAAGCCTGAAGTGCATCAGCCTGGCTATGAAAGAGCAACATAAAGTGAGCAACATGTAAAGCAGTGTTTCCCAACCAGTGTGCCGGGGCACACTAATGTGCCGTGGGGAATTGGAACCACCAATACCCTTTCTTCCCCCTCCTGCTGAACACCTTTTCTTCTCCACTCGGGCTCCCTTCTTCCCAACCTCGCTCTGCTTGCTTTGCCTCGCTTTGCTCACGCTGCCGCTTCTGCGGGAGGGGGGAAGGAGGAAGACGTGACTCATGCGGGCGCTACTGCGCAGACTCGCCCCACGTCTTCCTCCCTCCTCTCCACAGTGCTCTCTGAATATAGGTGAACTACAACTCCAAAACTCAAGGTCAATGCCCATCAAACTCTCATAGTATTTTCTCTTGGTTATGGTAGTTCTGTGTGGGAAGTTTGATTCCATTCCATCATTGGTGGAGTTCAGAATGCTCTTTGATTGCGGGTGAACTATAACTCCCAGCTGTTGAGCAAGACCTTCGTGTGTGTCTTTCTGCCATTCCTGCCAGGATATCTATGTTGTGTTCATCGAAACAGGCCCAGGTTTCACACTGAGTGCATAAATACATTTAAACACATATTAACTATATGTATTACTGTGTTAGAGTGTCATTTTGTGTCATTTTGGCTAGTGGTGTGCCCCAGGATTTTGTAAATGTAAAAAGTGTGCCGCGGCTCAAAAAAGGTTGAAAAACACTGATGTAAAGTGTCCAGGTAGAGAAAAGGAATCTCAAATTTCCTGCTCTTGTTTTTTTAACCTACTTGTAAAACAGGTGGATATAAATTGTAATCTCTTAGATCTGTCTACAGATGTTTATGTATTGACTTAAGAAACTATCTCTGATTCATGGAACCATTCCAGCTTTCACTGTTTATGGCTCACATGCCTTGCTCTCTGTCTCTGTCTCTCTGTCTCTCTGTCTCTCTGTCTGTCTGTCTGTCTGTCTGTCTGTCTCTCTCTCTCTCTCTCTCTCTCTCTCTCTATATATATATATATATATATATATATGCAGCCTTCTGCACTGCATGCCTTACTTTTTTAAAAAAATCTCTTCTTCTCCGCCCCACCCACCACACAAACTCGGGTTTACGATTAAGTAAGAGGACTGTCCTGGAAATGCATGAGTCTGGTTTTCTTATCTTCTGCCCTGCTGTGCAAGTTGTTTCTTATCTTTTGAGAGAAAGGCACTCTGCTTCATTCTTCTCACACTGAACTGCCTCCAGTTTTGTGGGCAGAAATAAATAAATCTGAGCTGTTGAGTTTATATACCTTCAAGACTTTTGCAATTCATGGTCCTTCCTTTGGCTTTTCTTCCGAACGAAGATTCAGGAAGGACTCATCCTACGCTTTCTATAAGCACGTTGATGACCAAGGTTAGATGTGTTCTTCGAGCCTGTGCAATGGATTTTTTCTGGTGGAGCGCAGTGTGCACAGAACTGGCCTCGCCCTTCAGCAGACAAAGAATTAGTTCAAAAAAACTGCACTCCAAACCAGAACTGGCAGCTGGCACAACAAAGCATTGCATGGGCAGTTGCTTGACAAAATTGAAGGAAAAGTTGACAAAGAGAAGACCTGGTGATGGCTCATGAAAGGAACCCTGAAGAAGGAGACAGAAGAAGATCTGGTTCTTGCAGCCTAGGAGCAAGCCATCAGAACAAAGGCCATTTAGACCAGGATCGAAAAATCAGCTGATGAAGACTGTGCAAGGAAGCTGATGAAACCATGGACCATATCCTCAGCTGTTGCAAGAAAATCGCACAGATGAACTACAAACAGAAGCACAACTCTGTGACTCAAATGATTCACTGGAACTTATGTCATAAGTACCACCTGCCAAAATTGGCGAGATCATAAACCTGCAAAGATTTAGATTACTGCAACGCACTCTACGTGGGGCTGCCTTTGAAGACCAGAAACTGCATCTAGTCCAATGGGTGACAGCCAGATTACTAACGGGAGCTACATACAGGGAGCATGCCACCCCCTTGTTGTGTCAGCTTCACTGGCTGCCTGTCCAATTCCGGGCTCAATTCAAAGTGCTGGTTTTGACCTATAAAGCTCTATACGGTTCTGGCCCAGCTTACTTGTCCGAACGCATCTGCCTCTACGTCCACCTCGTAATTTAAGGTCATCCGGGGAGGCCCTGCTCTCGCTTCCACCAGCATCTCAAATGCGGCTGGTGGGGACGAGGGACAGGGCCTTTTTGGCTGTGGCTCCCACCTATGGAATGCGCTCCCAAGTGAGTTACAATCGACCCCATCCCTCCTAGCATTTAGAAAAAAAGTAAAATCATAACTATGGGACCAGGCCTTTGCACAATAGCAGAATGCAACACTTTGGACTGAAATAGGATTGACAGATAAGAATGTGGCTTACGGATTCAACCTAGGCGTGCAGACGGAACATTGTTTTTAACTTAAGTGAATGTTGATTCGTTGTCTGTTTTTAACCGTTTTAATTCTGTATGTTTTATGGTTATATTGTATATTCTGGCATCGAATTGCTGCTTTGTTAGCCGCCCTGAGTCATCCTCCCCCACCCGGGTAGACTTCCGGTCTGGGACAAGATGGAGGTGGTAGCCTAAAAGGTGAGCTCCGACAGAGCTCAAACTCAACTGCGTAAGGCCGGGTTTTAAAATCAAAACCCGACACCCTCCGGAGAAGGGGAGGGTGCCCAAGTCCAGGGTGTGCACCAGAAAGGAGGGGTATACTCTCGTCCAAAATTTGGGCAGAGAAAACCCCCCCTCGGGCGCCCAGGGCCTAGGGCCGGCAGCTGAGAGCGGTTTCCGCATCCGCACAGGAGAGGAGCCACAACACCCCCATGCCCCAGATGCGCTAGCAAGATCGAGAGGGACACCAAGTAGAGGGGAAGAGTGAAAGGAAGAAAAAAGAAACAAAGATAGTACCCTCCGGACCACGAGCGACGGACAAGAGACGCCAAGGAAGCGGACACAGAAAACCGAGAGCCCAACTTAAAAGGTTTGAACGAGAAAAGCGGGAAGGGGGATAGAGCAAGAAGCTGAAAAGGCTAAACTAGAGAGTAAGAAGCGACGTGGAGCCCAGATAAATTAAATTAACAAAGGGTAACTCGCCAGGAGGGGAAGAAAAGAAAGAATTTAAATTACCTACTCGTGAGGCGGGAGACCCGGACGGCATTCCAGGAGACATCCGGGAGGGTGGAAAGAGCGAGTGGGACACTTCCGGGAGGAATGGACCATAGAACAACTAAACCCTAGAGAACCCAAACCCGAGGGATATTGGGGAAGTGCGGGCAAAAGCTAGAGGCGTAAGAAGTTGCTGCGAAGACTGCGGAACAACGACGGAGGAGACGTAAGTTACGAAAGTCACGCAGGCCCAATAGAAACCCGCAAACTCCCCTCCCAGCCATATAGAAGCGGTGGAAAGGCGGAGAGGGGCAAGGGAGATTATCACCACGGAAGGAAACGTCATAGAATAAGAAAAGGCGCCCAGGAGACCCAGAGGAGCAGCTGAAAGAGGAGAAAAGCCTGGAATATTAAAGAAGGAACACCCAGTGACCTCATTGGATCTTTATCGAGGAAGGCGGAGAGCATACATTAAATAAACCAAGGAGTAAATAAAGGGACAAAGAAGAATAAACAATATAGACCACAAAAGTGGAAGAATGGGAACCAGAGGTAAAAATAATAGAGAGCTAAAAAACCTAACAGAAAGAAGAGACTCATACCAAGAAGAACTCAATATGAGAGATCAAGTCAAAGAGATGATATCAGAAATGAAGAGGGAAATGCTATTTGAAATGAAAAAAAGGTGAGCGAAATGGTCAGAAAAGGTATAGAAGAGAGGAAACAAATTAAAGATGGGATTCAAGAATTAAGAAAGGAAATGAAGAAGGATGTTACAACTATAAGAAAAGAGATGGCCGGCCTTTATGAGAAGGTGGAAACCATACAAAGACAAGAGGAGGAGACGAAAACAAAAATCCAAACGGAACAAAAGAAGACTGATGAGATTCAAATGATCCAACTAGAGCTTGTAAAAAAGACTACCCAACTAGAGACTTTTCAAAAAGATTTTGTTTTAAGGGTAAGAGGGATGCCGGAGATGGAGAGGGAAAGTCCGGAAGACACGATGAAAGTAATTGTCAAAATGTCAGCATATCTGGCACAAATGGGAGAAGAGATTGTGGAACAATTAATTGAAAAAGCATACCGGATAAGCACGGCATATTCGAGAAAGAACAAGTCTGAGAGAGACATTATTGTACAATACAGCTCGTGCAAGATGAAGGAAAAAATTATAAAAAGCCACTTCGCAACTCCATACATCCACAACGGGAAATCAATTAAGATTCTGAGAGAAATACCGACGGCGATATTGGACAACAGGAAAAAGTACTATTTCCTAACGGATATACTAAAGGACAATGAGATAAGGTTCAAATGGAATAAATTCGAAGGCCTCCAGTTTACGTTCAGAACAGTTAAATATTGGATCGACTCAGAAGAAGCGGCAAAAGAATTTTACAACAAATGGAGGCACATATTGGATGAGGCAAACAATTTAGAAAAGGAAGGAAGATATGAAAAGAGCAAGGGGAAATCTAGCCCCAGGCCAAAAGAGCAAAGAGTGAAACCTACAAGGGACCCAAAGGAAAGACAGAGAGGATCCAATACTGGACCGATAAAGGATAAGAGATCTTCAACCAGTGAGCTGGAGGAAGAAGAAAATAATAACTCAGACTCAGATCAAGGCTCAGAATCACAATCGGAAGTAGAGGAAGAAGGACAGTTGTCAGAGGAGGGGAGAGAAATCTAGATACAATGGAGGTAACCTGTTTTTCAGTTAATATCAACGGGCTTAACATCCCGGAGAAAAGAAAGCAAGTTTTTTATTATTTACAAAAGCAAAAGGCGCAAGTCTATGCACTGCAAGAAACACATGTGAAGGAGTCAAGGAGAGACCTATTAGAGAGAAAAAGATTGGGCATATTATTTACATCAGCTACGGAGAAAAAACAAAGGGGGGTAGCCCTGTATATAAGTGAAAGTTTAAAACCAGAGTTACAGTTTAAAGACGGGGAGGGTAGAATGATTGCCGCAAAAGGAAACATGAATGGCAAAAAAATATTATTTGTATCTATTTATGCACCCAATAACTCAAAGGTCAGTTTCTTTGAAAAATTGAATGAAAAAATTATCGCAGCAGAGTGGGACGAGTGCGTGATTATGGGAGACTTTAATGGGATCTGTAACCCCAAACTAGATAAGAAGATACAAAACCCAAAAGTAAGGAATGGTAAAAATAAGCTCCCAAATTCTTTCTTTAAGATGCTAAGGGAGAACGGGATGAAGGATATATGGAGGGAACATAATGAGCAAGACAGGGATTATACATTTTATTCAGCAAGAAGGAAAAACTGGACACGAATAGACATGATATTAGTGACAAAAAATCTGGCTAACTACACATCCAAAACAAAAATCTTTGATAGAATCTATTCAGACCACGCACCAGTGGGAATAACTCTGAGATGGGGACTAAGGCACTATAAGTGGAGGCTCAATGACACACTCTTAAGAACAGAAGCAGACATACAAAAAAACAAAAGCTTATTGAAGGACTACTTCTCAATAAATGATCAAGATGAAACAGACATTTCTATTCTATGGGAGGCTAGTAAGGCGGTAATGAGGGGGAATTTCATAGAGCAGGCCAGCCGCAAGAAAAAACAATGGTCATTGGAAATGGACAGTCTACAAAAAAAATTAACGCTAGCCGAAAAAAAATTAAAGGATAATCCCAAAGCAAATGAGATAGTGGGCAAAATAAAATTGATCCAGAACCAGATTAGAATGTTAACAACAAAGGAAATTGAAAAGAAGTTGAAGTTTTTGAAACAGCAAAATTTCGAATGTGCAAATAAAGCCGGTAAATGGCTTGCACACCAATGTAAGAAAAAACAACAGAGGAATACGATACTAAAGATTAAAAGGGAGGACAAGATATTTACAAAGGAAGAGGACATAAGAAATGAATTTGTGAGGTTCTACCAGGGGCTCTATAGTGAAGATAAGATAGATAGAGTAAATATCCAGGAATATATTAATAAGAGAAAACTGCCAAAGATAACTGAGGCCGACAGAGAAAGGTTAAACCAGGAGATTACGGACAAAGAAATCCAGACGGCTATAGATAATCTAAAACCCGGGAAATCCCCAGGTCCGGACGGATTCACGGACTCCTACTATAAAAAGATGAAAGAAGAAGTAACACCTTACCTAAAAAGACTAATGAATAACATCATAAAGAAAGGGGTAATTCTGGACAGCTGGAAAGAAGCCGAAATAATAGTAATATACAAGGAAGGGAAAGACCCAAATTTGGTACAGAATTATAGACCAATAGCTCTGTTAAACCTAGACTACAAAATATATGCTAACATTTTAGCAACTAGATTTAAAGGCTTTCTCAGTAATTGGATAACAGAAACCCAAACAGGATTCCTACCCAGGAGATTTATGAAAAAAAATATTCGAAACATAATAGACATCATAGAATACCTGGATAAAAATATTAATACAAAGACAGCATTAGCCTTTTTGGACGCCGAAAAGGCGTTCGACCAGGTTAATTGGAAAATCATAGATTGCCTCCTTTCAGAGATCGACATTGGCTACAGCTTTTCAAGAGCAGTAAACGCAATATACAAAACCCAATATGCCCAGGTAGTGGTTAACGGACAGAGGTCGCAAAAATTTCAGATCCAAAGGGGCACCAGGCAAGGCTGTCCTCTCTCCCCCCTTATATTTAATTTTGTATTAGACTTACTACTAAAAGATATAATGGAAGATAAAGACGTGAAAGGGCTGACAATTAAAAAACAGGAATATAAGATATCTGCTTTCGCAGACGATTTGGCATGTGTGATTGTAGATCCCCAAGTTAATATGGTAAATTGGCTCAAAAAATTAGAAGAATTTGGAGAAGTAGCCGGCTTCAGAATTAATAAAAAAAATCGGCGCTACTAATAAAAAATATGGATAATAAAGAGGCCCAGGATTTAGAAACCAAATATGGAATTCCAATCCTAAAGCAAATAAGGTATCTGGGGATCAATATCACACCCAAAAATTGTCAACTAACAAAAAATAATTATGAGAAAGTCTGGAAGGACGTAAAAGAAGATATGAAGAGCTGGCAAAAACTAAACTTGACATTGATGGGCAGAATCTCGGTGGTAAAAATGAAGATCTTCCCCAGAATAAACTTCTTGTTCCAGATGCTTCCCATCTTGAAAAATCAGACCCTAATTAAAAGGTGGCAATCAGAATTGGCCAAATTTGTGTGGTGTGGCAAAAAGCCTAGAATTAAGCTAAAATACTTGCAAGAACTGCCAAAACATGGAGGATTCGGATTACCCGATCTGTTATCATATTATGACGCAAATTGTTTAGCGAACCTAAAAGAATGGCTAGAGATAAAAGACGACCAAGTACTAAAAGTGGAAGGATGGGAAAATAAATACGGATGGCATGCCTATCTGTTCTATAATAAAATCAAACAGGATAAAAATTTTATGAACCACATCATAAAAGCTCCTTTAATGAAAATCTGGGAGAAATATAAGTACATGATATGTGGAAAACGACCACTATGGGCCTCCCCGGTGGAAGCCTTCACAATATATAAAACAGACAAGGAGAAATGGCCAACATATAAGGAAATACTCAAGAAGGAAGGCAGGGACCATCTACTAAAAAGCCATGATGAACTGAGCAACGATAAAGTAAACTGGTTCCAATATAATCAACTAAAGGCAAAATACATACAGGACAAAGAGATAGGATGGGAGGATAGATTAACAACTGCCGCAAGAATAATACTCTGTGTGGAAAGAAAAAAGGTCTCTAAACTATATGAGCACATATTAACAAAAAAGCATGAAAAAAGCCCAGTAAAAGAATTCATGGATAAATGGGGAAAAAATCTGGGATACAAGATAGCAAAAGAGAGCTGGGAAAGGACCTGGAGGAATAACCTAACATTCACCTCCTCATACGCACTGAGGGAAAATCTACTAAAAATCATATATAGGTGGTATTTAACCCCGGCCCAAATTAATAGAATATACAAAACCGGCAACCCTAAGTGCTGGAAATGTGAAAAAATCAAGGGTACCTTCTTCCACCAGTGGTGGTCTTGTGGTAAAGCCCAGGAGTTTTGGAAAGAGGTTCATGAAATGGTAGAGGAAATTCTACAAATGAAACTTGATTTCAAACCGGAGATATTTTTATTAAATATTATAGATCCAAAAAAGATCAACAAGCAAGCGGAAAGACTACTCATTCATATTATAACGGCAGCTAGAATAATCTGGGCAAAACACTGGAGGGAAAAAGAATGCCCAGACAAGGAGGAAGTCATAGTGAAGCTCCTAGATGTAGCTGAAAATGATAAACTGACATATCTAATGAGACAAGGGTCCACGGAGAGCTTCAAAGGAACATGGACGCCCTTTATCTCCTATATTCAAGAGAAGAGGAAGGAGACTTTGAGAGGATATTGGATTTAAAATGTATAATAGTGTAATACTAGACTGCCTCTCTCCTTCCTTCTCCTTTTATAAAGTGATAAGTGACTAAACTGAGTGAGCTCAAGGAAAGCCTAATCCGAAGCCATGGGTGAAGTCAACCCATGTCTACATGTATTTGTTAGTTATGTATGTGTTGTATATGTATGTGATGTATCTGTATTGGTAGAGTGGGAATGAGAAGTTGTGTAGGCCCTTCCCTGATGTCGAACACACCCACCTCCCCACCTCCCCACCCTCTCCCTTATTCCTGTTAGACAGGGTTGAGATGTAAGTACCTTGAATGTATGTATAGTCGTTTATTGTCTATTTTAAACAATAAAAACTTTTTAAATATATATAAAAAAAAGCGTGGGATGAGTCCTTCCTGAATCTTCGTTCGCGAAGTAATGCCGAGAGAGAGAGATCTGCAAATGCCCGGTCAAACAGCCAGGTCTTGACCTTCTTGTGAAATGTCAGGAGGGAGGGGGCTGATCTGATGTCACTAGGAAGGGCGTTCCAAAGCCGAGGAGCCACCACATAATAAATAATAAATAATAAATAATAAATAATATAATAAATAATAAATAATAAATAATAAATAATAAATAATAAATAATAAATAATAGTCCTAAATAAATCATTGGGAAGTGTTCGTACACCACACAGTCCTGTGAAGTGTTTTGTGATTTTAAATCCAGCATACAGATCTCGTTTGCTGTGACATATTCTGTTTTTGCGTCAGTAAAATAATAATAACGATAAAGTTTTGCCCTTGGCATAAGCCTAGTCTGGGCGGTGGTATTCATCTCCATTTCTAAGCCGAAGATCCGGCGTTGCCCGTAGACACCTCTGAGGTCATGTGCCTGCATGGAGCACCATTACCTTCCCGCCAAAGCAGTACCTTTTGATCTACTCACATTTGAATGTTTTCGAACAGCTAGGTTGACAGAAGCTGGGGCTAACAGCAGGAGCTCACCCTAGAACAGGCATGGGCCAACTTGGGCCCTCCGGGTGTTTTGGACTCCAACTCCCACAATTCCTAACAGCCGGTAGGCTGTTAGGAATTGTGGGAGTTGGAGTCCAAAACACCCGGAGGGCCGAAGCTGGCCCATGCCTTATCTACACTAAGGAATAAATGTGGTTTAGTACCACTTGAAGCTGCCATGGCTCAGTGCTATGGAATCTTGGGGTCTAGAGATGCCAAACAGAGAAGGCAAGAGGAGACCTTGCAAAGCTACAGCTCCCAGGATCCCATCACACTGAGCCATGGCAGTTAAAGCGATTTCAAACCGTTTTCATTCCACAGTGTAGGTAGAAGATACACCCATTCATCATCATCATCATCTCCCTTCCAGACCCCAAAGCGGCCAGAGGACTCACCCGGGCGGTGACCTTATAGAGGGTATAGCCTCGCGGGTGGCGCTTGGGCTCGGTGACCGTGTAGAAGCGGGCCACTTCCCCGCCTCGGTCCCGCGGGGAGAGCATCCTGGGAGCGGGGGAGGGAGCGGGGCCCCTTCAAGGCCCGGTCCAGCCCCGGGACAGGCTCCAGGGGGAGGGGGAAGGGGCGCAGCCGCGGGAGGAGAGCGGCAGCCCCGCCAAGAGCCTCCGCCGCCGAGCGCTTCCGCTCCGCATCCCGACAGGGCCCGCCTCCGAGGTCGAAGGCGAGCCGGAAGATGATGCTGCTGCTTCTGCGAGTGCCTGGCGCCTTCCCCTCTTTGGATTCCCCAAGACCAAGCCAGGCAGCTGCGGAGTGGGTGGGATGGCACCCCAAGGGGCCATGACCCAGCCCAACCTCATGCTCCCAGGCTGAGAGATACACGTGTCTTTTGGCACACCCGTAGTGCTTTCATGCTAAGGACTGGATTATTTAGAGCAGGGGTGCTCACACTTTTTCAGCACGGGAGCTACTGATTAAAAAACCAAGTCCCAAAGATCACCTGCCCAGAAATGTAAAACGTATAACTATTTCCTAATTCATTTATTTATATTTATTATTCATTTTTATGTACCGCTCCTTCCAACTGATTGTAAAGAGCTCCAGAAAGATCTCTTGAAATGGAGTGAATGGGCAACAAAGTGGCAAATGCATGTTAACCTAAACAAGTGTAAAGTCAGGCAAAGAACCCCAACTACACCTACAAATTGATGGAGTCAAAGCTTTCTGAGACAAACCAGGAAAGGGATCTTGGGGTTTTGGTGGACAGCTCAATGAAGATGTCAACCCAGTGCGCAGCAGCAGTGAAAAAAGCAAATTCTATGCTTGGCATGATCAGAAAGGGAATCGAAAATAGGTCGGCAAATGTTGTATTGCCTCTCTACAAATCTATGGTGAGGCCACATCTGGAGTACTGTGTACAATTCTGGTCACCGCACCTCAAGAAGGATATAACGGAACTGGAAAAGGTACAGAAAAGGGCAACAAGAATGATCCAAGGGATGGAGCGGCTCCCTTATGAAACCAGGTTGCAACGCCTTGGTCTTTTCAGCCTTGAAAGACGGCGTTTAAGAGGTGAGTTGCTCGAAGTGGATCAAGTCATGCCTGGGATAGAAATGGTAACTAAAGAAAAGATATTTTCTCTGTCACCCAACACTAGGACTAGAGGGCACTCCCTGAAGCTCCAAGGTAGGAAAGTTAGGACTAATAAAGGGAAATATTTCTTCACCCAGAGGGTCATTGGGTTATGGAACTCACTTCCAGAGAAGGTTGTGACAGCTGTCAGCCTGGACAGCTTCAAGGCAGGATTAGACAGATTCATGGATACCAAGGGAATCAGTAGTTACTGAAATGGACATCCAAGTGCCACCTCTGAGTTGATGGAGGCAGGCAGGATTTCCCGGGTACTGGTTGTGGGGGTCGGGAGCAGGTGAGGGTTTTGCCCTCCCTTTTGCTAGAGATCCCTGTGTACAACTGGTGGGCCACTGTGTGACACAGAATGCTGGACTAGATGGGCTGAGGCCCGATTCAGCATGGCTCTTCTTATGTTCTTATGTTCTTATGTTCCAGCAGGCTCGGGGCAGTTTACATAAAATGAAGTTATAAAACATCAGCATTTCAATTTAATAACAACAATATAAAACAGAGCATAAAAATACATCCAACCACCCCATTTCTCCCACACTGCCATATTACCACACATATTATCAGCCAGAAAGTAAGAAGAGAGGCTTTTGAACTGCAAGGCCATTTAATACTCAGCAAGGTAAACAAAGGGGCATGCAAAAATACATCCAACCACCCCATTTCTCCCACACTGCCATATTACCACACATATTATCAGCCAGAAAGTAAGAAGAGAGGCTTTTGAACTGCAAGGCCAGTTAATACTCAGCAAGGTAAACAAAGGGGCATGCAAAAATACATCCAACCACCCCATTTCTCCCACACTGCCATATTACCACACATATTATCAGCCAGAAAGTAAGAAGAGAGGCTTTTGAACTTGCTGAGTATGAAATGGCCTTGCAGTTCGAAAGCCTCTCTTCTTACTTTCTGGCTGATAATATGTGTGGTAATATGGCAGTGTGGGAGAAATGGGGTGGTTGGATGTATTTTTATGCTCTGTTTTATATTGTTGTTATTAAATTGAAATGCTGATGTTTTCTAACTTCATTTTATGTAAACTGCCCCGAGCCTGCTGGAAGGAGCGGTACATAAAAATGAATAATAAATATAAATAAATAAATAAGAAAATAGTTATACGTTTTGCATTTCTGGGTAGGTGATCTTTGGGACTTGGTTTTTTAATCAGTAGCTCCCAGGCTGAAAAAGTGTGAGCACCCCTGATGTAGGTTTTCGCTGCCACTAATGTTCCTAAAGGACTTTCCTTTTAAACAGAGAAGGAGAGAGACTTGCTTGAAGAAACGGAAACTTAGTTTATTGTTTAGGATTCTTTCGAAGCACAAATTTGTGGTGGTGGTTACAGTAACTTTTCTTTCAAAATGACGCTACAAAGTCCAGTTTCAGTTAAGTTTCCTTCAAATCTTTTCTTTCCCTAAAGAGCTTGTGCTTCTAAATGACTCAGCTACTACTAGTTAACTTCCAGCTTCTTCAGCTAGTTTACACTCTCTAACTGACAGACAGCTGACCCACTGACCACTGCCAGACCCCTCTGACTGGTCAAACTATTCCTCAGTCGAAGCTATCCCCTAACTTCGCTGACACCAAGCTCTAATTCTCTCCTATTCTAACCGCCAGTTCCTGGCTCCTCTCTGTTCAGACCGACACACCACTCTCAACCAACTCCAAACTCCTAACTGACGCTTTTTCAAATTTTCCTCCTCTTACTGCATTGGTTGGCTCCTCCCCCTCTTGGCTAGAGCTGGTTGTCATGGCAACGCCCACAGCCAGGCCTACTTCTAACTAATAGGGACTCTAAGCTCTTATACCAGGCCTGGGCAAACTTGGGCCCTCAGGTGTTTTGGACTCCAACTCCCACAATTCCTAACAGCCTACTAGCTGTTAGGAATTGTGGGAGTTGGAGTCCAAAACACCTGGAGGGCCCAAGTTTGCCCAGGCCTGCGTTGGACAGACTTGAACATTCCCATTTTAAATCAAACAATTTTACAACAAGTACATTTCAACACACTATATACATACATTTAGATACTTACACCTTTACCTGTGTGTCAGAATGACACTTTGTCACACAGTGCCTGTATGCTTGCGGTGTGGTTTTTTTTGGATTTTTGGGTAAAGTTTAGATTTTTTTGTGTTTTATTTTTGTTGGTCACATATTGTATTGTGACATGTTATGTTGGCAAATTTGGTGTGATTCCGTTACTTGGTTCTTTTTTTTACTTCAGCCTCATTACGGACAGAGCATATACTGTATGTGTGTGTGTGTGTGTAATATTGCTAATAATATTACAGTATAATAGTATAGTACAATATAGTAATATATAATGCTGATATTGTGCTATGCTAATTATATATATATATATATATATATATATATATATATATGACTAATGTTGCTGTCCTTGAGCAAGCAGGGAATCACCAGCATTGAGGCCATCCTATTGAGAACACAACTGCGCTGGGCAGGGCACGACTCTAGGATGGAGGACCACCGCCTCCCAAAGATACGACTCTACGGTGAACTCGCCACGGGTCAGCGCAAGAGAGGCGCCCCCAAAAAGAGATATAAGGACTCCCTGAAACAACATCTCAGGCTCGGCCAGATTGATCACCAACAATGGTCCACCCTGGCCTCCCATCCACAATGCTGCAGCCTCTTTCGAGAAGACACCCCAAACGGGTCTCGAAGAGAAAGAACTGCAACTTGGAAACAACATCACCCAAGGAGACTTTCTGCTATGCTTTCTGCAACCGAACTTGCCTATCTCAGATTGGCCTTTTTAGTCATCAACGCGCTTGTAGAAAGCATGGGATGAGCCCTTCCTAAGAATCTTCGTTCGCGAAGTAATGCCGAGAGATATATATATCTTATAAGCTGTTCTGAATCCCCTTCGGTGTGAGAAGGGCGGCATGTAAATGCCGTAAATACATAAATTCATATTGGCAGGATTTTGTCCTGCATAAATAGGAGCATAGTGTCTAGATCAGGCCTGGGCAAACTTTGGCCCTCCAGGTATTTTGGACTACAACTCCCACAATTCCTAACAGCCAGTAGGCTGTTAGGAATTGTGGGAGTTGTAGTCCAAAACACCTGGAGGGCCAAAGTCAGCCCAGGCCTGGTCTAGATCCAGGAAAGTCATGCTACCCCTCTATTTGCCTTTCTTAGACCACACCTGGGATACTGTGTCCAATTCTGGGCACCGCAAAAGAAGGGAGATGTTGATAAGCTGGAATGTGCCCAGAGGAGGCTGACTAAAATGATCAAGGGTCTGGAGAACAAGCCCTATGAGGAGCGGCTTAAGGAGCTGGACGTGTTTAGCCTGCAGAAGAGAAGTTTTAGAGGAGACATGATAGCCATGTCTAAATATGTGAGGGTAAGTCACAGGGAGGAGGGAGCAAGCTTGTTTTCTGCTGCCCTGGAGACTAGGATGCAGAGCAATGGCTTCAAACTACAGGAAAGCAGATTCCACCTAAACATTAGGAAGAACTTCCTGACTGTGAGAGCTGTTCAGCAGTGGAACTCTCTGCCCCGAAGTGTGGTGGAGGCTCCTTCTTTGGAGGCTCTTAAACAGAGGCTGGTTGGTCATCTGTTGAGGGTGCTTTGAATGCAATTTTCCTGCTTCTTGGCAGGGGGCTGGACTGGATGGCCCACGAGGTCTCTTCCAACTCTGATTCTATGAAATCCTGCAGCCAAGAAATGAGTAAAAAGTTAAGGGTGCATCGACAACACTATAGAATGAATGTAGTTTGATACGTATTACTTTAACACTGCTATGGCTCAGTGCTGCAGAATCCTGGGAGCTGTAGTTTCACAATGCCTTTAGCCCAGGCATGGACAAACATGTGCCCTCCGGGTGTTTTGGGCTTCAACTCCCACTATTCCTAATATCCTGTAGCCCAAGTTGACCCATGCCTTGTCTACACCAGGGCTGTCCAACAGGCGGCCTGTGGGCCGGATCCGGCCCCCCAGCCTGTTGGACACGGCCCCCGCTACCCCCGCCACCCCCACCCAGATTTTTTACAAAACAAATTTCAAATTTTTTTTTTTGAAAAAAAAAATGGCGGCCGGGGGAGAAGGCGGACCGGGAGGAGGAAGAGAGCTGGCTCCTCTCCCCTGCCTGTATCGCCCCTCCGTCCCTCTCTCGGCGGCGCCGATGCAATGCAGTTTGCATTGGCGCCGCGCCGAGAGGGAGAAAGGGGCGGTACAGGGAGGAGCCAGCTCTCTTCCTCCTCCCTACACCGCCCCTTCTCTCTCTCTCTCGCGCGCTAATGCAAACTGCATCGCATCGCGCGCCGCTGAGAGAGGAACGGAGGGGGCGATACAGGCAGGGAGGAGCAGCTAGCTCTCTTCCTCCTGCCTGTATCGCCCCTTCTCCCTCTCTCGGCACCGTTGCGAGGCAGTTTGCAGCGGCGCCGCTGAGATAGGGAGACGGAGGCGATACAGGCAGGAGGAAGAGAGCTGGCCCCTCCTCCCTGTACCGCCGCCTTGTCCCCTCTCGGCGGCGCCGATGCCTTGGAAGGGAGAAGGGATGCCACGTGGCTCCTCCTCCCTTCCAAGGCACCCTGGCAGCTGAAGGCGGCGAAATCGCCGCCTTCAGCTGCTGCCAGGGTGCCTTGGAAGGGAGGGAGGAGCCACGGGGCATCCCCCCGCCCTTCCAACGCCTCCCGTTTGGGACGCTGCCTCCAGGAGGAAAGGAAGGACAGAGGGGTCCTGGCAGGGAAGAGGCAGCGATCCGCTGCCTTCTCCCTGCCAGGCCGCCTCCCTCCCTCCCTCCTCCTTTCACCCTGGAAGCGGCGTTCCGTTTGGGACGCCGCCTCCGGGAGGAAAGGAAGGACAGAAGGGGCCTGGCAGGGAAGAGGCAGCGATCCGCTGCCTTCTCCCTGCCAGGACGCCTCCCTCCCTCCCTCCTTTCCCCCCTGACCAGAGGGAGGCGAGATCTGGGCGACAGCTCTCTCGCAGGCTTGGATGGCTCGTGGGGGAAGCGAGCGCCTGGTTCTCGCTTCCCCCACGAGCCATCCAGGCCTGCGAGAGAGCTGTCACCCGGCTCACGCCTCCCTCTGGTCAGAGGGAGGCGAGATCCGGGCGAAACCCCTCCTGCAAGCTTGGATGGCTCGCGGGGGAAGCGAGAACCCGGCTTGCGGGAGAGTTTTCGCCTGGATCGCCTCCCTGGGTGACGCCTTCAGCTGCTGCCGGGGGCGTGGCCGGGGCGGGGCCGAGCGGCCCCCCAGGTCATCAGTGACCAAACATCCGGCCCCCAGTCCGGAAGATGTTGGACAGCACTGGTCTACACTATAGAATAAATGTGGTTTAGTACCACTTGAATTGCCATGGCTCAATTATATGGAATATTGGGGTATGTAGTCTAGTGATGCATGTTAGGAATGGTGGGAGTTGAAGTCCAAAACAACTGGAGGGCCCAAGTTGGCCCATGCCTGCTTTAGCTTTGATTATAACACTATAGGGAGCCCCCAGTGGCACAGCGAGTTAAATCACCAAGCTGATGAATTTACTGACCAAAGGGTTTGAATCCAGGGAGTGGAATGAGCTCCTGCTGTTAGCCCCAGCCTCTGCCAACCTAGCAGTTCAAAAACATGCAAATGTGAATAGATCAAGAGGTACTGCTTTGACAGGAAGGCAACGGCTCTCCTTGCAATCATGCTGGCCACATGAACTTGGAGGCGTCTACAGACAACATCGGCTCTTCAGCTCAGAAATGGAGATGAGCACCAACCCCCAGTGCCGGACACTAGACTTAATGTCAAGGGGGAACCTTTTCCTTTACCTATGGATTTTTTTTTTTATAAAAAAAACCCCCAATTCTGGTCCTAGTTTGAAATGCTATTTCTTGTTTAATTGTGCAGGACTTCCTTTGAAAGTAGTTGTTATACTCCAGAAACTTTGTTTTTGTAGCTGCCACAAACTATGTTGAGTTGGTTGTGACTCTTACGAGATATTCATTGAAAATCTGTAGCAAAATGTGAATTTACTGAATTAAACTGAATTACCATACCTAAAAAATGTGTCTCCAACATGGCATGTTTGGAAAGCTCTGCTCTAACAAATGAGGCCATACCTTTTAACCCTTTTGGGTACTAGGGGGTTTCCGCTGAGTGTTTTACCCACTCCTGTCTTATTGGAAGGCTTTATTTAACCAAGACAAAATTATCGTACTAAGAACAAAGTAGCCTGCTACAGATATAAAGATCATAGCTATCTATTATAAACAATGGAGATTAAACGTATCACTTCATATAGAAATAGGCATGGAAAAGCAAGGAGAGAGTGAGTTGTTTTCCTAATGGCAACTTGTGTTGCCCAATATGTACATCTCTACATGAGAACAGCTTCTATGGCTTTTGGATTGTGAGATCACATTAGAATAACTATGGTTCCAAAGTTTGACACATTGCAGCCAGTATTGCCATGACAACTTCAACTTTTGTTGACTGCCAGTTCATTCTGTATATAGAAACACAAATGAAGGCTGGAATTTCTCAACCTTAAGGTAAAGGTTTCCCCTTGACATTAAGTCTAGTTGTGTCTGACTCTGGGGGATGGTGCTCATCTCCATTTCTAAGCCAAAGAACCAGTGTTGTCCGTAGACACCTCCAAGTTGGCATGACTGCATAGAATGCAGTTACCTTCCTGCCAAACCTGTACCTATTGATCTACTCACATTTGCATGTTTTCAATGGCTAGGTTTCAATGGATGAAGCTGGGGCCAACAGCGGGAGTTCACTCCGCTCCCTGAATTCAAACCGCTGACCTTTTGGTTAGCAAGTTCAGCAGCTCAGCAATTTAACCCAATGCACTACCTGAAACGACACCAAAATCCCTAGATGTTCACGTCGCATTATATATGATAGTGTAAGAAAATATGCTGCCTTACATAAAATGGCAAAATCAAGATTTGCTTTTCAGATTTTTAAAATATCTATCTATTCAAGCCACAGATATTGTAATCCATTGATGCAGAATTCATCAATATGGAAAGTTGATTGTTTTGTTTTATATGCCAATTTTAATTACATTGTTCATTTTTTATTGCTTTTTCTGGAATCAGACATGGGTCCTACTCTAGAAGTGAAATAAATAATAAACCATACAAAGAGTATGAAACATATTTAAATATTTCTGTGCTCCATTAAAGTGCTCTGAAGTAGTACTCAAAGAACCATGCACTTCAAATGTATTACGGTGCTTGGAGTCCACTGCATGATGTAAACAGCTAAAAAAGAAATACACAATAAATCACAGTGCCTGTAGCCATCACCTCCCCATTTAGGTGTGAATCTAAATTCAAATCAAAACATGATATATTGTTTAAGCAGACTTTTGATGCATAAACATGAAGCTTTTGCTAGGGTGTTTATCTTTTTACATGTTTGTATGTCTATTAAATTATATTATCGTTTTTTGGTCCCGATTTCGTATTGTTCAAGCGTGATTTTTTAAAATCACACTTTCTGGAAACCCTCTGAGCCACACTCTTGGAAAAAGGCAGCATACAAATGAATAATAATAATGCAAAGAGAATGAAAAATGTTTATTTTAAATATTTCTTCAACAAAATAGATTCCAGAGCAGCTCCTAAATTTAAAATATCCCCAGCAGCTGGGCTCCATTCCAAGAACCATGCAGTTCAAATGTGACCTAGTTCTGGATTCCATCGCATGATACATAAAGCAAAAAGGATGTGTTTTTTTTTCCTTAAAGGGCCAAATGTCTAGTAGCAGTCACATCTCCTAAAGGGCTGAATCTGAATAGCACCAGGTGGATTTAAAAAAAATGTGTGATTGTGGGTATATAGGCATCTTCCAGCCTCTCACTGGAGAGCTGTGTATGTAGACATCCCAGCTTCCCACAGCTTTCCAGTACAGATCTTCCAGACTTCACTAGAAAAGTGTGTAAAGGTTATCTGGCTCTCCAGTCTTACAATCTAAGCCCTCCACTTGGTCACTGAAGGGGTTGATGTATATGTAAGGCACCCCACCTTTCCAGATCCTCACTGGAGAGGACAGCGTGTTTGTACACACATTTGTAAGCACCTCCAGCTTTCTCACAGCTTTCCAGTCCAGATTTTCCAAATTCCTCATTGGAGGTGTGTGTGTGTGTGTGTGTGTAAAGGCATCCCATCTTTCTGGCCTAGGTCTTCTAGCCATTCACTTAAGAGATCTGTGTGTATAGGTGGTATCCAGGCTTCTTAAAGTCCTCCAGAGTCCAGGTCTTCCAAATACATCTCTGGAGAGGTGTCTAAAGGCTTCTCAGACTTTTCACTCCCAAACTGGAGGTGTGTGTGTGTTCTACATTTCAGATCTTCCTCAGCAGAGTTCTGACTTTTTGCAGCTTACTAGTCCAAGTCTTCCACTCTCTCGCTGCAGAGGAAAGGCATCCCATCTTCCTGCCGCCATCCTGGATTTCCAGTACTTTTGTGGAGAGATCTGGATATATATTTCTCTCTGTGTGTAGGTTTCCAGGCTTCCCTCAGGCATCCAGTTTGGATCTTCCAAATTACTTGCTAGAAAGGTACGTGTGTCAATGTGTCCCAGCTCCCCAGACTTATAAAGCCCAAATCTTTCACTCCCAAACTGGAGACCTCTATTATGCATGTGTGTCAAGGCATCTACAAAAGATTCCCCCAGGCAGGAATCACCCAAACTTTGAAGTTGCAAGGCCATTCAATGCTAATCAAGGTAGCCAACTGCAACATTCACACTTGCCTCAAGCAGACAAGAGTTCTTTCTCCCACCCTGGACATCATTCCACAAATATATACACCTCCCTTGCCAAGTTTCATGTGAGGGTGACTTCCCTAGATGTGGGCGAAACATCAGGAGTGAATGCTTCTGGAGCATGGCCGTACAGCCTGGAAAACTCACAGCAAGCAACCCATATGGAGCTTCACAAACAACATTCTGAATCTGGAGGTGTGGAAAACTGGCTGGGGTCCCATTTGATTCAGTGAGATGCAGGTGTGCCCTTTCACTTGCAAAGCCCAAAAACCGGAGTAGACTCCTCCCTTCCTCCTGTTTTCATGGCTTCAATGGGATTTTGATGGCTAAGCAATGTTTCTTATACACCTGCAGTTGCCAGGTGAAATACAGGCCAGGCCTCATAGACCTTTAATAGTTGTGTAGAAAGAAGAATTTCGGCATGTGTTGCTTATTCAACAAGCCACACACATTGACGTTCCGTCTGCTCTGCATCCGTTAAAAGTAAATTTGTATTTTCCTTGGTAAGCCTATAAAATGCCTGCCGTTTCCACAGCTATTTTCATTGTGTGGATGGGTTTCTGGTGGTCATGAAATGCTTTCAAAATACCTGAGGGTAACATGCAAGTAGAACTGCATGTTCGAAAACATGCAAGTAGAACTGCTAGGCTGGCAAAAGCTGGAGCTAACAGCAGGAGCTTAACCCAATTCCCAGGATTCGAACCAGCAACCTTGCAGACAGCAAGTTCAGCATCTCAGCGGTTTAACCCACAGTGCCACCGGGGGCTCCTAGAGTGCATCTACACTGTACAATTAATGCAGTTGTAATTCAACAAGATCTTTAGCCTTCTCTGCTGGTGTCGCCCCAAGCTACAAACCTCAAGTGATGCCGAACTGTATCAATTCCACGGTGTGTAGGTGCACCCACAGTCACCTGTCGCAGCAGAGCTAATTGCTGCTGGAAAATATTCCGGCAATAATATAAACAGAAATCACACAGCAACCCAAAGTCAAATTATTTCATTTCCAAACTGGAGAGGTGTGTATATGTGTCTTTCCACGTTCGAGCCTTTCACGCCAAAACCGTAGAGCTGTCTGTGCATATGTGCTAAAAGGTATCGCATCCTTCCACTCCTTAACCCACCCGAGTTTTTCACTCCCAAACTGGAGAGCTGTGTCTGTAAATAGAGGTCGAGGCATCCTTCCTCTCCTTCCAGTTGGTGGAGAAGGCCTTCCTTCTTTCGGCAGCCTCTGGAGCAGGCCTGGGCAAACTTTGGCCGTCCAGGTGTTTTGGACTCCAACTCCCACAATTCCTAACAGCCTGTAGCCCAAGTTGACCCATGCCTTATCTACGCTATAAAATACATGGGGTTTAGTACCACTTGAATTGCCATGGCTCAATGCTATGGAATCCTGGGGTATGTAGTTTAGTGACGCCTTGGTCTTTTTAGCCTTGAAAGACGGCGTTTAAGAGGTGACTTGATCGAAGTGTATAAAATCATGCATGGGATAGAAAAGGTGAATAAAGAAAAAATATTTTCTTTGTCACAAAACACTAGGACTAGAGGGCACTCCCTGAAGCTCCAAGGTAGAAAAGTTAGGACTAATAAAGGGAAATATTTCTTCACCCAGAGGGTCATTGGGTTATGGAACTCACTTCCAGAAGAGGTTGTGACAGCTGTCAGCCTGAACAACTTCAAGGCAGGATTAGACAGATTCATGGATACCAAGTGTATCAGTAGTTACTGAAAAGGACATTCAAGTGCCACCTCGGAGTTGGTTGAGGTAGGCAGGATGTCCCTGGGTACTGGTTGTGGGGGGTCGGGAGCAGGTCAGGGTTTTGCCCTCCCTTCTGCTCGAGATCCCCGTGTACAACTGGTGGGCCACTGTGTGATACAGAATGCTGGACTAGATGGGCTGAGGTCCGATTCAGCATGGCTCCTCTTATGTTCTTATGTTAGGAACTATGGGAGTTGAAGTCCATAATAACTGGAGGGCCCAAGTTGGCCCATGCCTGCTTTATCTTTGATTATAACACTATAGGGAGCCTCCGGTGGCGCAGCGAGTTAAATCAACAAGCTGCTGAATTTACTGACCAAAAGGTTGGCAGTTCGAATCCAGGGAGCGGAATGAGCTCCTGCTGTTAGCCCCAGCCTCTGCCAACATAGCAGTTCGAAAACATGCAGATGTGAATAGATCAAGAGGTACTGCTTCGGCAGGAAGGTAACGGCTCTCCATGCAATCATGCTGACCACGTGAACTTGGGAGGCGTCTACGGACAACACTGGCGCTTCAGCTCAGAAATGGAGATGAGCACCAACCCCGTGTGGGACACTAGACTTAATGTCAAGGGGGAACCTATGGATAAAAAAAATAAATAAACAATTCTGTTGCTAGCTTGAAAAGCGATTTCTTGTTTAATTGCGCAGGACTTCCTTTGAAAGTAGTCGTTATACTCCAGAAATTGTGGGAGTTGGAGTTGGAGGGCCGAAGTTTGCCCAGGCCTGCGAGTCTGGAGAGAGGGCAGGGCCTCCCCGTTCTTCCTTCCTTCCTTCCTTCCTTCCACCCGGAGGCAGTCTTCACTGGAGGTTCTGGCTGAGGTACTGGAGGAACATGCCTCCCAGCCGGGGGAGCTCGCCCTCCCCTTCCCCGGGGTGCATCTTGGCGTAGCTGAGGAACTGCCTCCGGAGGCGGCTGAGCTCGGCGAGGGTGACGGGGCGCCGGAGCAGCAACCCCTGCCCTCCTCCTGCCCCGGGAGGACGGGCACCACCTCCCCGCGCCGGGCGCCCTTCCGCTGGGCCTCCACGACCGCGCCCACGGCGTCCTGCGTGAGGCGGTCGAGGCGGTGGAGGAAGGCGGCGTCCTGGAGGGGCTCGGCGCGCGTGGAGCGGTTGGGGGCGGGCGGGCGGCGCTGGAAGAGGGCGGCGCGGATCTCGGGCAGCGGCAGGGCCTCCGAGGGCTCCGCGGGGGGCCACGAAGAGCGGGCGGTCCCAACGGCTGCGGGCGTCGGGCTCCTCCAGAGGCGGCCTGTCCGGGCGCGGGGCTCCCCCGGGGCAGAGCAGCACGCAGTGCGGCGTCGAGGCCTGCTTGCTGAGGCAGAAGAGCTCGTAGCGGAAGCTCTTCAGCTCGCAGCCCGCGTCCACCACCACCACGTCCTTCCGGCCCAGGAGGCGCTCCGCCTCGGCCCTCACAGCCGAGCGGGCCTCGCCCTGGCCGTTGAGGCCTTCTCCCTCAGAGACGACGAAGACCCGGCGCTGCTCCGAGGCCTCGCCGTCCGAGGCCAGCGACGCGCGGAGCTCTTCGGCGCGGCGGGTCTTGCCGCTCCCCGGGAGGCCGCACAGCACCACCAGCGGCATCCTCCGCCGTGCCCTCTCTCCTCAGCTCTGCCTTGGCTCCAGGAAATGCCTACGTCTTCCGCCCTCAGGCAAAATGGCAGCGGACGCGTTTCCGGTGCGGCGCCCTCAACAAACATGGCTTCTTCATCTACAACACTTTTCCAACCATCCCAAGCGCCTTCTCTCGAGGAAATGTGGGTGCCTTCCGCCCTCAGTCAAAATGGCGGCGGACGCGTTTCCGGTGCGGCGCCCTCAACAAACATGGCTTCTTCATCTACAGCAGGGGTGCTCACACTTTTTCAGCATGGGAGCTACTGATTAAAAAACCAAGTCCCAAAGATCACCTACCCAGAAATGTAAAACGTATAACTATTTTCTTATTTATTTATTTATATTTATTATTCATTTTATGTACCACTCCTTCCAGCAGGCTCAGGGCAGTTTACATAAAATGAAGTTATAAAACATCAACATTTCAATTTAATAACAGCAATATAAAACAGAGCATAAAAATACATCCAACCACCCCATTTCTCCCACACTGCCATATTACCACACATATTAAAGCAGAATTGGTGCTTTTAGCAGAAGTACAGTCAGGGGAGAGTGATGCACAAGCACAGGCCTTAGTATAGCGAGATAGCTTGCCAAAAATCATGTTAGCAGCCATTCCGAGAATAATGCACTCTGATTGGTACGTCAGGCACAAGCTGTGATTTGTTGGAGTACATCATGTGCCTTTCCTGATAACACTGGCCGTGATTGGCCTAGCTAGCACCCAGCGTGTATCTGTTTACATTGTTACTGATTGGTAGGAACCGCGCATGGGCAAATGAGACCGTTCTTCCCTGCTGGCACAGAAGGACGGCATAGAAATGTTGCAAATTCAGAACAGGATGCCCATATGGCAGATAACATACTGTGGGAATGAAGAATTAATACTGCGTAGTGCTGTTTAGCAAATAGGAGTGCGAATAGAATATGATGCCAAATAATGTAATGTCTAATTGGATAATAAAAATGATTTGATGCTGTGAACCAATGATGTTAATGAAGAAAGGAGGGACAAGGGACCTGCCGCCATAGAGTGTATATAAGGGATAGTTGGAGATTGTACGGGGCTCTTGCCCTGAAGCAGCGAGTTCTGTGGGCAGGTCCCGTCAGCTGACAATGTGCAAATAAACTTTGGCTTCATTGTACCCGCAGTAACGGTTGTTGCGTTTTCTCGTTCCTGTGCTCGCACGTTTGCGCCGCCTGAGAGTTAAAAGGTACCACCTGGGAGTTTTGGGACTCCGGATTTGCTGCTACAATATTATCAGCCAGAAAGTAAGAAGAGAGGCTTTCGAACTGCAAGGCCATTTAATACTCAGCAAGGTAAACAAAGGGGCATGCAAAAATACATCCAACCACCCCATTTCTCCCACATTTCCATATTCCCCAACATATATTTCTCAAGGAACAAAGCAAGCAGAGAGGCTTTGGACCTAAAACGCCATTTTTAAACATTAAAAATAAACAAAGAGACAAGCCACAGAACAATCAAGCACCCACCCCAAAGTAAAAAGACCGACCTTTGAGATGCGGTAAGGAAATGACCCCAAAGTGTCCTTCTTCTTCTCCGTCATTGCTCCTATTTCCACGCCGCCAGCGTGCGTGCCGCCTCCAAGAGCTCACGAGAAGTCCGAGGGGCAGAATGGGCGCTTCTGCGCATGCGCGTGGGGTCAGCCATGCATCGCGTCATCCAGGCCCGCCCCCTTTGGTCTCCTACGACTCTGAGTGGCTGGAGAAGGACGGAGGGAGGAGGAGGAATCCAAAAGAGGGGGCCCATTCTGCCTCTTGGACTCTGGAGCTTTTGGAGGTGGCGCGCGAGCAGGGAGAGGGGAGGAGCAACGAGAGAGGACTTCTTTGCAGCGTGCAGGGGCGCGTGAAGAGGACCAACAGCAAAAAACCTGGTCAGGGGCCTGAAGATCACCAGGATGAGGCCCGAAGATCACCCTGGTGATCACGATCACCGTTCTGAGCACCCCTGATCTACAACATTTTTCCAACCATCCCAAGCGCCTTCTCTCGAGGAAATGTGGGTGCCTTCCGCCCTCAGTCAAAATGGCGGCGGACGCGTTTCCGGTGCAGTGCCCTGAAGAAACATGGCTTCCCAAAACTCTGCACTACTTTGACAATGAAGACCATTGCTACGGAAATGGATTATGGACAAACTTATTGGAATCTCGAAACTACAGAATTCGGCGAGACATTGGCCACCAAACTTTCTCTCTCTTTTTTTTAGTAGATTTTATTGTTTTAATTTTATTATAATTACTAGCTTGGGGACCCGGCGGTGCCCGGGTTATTTGAGGAAGGCATTGTGTGCCAAGGTTGGTTCCTATTAGATGTTTATGTGGCTTGCAGTGGTCTCAGGAACTTAGTGAAGGTACTGCAAGTCCCATTGGCCATGGTCCACCCCCCTCCCAACAGCACCAGGGTGTAGAGTGGGTCATGGGGGCTCTGTGTGTCACGTTTGGTCTTGATCATTCTCTGGATGAGGGTTGCAGCGGTCTCGGAAGGTGAGTGAAGGTACTTCAACTCCCATCATCCGTGGTCCATCCTCCTTGAAACAGCACCAGGTTGTTGAGTGGGTCAAGGGGGCTCTGTGTGCTAATTTTGGTCTGTAGTGGTCATTGGGTGAGGGTCGCGTTGTGAAGTGGGCCATTCATTGGGCCCCTGTGTGCCAAGTTTGGTCCTGATCCGTCACTGCTGTGGGCCGCAGTGTCTGACTGCCTGAGGCCTTTCCTTTTCCCTCTGCGTCACCTTAGAATGTTGGAATGTGGATGGCCAATCGGAGTCCTTTATGCAAATACCATTTCAGTGGCAACCAATCCCCTCTTCTATACACACTGCTAAACCACAATGTTTAAAGGGGCAGTGTCAAAGGAATACCAAGACATAGCATATATAGGTAAAAACCACTATATTGTATGGCAGTATATGCTCAATAGCAGAACAGTATTACAAACGGTACAATGTAATGCAAATAATCAATCATGTGATTAATACACAGTATGAGCATGAATCACAAGCCCATAGACATGGTTGGGCGAAGGAGTATTCCACTTGGCACTGAGTAACCCTTAGTGAAGTGATGGGTGTAGTGACCCATGGACCTGCGACTGAGTCAATAGGGGAACCTTGGTAGGTGGCAGGGCTGGTGGCTCCTATGGTTGGCAGGCCACCAGCTCTGCCACCTACCAAGGTTCCCCTATTGACTCAGTCCTTTATGCAAATAACGTGGTGCCTTAGATTGTCGGAGTTCTGAGGCTGGCCAATCAGTGTCCTTTATGCAAATAATTCCACAGTGGCAACCAATGGAAACGCTGCCACATATTCCTCCCTCCGCACCACCATACCGCCGATAACACTGACTTTTATTATATACATGGATTGGGTTTGAGACGTATTTTAGTGTGTTTACTTGTAAACGTCCAATTCTGAAAAGGAAGCAAAATTGGAGCTCAATGTACCCGGAAGTCTAGATAGCGGTGTGTCTATAGTTATCTAGCTCTGGGTCTACTTCTTTCTAACTCTGGAGGAAAGGAAACTACAACCCCCGTGAGCCTCCGCGGCAGCGTTATTGACAGGGCTTGGTCGTGAGGCGGGCTCGGCTTGGTGACGTCGAGGGAGTCGCCTCTTGTTCCCGCTGCTGCCGGAGGGAGGGAAGGCGAAGGAGCCGGCGGCCTCCTGCGATGCCCGCTTTGGAGGGACGGAGCCCGGAGCCAGAGAACCGCCAGGAGTCGAAGGAAAGGGCCCCGGCCGGAGGTGAGGAAGGCCCCCCAGGAGGGAGATTACCACACCCGCCGGGGAAAGGGGCCCAGGGTGGTAGGCCTGGATGCCAAGGCCTCACGTAGCAGGGAGAGAGGGAAGAGAAAGAGACGCCCAGGAATGAGAGAAACACCTCACGATAGGACAGGCCTGGGGAAACTCCTGCCTTTCAGGTGTTTTGGACTACAACTCCCACCATTCCTCACAGCCTCAGGCCCCTTCCTTTTCCCCTCAGCCCAGGTGTTTTGGACTACAACTCCCACCATTCCTCACAGCCTCAGGCCCCTTCCTTTTCCCCCAGCCCAGGTGTTTTGGACTACAACTCCCACCATTCCTCACAGCCTCAGGCCCCTTCCTTTTCCCCTCAGCCCAGGTGTTTTGGACTACAACTCCCACCATTCCTCACAGCCTCAGGCCCCTTCCTTTTCCCCTCAGCCCAGGTGTTTTGGACTACAACTCCCACCATTCCTCACAGCCTCAGGCCCCTTCCTTTTCCCCTAAGCCCAGGTGTTTTGGACTACAACTCCCACCATTCCTCACAGCCTCAGGCCCCTTCCTTTTCCCCTCAGCCCAGGTGTTTTGGACTACAACTCCCACCATTCCTCACAGCCTCAGGCCCCTTCCTTTTCCCCTCAGCCCAGGTGTTTTGGACTACAACTCCCACCATTCCTCACAGCCTCAGGCCCTTCCTTTTCCCCTCAGCCCAGGTGTTTTGGACTACAACTCCCACCATTCCTCACAGCCTCAGGCCCCTTCCTTTTCCCCCTCAGCCCAGGTGTTTTGGACTACAACTCCCACCATTCCTCACAGCCTCAGGCCTCTTCCTTTTCCCCTCAGCCCAGGTGTTTTGGACTACAACTCCCACCATTCCTCACAGCCTCAGGCCCCTTCCTTTCCCCCTCAGCCCAGGTGTTTTGGACTACAACTCCCACCATTCCTCACAGCCTCAGGCCCCTCTTCCTTTTCCCCTCAGCCCAGGTGTTTTGGACTACAACTCCCACCATTCCTCACAGCCTCAGGCCTCTTCCTTTTCCCCTCAGCCCAGGTGTTTTCAACTCCCACCATTCCTCACAGCCTCAGGCCCCTTCCTTTTCCCCTCAGCCCAGGTGTTTTGGACTACAACTCCCACCATTCCTCACAGCCTCAGGCCCCTTCCTTTTCCCCTCAGCCCAGGTGTTTTGGACTACAACTCCCACCATTCCTCACAGCCTCAGGCCCCTTCCTTTCCCCTCAGCCCAGGTGTTTTGGACTACAACTCCCACCATTCCTCACAGCCTCAGGCCCTTCCTTTTCCCCTCAGCCCAGGTGTTTTGGACTACAACTCCCACCATTCCTCACAGCCTCAGGCCCCTTCCTTTTCCCCTCAGCCCAGGTGTTTTGGACTTCAACTCCCACCATTCCTCACAGCCTCAGGCCCCTTCCTTTTCCCCTCAGCCCAGGTGTTTTGGACTACAACTCCCACCATTCCTCACAGCCTCAGGCCCTTCCTTTTCCCCTCAGCCCAGGTGTTTTGGACTACAACTCCCACCATTCCTCACAGCCTCAGGCCCCTTCCTTTTCCCCTCAGCCCAGGTGTTTTGGACTTCAACTCCCACCATTCCTCACAGCCTCAGGCCTTCCTCCCCCTCAGCCCAGGTGTTTTTCCCACCCTCAGCCTCAGGTGTGTTTTGGACTACAACTCCCACCATTCCTCACAGCCTCAGGCCCCTTCCTTTTCCCCTCAGCCCAGGTGTTTTCAGCCCAGGTTTGACTACAACTCCCACCATTCCTCACAGCCTCAGGCCCCTTCCTTTTCCCCTCAGCCCAGGTGTTTTGGACTACAACTCCCACCATTCCTCACAGCCTCAGGCCCCTTCCTTTTCCCCTCAGCCCAGGTGTTTTGGACTACAACTCCCACCATTCCTCACAGCCTCAGGCCTCTTCCTTTCCCCTCAGCCCAGGTGTTTTGGACTACAACTCCCACAATTCCTCACAGCCTCAGGCCCCTTCCAAAGGAAGGGGCCTGAGGCTGTGAGGAATTGTGGGAGTTGAAGTCCAAAACACCTGAAAGGCAGAAGTTTTCCCAGGCCTGCGATAGGATTAGTGCAAGCCCCTTCCACCCAGCTCTATATACATTCCCACATTATCTGCTTTGAACTGGGTTATATGGCAGTGTGGACTCGGATAACCCAGTTCAAAGCAGGTATTGTGGGGTTTTTATTGTGATATTCTGGATTAAATGGCAGTGTGGAAGGGCCCTCAGTTTGACACCACTTCGCAACCACAGTTCAGTGCGCTGGAAGTGATCTGTTGGGAGAATGTGGAACCAATATACGGTTCTGGCCCAGCTTACTTGTCCGAACGCATCTGCCTCTACGTGCCATCTCGCAGCCTAAGATCATCTGGGGAGGCCCTGCTCTCGCTTCCGCCAGCATCGCAAATGCGGTTGGTGGGGACGAGAGACAGGGCCTTCTCAGCGGTGGTCCCTCGCCTATGGCAGTGTTTTTCAACCTTTTTTGAGCCGCGGCACATTTTTTACTTTTACAAAATCCTGGGGCACACCACCAACCAAAATGACACAAAATGACACTCTAAACACAGTAACACATATAGTTAATATGTTTTTAATGTATTAATACACTCAGTGTGAAACCTGGGCCTGTTTTGATTAACACAACATAGATATCCTGGCGGGAATGGCAGAAAGACACACACGAAGGTCTTGCTCAACAGCTGGGAGTTATAGTTCACCTGCAATCAAAGACCATTCTGAACTCCACCAATGATGGAATGGAATTAAACTTCCCACACAGAAGAACTACCATAACCAAGAGAAAATACTATAGGAGTTTGGTGGGCATTGACCTTGAGTTTTGGAGTTGTAGTTCAGCTATATCCAGAGAGCACTGTGGAGGGGAGGGAGGAAGACGGGCAAGTCTGAGCAGTAGCGCCCGCACGGGTCACATCTTCCTCCCTCCCCCCTCCCACAGAAGCGGCAGCATGAGCAAAGCGAGGCAAAGCAAGCAGAGCGAGGCTGGGAAGAAGGGAGCCCGAGTGGAGAAGAAAAAGTGTTCGGCAGAAGGGGGGGGAAAGGGTATTGGAGGTTCCAATTTTCCATGGCACACCTGATGAACGTTCACGGCACACTAGTGTGCCACGGCACACTGGTTGAGAAACACTGGCCTATGGAACGCACTCCCAAGCGGAATAAGATTGACCCACTCTCTCCTCGCTTTTAGAAAAAAAGCGAAAGTCGTGGTTCTGGGACCAGGCCTTTGGGCATCTGTAAATTGTGCCTTTGGATTTGACTGGATTGACACTTTGGACTTGACTGGACTGACAATGTGTTCTGCTTGATGGCTTTAATTAATTATTGTTGTTTGTAGTGGTTTTTAATGTAATGTTTTTTTAAAATGTTTTCAATGCTTTTTAATGATGTTGATTTTATGGTGTATTTTTATATTGTATTGTGGTGTTGCGGCCTGTAGTGCTTCAAATGTAAGCCGTGCTGAGTCCCCCTGCGTTTAAAGTGCTGGTACTGACTTATAAAGCTCTATCCAGTTCTGGCCCAGCTTACTTGTCCGAACGCATCTGCCTTTATGTCCCACCTCACAGCCTGAAATCATCTGGGGAGGCCCTGCTCTCGCTCCCGCCAACATGGCAAATGCGGCTGGTGAGGACAAGAGACCGGGTCTTCTCAGCGGTGGCCCCTCGCCGATGGAACGCACTCCCAAACGGAATAAGATTGACTCCATGTCTCCTCGCTTTTAGAAAAAACCTAAAGTCATGGCTCTGGGACCAGGCCTTCAGGCAGCAGGTGTAAATTGTACTTTGGACTTGACTGGACTGACAATGTGTTCCGCTTGATGGCTTTAATTATTGCTGTACGAAGTGATTTTAATGTAATGGTTTTTAATATTTATATTGATGTTGATTATATGATGTTTGTGATTTTATATTCTATTGTGGTGTTGCGGCCTGTAGTGCTGCGAATGTAAGCCGTGCTGAGTCCCCTTGCGTGGGTGAGAAGCTTCGGGGTACAATTACCATAAATAAATAGATAAAACCAATAACAGTTGATATCAGGTTGAATTATAACTAAGTGTAAAGCTAGTGAATTTATTTATTTTATTTATTAACTTCATTTATACCCCGCCACCATCTCCCCAAGGGGACTCGGGGCGGCTTACATGAGGCTAAGCCCAGTAACACATAATAACAACATATTTTATTTTATTATTATTTGCAACACTTTTACCCCGCCCTTCTCACCCCCTAATACAATATAAAAAACATAAAATAACATTTACAACATTTAAACAACATCACAATACACAGTTAAGTTAGAAAACAGTGTTCCATCCACAAATCAGGTTAAAAACAAGAAGCCCTATTTCGTCTGTCAACTTGCCAATCCTATACTAATCCACATGCTGCATTATACCATTGTGCAAAGGCCTGCTACTATGCAAAGGCCTGGTCCCATAACCAGGATTTCCTAAATGCTAGGAGGGACAGGGTCAATCATATTTCGCTTGGAAGCACATTCCACAGGCGGGGAGCCACAGCCAAGAAGGCCCTGTCTCTCGTCCCCACCAGCCGCATTTGAGATGCTGACGGGAGCGAGAGCAGGGCCTCCCCAGATGATCTTAAGTTACGAGGTGCGATGTAGCGGCAGATGCGTTTGGATAAGTAAGCTGGGCCAGAACCGTATAGAGCAGGGGTGCTCATTAGGTAGATCGCGATCTACTGGTAGATCGCGTAGGGCGTCCTGGTAGATCGCATGCAGGGCAGGAGGAAGGCTCAGTCCCGCCCCGCAGGCTCCCAATGCCGCCCAAGTGCTGCCAGCCCTGGGTTATCTGAGGTCCTTTCCACACAGTTGAATAAAATTCCATGTTATCTGCTTTGAATCAGATTATATGGCAGTGTGGACTCAGAAATCCCAGTTCAAAGCAGATATTGTGTTATATGTTTCACATTTTTGTAGTGGGTAGGTATATCATTTTGACTTGGTTGTTTTATAAGTAGCTCGCATGCTGAAAAAGTGTGAGCACCCCTGGTATAGAGCTTTATAAGTCAAAACCAGCACTTTGAATTGAGTCCGGAAGTGGACGGGCAGCCAGTGAAGCTGACACAACAGGGGGGTGGTATGCTCCCTGTATGTAGCTCCAGTTAGTAACCCCCTGCCTGTCCACTTCCTGCCTGTCCGTTGGACTAGTTGTAATTTCCAAACTGTCTTCAAAGGCAGCCCCACGTAGAGTGTGTTGCAGTAATCTAATCATAATATGACAAGAGTGTGGACGACCGTAGCCAGATAATAACAGTAAATAATAAAATAATACAATCAGTATACTTACAAACCAGCAATAAAAGACAGTTTAAAACCATTCTGGCCGGGCCAAATGTAACATATTAACATTTTAAAAATAATACTGGGTGCGAACAGAGGTAGAAAGTATGTAACAGGGAGGTTTTACAGGGTAATGTGGAGCAGACCACCCAACAGGTGTACCAGTTCTCATTTGTGCCTGGGGAACTAGGAACAGCACCGGGAGTCCCATTAGCATTAGGGCCTGTGCCAGCAGAGTTAGACTCTGAAGAGGATTTGGAAGGGTTACCTGAAGATGCGTTTTCCCTCAATGGGCCCCCTTCGCCCACCGAAAGCTTGGCTTGGGATGAAGGTTGGCCTGACCCCTATGAAGACATAGACAACAGGTAATTAAAGTGCTTACGAGGACATTTTGCAAGGAATTGATCACACCAGGGCTCTCTTGCTTTATTCAGGGAAGGCACATTGGAACAGCCACGTTTTCAGGCTCCTCCTAAAAACCGCCAATGTGGGGGCTTATCTAATATCCCTGGAGAGCGAGTCCCAGAGTTGGGGGGCCACCACAGAAGAGGCCCTCTCCCTCATCCCCACCAAACGTGCCTGCGAAGGTGGTGGGAGCGAGAGTAGGGCCTCTCTAGATGATCTGAGAGATCGCCTGGGTTCGTAGACAGAAATGCGGTCATGCAGGTAGGTGGGTCCCAAACGGTTCAGGGCTTTGTAGGTAAGAACCTGCACCTTGAATTGGGACCGGAAGATGAACGGCAGCCAATGGATCTCCATAAACAAACAAGACGGTTGACCGCTCCCTGTAAGTCGCTCCAATTGGACCAATTGAAACTTCCGGGCCGTCTTCAAGGGCAGCCCCACGTAGAGTGCATTACAGTAATCCAATCTGGAGGTGACTAAGGCTAACAAAGGCAACAATTCAATGCCACAATATACAATATAAAACCATAAATACATATAGAATTAAAACAGTCTCTCTGGCATTACTTTGCAAACGAAGATTCTTAGGAAGGATTCATCCCACACTTTTTACAAGCGCGTTGATGACTAAAAAGGCCAATCTGAGATAGGCAAGTCCAGTTGCAGAAAGCACAGCAGAAAGTCTCCTTGGGTGATGTTGTTTCCAAGTTGCAGTTCTTTCTGCGTTGTCGTTTCTCTTCGAGACCCGTTTGGCGTGTCTTCTCGAAAGAGGCTGCAGCATTGTGGACAGTGCGTCTCCATGCCTCCCGATGTGAGGCCAGGGTGGACCATTGTTGGTGATCAATCTGGCCGAGTCTGAGATGTTGTTTCAGGGAGTCCTTATATTTGATTTGCCCTAAGACCCATGCTTTTGACTTTTTAGTAGTATCCATGGAACTGTCCTTCAGCACCAGCTTTCAAATGAGTTGATCTTTTTTTCCCAGTCAACTTTCTTCACTGTCACAACCATATGCAAAAGTCATACTAAGCTAATAAACAGGACCATCTCACTGTAGTTTGGGTAAACATTGATGTCTTCACATGGCTGTTAATTACACTTACCAGATGTTTGGCAAACAGATTTTCAGAGTATTCTCAGAAATGACAAAAAGGGACCTTTAGCTGCTTGTGGTGTGTCTTTTGTGGTTGCCTGGGGATTCTTTTTTGCTATGTTGGGTGATAATAATTCTGTGAATGAAGCCAATGCAACAATTGTGTAAATAATGAGATGGTGAGTAGCCGAATAGCATTGGAGTGCCGGAGATATCTCCACAGCGGTGTTTGTGAAAATTGCTGACTCCCCGAAAGCTATTGTTTCCATTGAGTTCTGGGTAACAAAACAATGTATGTGGACTGAATTCATTAAATTGACCTAGTTTGGCTTTGAAGGGGAAATACATAGAAAAGAGGAGCCTGTGTGTAGACCAGAGGTGAAGATTCTGTTGTTCTCCACGTGGCTTACCCTGCAACTCTTGTCAGCAAGGGAGTGAAGGTTTTGCAATCCAAACTATTTAAATGGCAATAAATCCCAGATTTTCATCTAAGATTTAACATATAGCTCGCATACGCTCATAGACAAAGAAACTATAAGTCCCAGAACCATGATACTTGACAACAGTCACAAACACCTGCAGGAACATTCGTGGCGCAAAAAACCGGACCTAGATCCCCCACAACACCCCCAAACACGACCCCCACAAAACCGGCAACCTTCTTCCCACTTCGCCCTCTCCCGCTGCCAGCGCACGTTTAGAACGTTCGCACATACAGCCCGAACAACAATAACTCTACAGGGAGCCACGCGCCCGCTCAAAACCTAACCGCACGATCCCTCACCCCTTCCCACCACACACACACACACACCACCCTCAACCCTACCCACGACCCCAAAACAACCTGGACACAACACACACTCCCCCCCTCCCCACGCACATGGCGGCAGAACAACCGATCCACTGCACATGGCACCCAAAAAGTCGCTCCTATGCACACACACGCGCGCCGCAACAAACCCCCCCACCTTCCCACACGCGCGCGCCGCAACAACCCAACCCTCACACACACACACCCTCACCCCCTTTCCCGCCAACCCAAAGCAGTTGTTTTATAATTTTAAGTCCCATTCTGTTATTAGTACTAGCTAGCAAGCCTTGTTTTAGTTATTTGGAGAAGACTGCAACAAGGATTCTGCAGATGTCTCAAGCTAACCCTTTGAGTATTTATCTTCCTTTATCTTGCACCAACAAAGGCTTACTAATATTGTTTTCCCCTCTCTAGATATCCCATGCTGTCCCGTCATGTACAGAGGCTGGGCAGAGATAGGAATTTCCACTGGAATCTTGCTCAAAGCCTCCTCCAAAATGGGCAACCTCTTCAGTGCATAAAGAGGACCGGGCACGATTCGTGGGCTTTTTATCTGTACACAAACTCTCAGGACTCCTTTACGAGCTGGAGGCTTCCTCTCTCCTGGAACTGGCAGCTCCCCACGTTTATACAGAATTGTTCCATCCATTTGTGTGCTGCTAAGATGAAATCTGAGGAAGACGAGCCATCTTTAAAACGGAAAAAAGGCAGTGGGGATGAGGACATTATTTGCAGTCCTGGTGAACTACTGAATACTTCTTCAAACAAAGCACCATCATCTCAACGTAAGGAAGAAAGTGTGAAAAAATCAAGAGGTGCTATGGCACCTTACTGCCTTGACCATTTGGTCTTAACGTTAACAGCGTGTTACATAAGGAAGGGAGAACCAACTAATAATGCTCTAATCAGAGTATTAAACCAGATGGCCTACAAGACATCTTCCAGCTCTATGATTTACAGGATTTAGGCTGCATCTAAATTGTAGAATTAAGGGAGTTTTGACACCACTTGAACTCCCATGGCTCAATGCTATGGAATCATGTGATAGGCACGGGCAAACTTGGGCGCTCCAGGTGTTTTTTTGACTTCAACTTCCACAATTCCTAACAGCCTACTGGATATTATGGGAGTTAAAGTCCAAAATGCCTGAAGAGTCGAAGGTTGCTCATGTCTGGTTTACATTGTCTTTAGCTTTCTCTGCCAAAGGATGCTGGTGCCTCACAAAAATGTGAACCCAAAGATTCCATAGCATTGCGCCATGGGAGTTAAAGTGGTTTCAAACTGCATTATTTCTGTTGTGTATATACACTGTTAGACTTCAGAAAACCTTGAACCATCAGCTATAATAAATATTTTATTTCTTACCCTCCTTTTCTTGAGGCGCGAGGTGGGTTACAACTTGGTTAAAATACATAATGATTGTAAACATTTTATAAAATGTCTATACATTACACACATTAAACATATTTCTATAATATACATATTGAAATACACAGAACAAAGATTTAAAACACAGGATGCAATTAAAACTAAATTAAAGCAGGGTAGGCTTGCCAAGAGAGATAGGTCTTCAAATAGGTTTCGTATTCCAAAAGCTCATTCCAGCAGATCATTCCAGTCTTGGGGGCAGCCAATGAAAAGGTCCTCTGGGTGTTGGTTGCCAGTTGGGCTCTGGCTGGCTGGAGCGGATTGTACAGGAGAAAGCAATCCTGTAGGTAACCTGAACCCAAACTGTGTAGGGCTTTAAAGGTAAAACCAGTACTTCATACTTCGGCTGGAAACTAATTGGTAGCCACTCGGGTGACTTTAGGATGAATGTAATATGCTCTCACCTGGATGTTCCTGTAACCAATCTGGCTGCTGTATTTTGAACCACCTGGAGTTTCTGAACTTGATACAAAGGTAGCCCAATGTAAAGTGCTTTGCAGAAGCACAACCTTGATGTTACCAGTGTGTGTACTACCATCTTCCAGCGATCAAGTGTACCTGGTAACTTTGGGCCAGTGAACATTTCTTTAATCTAATCTGTCTGATAGGTTTGCTGTGAGAATAAAATTGCAAGACACTGTGTTCCTGCATTTCGTAGAAGAAAGGTGGAATTTAAAAAGTGTTGACTATTATTATTATTTCCCATATTTATACCCCGCCCTTCTCCTCCCACAGGGGAGACTCAGGGCGGCTTCACAAATACACCATATGGTGTCATCATAATAAAACAATCAACAATACATTAAAATATAAAAGATATTAAGAGTAATTAAAACAATTTCCTGTGTTCCACATATATACACCGCTCTGAGTCCCCCCTTGGGGGTTGAGAAGAGCGGGGTAAAATCCTGAAATAAATAAATAAAATAAATAATACACCCCTTTGCTAGCAGTGATGAAATCCACTGAGATACCACACATATTTCCTTATTCACAGGGACATATTAATTACTAGAACACATATTTATTTCATAACACTGATCAGATACAACTTGGGTCCTTGCACAACTCAAAAGAGGAAAACTCTCCCTCCCTGCCCAGTCTTATAAATCGGATATTGAGAAGGCTGTATGGAAGGGATTATTTTCCAAAGTTTTCCAACAGACTTTTTCTAATAATGCAGAGGCCCTTATATTCTCCCTTGTAGAATCCAAGTTAATGGAATCATATATTCAGGTATCCCAGGGCTATCCTGCCTTTTTTACTTTTTAGCCATGAAATAACTCTACTCTGTGAGGATCTAAAGGAAATTTGTTGTCGTGAATAAAGCATTCAGTTATCAAGATGTCTCCACCTTCGTAAAAATAAGCCAGTTACTGCCCAATTCAGTGTTTCTCAATCTATGCTCCTATTTGGAGGAGCACAGTTTGAGAAACTCTGGCCTAATTATTAGTACGAGTATTCCTGGTTAATAAGACACTTGCTGTTTCTGCTGTCTTGTTTATTTTAAAACAGCTATAGCAGTGGTTCCCAATCTGTGGTCTGAATAAAGCAGAGAGTGTTTGGGGATTGGGACATCCGTAGGGAGACCAAGATGCTTGTTTATAAAGCTACTAGCTGTACCCGGCATGCGTTGCTGTGCCCTATTTAGGAGATGCGAGAAAGTCTGAGTATGTAAGGGTTGGAATTGATGTTACTTATGGTCTTGGTGGGGTCATGGCTGTGTCGTTGTGGGTTGTTCTGGTGGGTGGGATGTTGAAGTCCTGTGGAGTTGTCGGTTTGTGGTGTTGCTGGCGTTCTGCAGAGCTTGTGGATATACAATGTTTTTTGTCTTTCCGTCTGCTGTGTTGATGTAGAGGTTGATGCTTGTGTGGGTGGGGTACTTTGGAAGTGAGTGGAGGTACTTGAAATCCCATCATCCATGGTGTGCCCTCCTCTAAACTGCAGTTGGATGGAGTGTGGGTCATGGGGGCACTGTGTGCCAAGTTTGGTCTTTATCGGTCTTGGTTCTGGGCCACAGTGGTCTGTGGGGAATGAAGGGTTTAAAAGTACTACAAATCCCATAATCCATGGAGGTACATCAAATCCCATCATCCATGGTCCACCCTCCTCCAAACTGCAGTAGAATGTAGTGTGGGTCATAGGGGCTCTGTGTGCCAAGGTAGGTTACTGTAAATTCAGGCCATACACAATGTCCCATGAGCTGAGGCCTAGTCAGAAAAATCAAGTTAATGAAGCCTTACTGTCAATTCCGGCCATACACAATGTCCCATGAGCTGAGGCCTAGTCGGGAAAATAAAGTTAATGAAGCCTTACTGTCAATTCAGAGCTTAAACAGCATCCCATTAAGTGAGGCCTAGTCAGGAAAATCAAGTTAATGAAGCCTTACTGTCAATTTTGGGTGTGGTCTGTGATTTGTAGGGGTTTAAATTTTCTGTGGGAAGTGAATTGGGTGTTTGTGTTGGTGACTGCCCCAGGCCTTTGCCTTATCCTCCTCTGTCAGTTTAGAGGGTTGGAATGTTCATGTTGGCTGGCCAATGGAGGCGTTATGCAAATACTCCCTCACTGGCAACCAATCATGTTGTCAGAATGTAGAGGCCAGGAGATTTGCTGGCGGCCACGGAGAACGCTGGGAAATGTAGGTTTTTTTGTATCGTTTTGGGGGCCTTCTAGGTTTTGGGGGGGAAAGTTTCTTTGCTAAAAACCTAACTTGCCTGAGGCCTATTTTTGTTGCCAAGTTTGGTGTGTCTGCCTTGTAAAGTTTCTCTGTCTATGGCAGTCGTTCCATGACGGGACCTCCTTTATATAATAGATTGTCCTCCCAACCCTGCTATACGCCTGCAAAACATGGACTGTCTAATGACATCACACTCAACTCCTGGAACGACTCCATTAGGGTTGCTTCCGAAAAATCCTGCAAATCTCTTGAAAAGAAAGGCGGACAAATGTCAGCATGCTGGAAGAAGCAAAGACCACCAGCATTGAAGCGATGCTCCTACTTCATCAACTCTGCTGAATTGGCCATGTTGTCCAAATGCCCACTCACCATCTCCCAAAGAATGGAAAATGTAGCATTCGTGGACAGGAAAAGAAATTTTAAAATGGGTTTAAAGCCAACTGTAAAAACTGTGGCATAGACACCGAGAACTGGGAAGCCCTGGTCTTTGAGTGCTCTAACTGGAGATCAGCTGTGACCAGCAGTGCAGTGGAATTCGAAGAGTCACGAAAGGGAGGGCAAAAGGAGAGCGAAAGGGAGAAATGTGACAAGAGGAAGGTGCATCAAGCCAATCCTGGCCGGGACCACCTTCCACCTGGAAACCGATGTCCTCACTGCGGGAGAACATGCAGATCAAGAATAGGGCTCCACAACTACCTACGAACTCGCCGCCAAGACACCAGACTTGGAGGACCATCATCCTTGGGTGTGATGAAGCATGGAATGTTCGAGTGCGCCTAACACTGGCTTGTGCAGGTGCACATTTTAAAATGCTGACGTTTAGCCAGCAGCAGTTGGAGAATGTCAGTTGGCCAGTAGCTGTTAGCCAGGGTCAGTTGGTCAGCAGTAGCTGTTGGAGAAGCAGCTAGTCTATAGCCTTTGGAGAAGGCAAGAGGCTAGAAGCTAATCTAATATGCCGTTAGGCAGCACCAGCAAAATAGCAGCAACAATCCAGGAAGGTAGCAATGGAAAGTAGTCCCGTAGCAATCAGGATTCAAACAGGATTCAAAGGCAAAGTCTCTGGAACAAAGCAGGCAAAGCAAGGTAGGTATCCTAACCAGATAGATCCCAGCTAGGGCAGCCAGCAAGCTGGTCAGGCAAAGTTCTTAGCAGGAAGGCCGCAAGTCCCGTTCAGGAATCCATGATCTTTGAGGTGCAAAAGTTGGCTCGAGATGGGGAGCCCTTCTAAGACTCAAATGGTTATAGTTCTGTAACCCTTTGATCTTGCGACGTGGCTTTGCGTGGAGTGTCATAGATTATGAAATATGGTTTCCTGTGGGCAAGCAGGTGACGACAACTGGATGGCATATGCTGTGTATCAGAAACTAGAGTGGACATGGTCTATCCAATGCAATTTTCTGAATCAGCACCCCAAATCTAAAGTTGACCAAAAACTGATTCGTAACCCTTTTGGTACTAATGTTGTAGAGTGGTCCCTGGTCCAAGGGGTCACTGGTAAAAAAAAAAAAGGTTGGGAACCACTGAGCTATAGCATTTCTTTAAAAGATAGCTTTCCAGACTGGCCTGTCATCCGAGAGATAAATGCATTATCACAAACTATAAAACTTAATGAAATGTTAACTTAGAATTTTCTTGATGTTCCCAAAGGAACCAATGTGCTACCCAGAATCTCAAAACCTGGATTAAATCTTCCAACATAGCCGTGGGGATGCTAGAAATTATACTCCATCAAACTCTTTGTTGCCACTGCTAGGAAGATTTTTCTCTCTTTCGTGCCTACAGTACATTCTCAGAAAGAGAAATCATTACTTAAAACATAAGTCTTTATGTCAGAAATAAAAGCCTTTTTTGTTGCCTTTCGGTAGGTTTGCTCAAACGACATTGGGAATACTTCTGTCAGCAAAGCAAAAAAATGAAGACAATTGAAGGAGAGAGACAACTCAATCAGGATAATAAAGACTCACGGGAAAAGTTTGATTTTACTGTTATGTCATACAACATCCTTTCCCAGGACTTGTTAGAAGACAACTCCCACCTGTATCACCACTGTCAACATCACCTCCTCACTTGGAACTATCGGTTTCCCAACATTCTTGCGGAGATCAAGAAGCTCAACGCAGATGTAAGTGGAAAGCTAGTATATGTGTAGCAGAGTATACCTTTTTCGGATTGGAAATGAATATGTAGGGATTTCACTTGTTAATATTTATGGGTAATGATAATCTACGTCAGGGGTGCTCACACTTTTTCAGCATGGGAGCTACTGATTAAAAAACCAAGTCCCAAAGATCACCTACCCAGAAATGTAAAACGTATAACTATTTTCTTATTTATTTATTTATTTATATTTATTATTCATTTTATGTACCGCTCCTTCCAGCAGGCTCGGGGCAGTTTACATAAAATGAAGTTATAAAACATCAGCATTTCAATTTAATAACAACAATATAAAACAGAGCATAAAATACATCCAACCACCCCATTTCTCCCAGACTGCCATATTACCACACATATCATCAGCCAGAAAGTAAGAAGAGAGGCTTTTGAACTGCAAGGCCATTTAATACTCAGCAAGGTAAACAAAGGGGCATGCAAAAATACATCCAACCACCCTATTTCTCCCACATTTCCATGTTCCCCATCATATATTTCTCAAGGAACAAAGCAAGCAGAGAGGCTTTGGAGCTAAAAGGCCATTTTTAAACATTGAAAATAAACAAAGAGACATGCCACAGAATAATCAAGCACCCACCCCAAAGTAAAAAGACCGACCTTTGAGATGCGGTAAGGAAATGACCCCAAAGTGTCCTCCTTCTCCTCCGTCGAAGCTCCTATTTCCATGCCGCCAGCATGCGTGCCAAGTCCAAGATTTCAAATAAGAGCTCACGAGAAGTCCGAGAGACAGAATGGGAGTTAGGCTTCTGCTGGTTGAGCCAGCCATGCATCGCGTCAGTTCAGGCCCGCTCCTTTGGTCTCCTACGACTCTGAGTGGCTGGAGAAGGACAGAGGGAGGAGGAGGAATCCAAAAGAGGGGGCCCATTCTGCCTCTTGGACTCTGGAGCTTTTGGAGGCGGCGCGCGAGCAGGGAGAGGGGAGGAGCAACGACGGAGGACTTCTTTGCAGCGTGCAGGGGCGCGTGAAGAGGACCAACAGCAAAAAACCTGGTCAGGGGCCTGAAGATCACCAGGATGAGGCCCGAAGATCACCCTGGTGATCGCGATCACCATTCTGAGCACCCCTGATCTACGTGGTGCCATCTATTTCTCTTTATTGAAGCCTTTCTCAAAACACAACATTGTCTGCATAGGTTCATCTGCACTGTAGAATTAATTCAGTTTGATACCACTTTAATTGCCATGGTTCAATGCTATGAAATCATTTGAGTTGTAGTTTGGGAAAGTCTTTAGAACCCCCTACCAAAATACAAATCACAACATTCTGTAGCATTGAGCCACAGCAGTTGGAGTGGTGTCAACCTACATTAATTCTACCAAGTGTATCGGTAGTTACTGAAAAGGACATTCAAGTGCCACCTCGGAGTTGGTTGAGGTAGGCAGGATTTCCCTGGGCACTGGTTGTGGGGGGTCGGGAGCAGGTCAGGGTTTTGCCCTCCCTTCTGCTCGAGATCCCCGTGTACAACTGGTGGGCCACTGTGTGATACAGAATGCTGGACTAGATGGGCTGAGGTCCGATTCAGCATGGCTCTTCTTATGTTCTTATGTTCTACAGTGAAGATGCAACCATAGACTTTGATGCTTAGACTTAAAGCTATCATCCCATATACCATTTATTGGAGGTGAATTTCTTTGAATTCAGTAGGATTTAAAGACAGCAGTGTTAGCCTGAGGAAGTAGATCTAAGTCTATGAAAACTTATGCTACCAACCTCTTTTTCTCAGTCATAAAGGTTGTACAAGACCTTTTTGTGCTTGATGTACTCCAGTAGTAGTGAATCGTATAAATTGAACACAGGAGGTACCGTGTTTCCCCGAAAGTATGACACCCCCGATTGTAAGACGTATTGGGGGTGTCAGAGGGGTCGGCTTATATAAGCTGTACCCGAAAGTAAGACGTACTGCGGGCGACATGGCGTGGCTTCCTGGCTGGGCGACGAGAGGCTCCCAGAGGGGCTCAAAAGGGGCCCGGAATCCTCCTCCTCTTCCTTCCAGCGGCGCCTTCTCCCTCTCGGCGGCTCCGCCCCTCCTCCCTTCACTGAAGGGAGGGGCGGAGCCGCCACCAGCGAGAGGGAAGAAGTTTGGAGCGCGGGCGAGCGGGGCTGCGGCAGGGAAAGACGCCTGAGTCGCCCTGCAGGCGGGACTCCGCCGGCGCTTTCTTCCCTCTCCGCCGGCGGCGGCTCCGCCCCTCCTCCCTTCACTGAAGGGAGGGGGCGAGGAACCGGCGAGAGGGAAAAGGCGCCGCTGGGAGGAAGAGGAGGAGGATGGAAGGCGCTGCTGGAAGGAGAGGAGGAGGAGGAGGAGGAGGATCCGGCCCCCTTTTGAGCCCCTCTGGGAGCCTCTCGTCGCCCAGCCAGGAAGCCACGCCATGCCGCCCGCAGTAAGTCTTACTTTCATCTTACTTTCGGGGTACCGTCGCCCAATATAAGACATACCCCGAAAGTAAGCCGTAGTGAAGATTTTGGGGGTCAAAAGAAAGTAAGACAGTGTCTTACTTTCGGGAAAACATGGTAGAATTCAGAGAATCCAAAGGCAGAACTGCTGTCATCAAAACTGGAGGAAAATAATCCCTTCCCTATAATTCCTCAAAAGCAGGTTTTCAGAACTCCATAGAGGAGAGACAGAGAGACATACACATCACACATACTTATATGGAATTGGGTTTAGAGTCATGGGCATTGTTTTCAATAAAGCATGCATAGCATTATGTCTAAAAGTTAATTAATTTGGGTTAATTTAACTGGGAGAGATAACCAGGCACTTAAACATTTTAGTAAACTCTAATAGAGATGGAAATGTTTACTTTAGTGTGGATTAATTGAATTGAGTAATGCACCTGCAATTGTTATGTGTCCTGATTTACAATTACACAAGCCAACAAGTATTTTTCATCAGATATAATTTGAAGTCATTCGTATAGAGTTTTATGCACTGAATTCAGATCTGTGTTTTTTTCCCTCTCTATCACATGTAGCTTTTGCAATGAGGCTAATCAAATAATTAATGCATTTATGAACTCATATCAATACAATCTAATTAATTTCAGTGTGTAAGGGCATTAAATGTTCTATTAATCTCATCACAAAAAGTACATGTGGTTGAGAAAAAATAAACACAGATCTGAATTCAGTGCAAAAAACGCTATAAGAATGGCCTAAAATTATATCTGATGAAAAATACTTGTTGGCTTGTGTAATTGTAAATCAGGTGTGAAATGTGCAGACTTTATAGTAGTCCGCTGTAATGTACAATTCGTCATATTTTTAAAAGTTGACGTGATGGAAAAGGAAGACATATTTAAAAACAACATAAATTGATTTAAACTGTGCTACTCTCATTTCTGATGATTACAAAAGGTTTGATTTTGTTGGCTTGTGTTATTTTGTGTTTTCTTTGTAACAGTGATGTTCAGGGTCTCAAATCAAGTTTCTTTCCCAAACATTGCAGGTAATATTTTGGGAGGATATTCAGATGTGATTGGGATTGGTTTATTGTAACTTCTTCCTGTCTCGCTCCACAGGTACTTTGTTTACAAGAAGTCCAAGAAGACCAGTATGGAACACAGATCAAGCCAAGTTTGGAAGCCTTAGGTATAAATGTCATTATTTTTGTTATGTAGAATAAAAGTTAGTCCAGAAGGTCAGACCAAATATGTACATATTTATCATATAATTACAAAGTTAAAAAGGTACAACTTTATATTAGACAGTGTTTCTAGAGTACTCATGCCTTTGCATATTTGCTTTTAGCTCCAGTTTCATTGTAACCGATGCTTTCATCCATGATAACAAGCTTAATAAAATCCCAAAGCAACGTAAACATTTGCACCTTTTATCAGATGCAAAATGACTTCCAAATATTTTTGTTCTGTATATCTTCATTTTAAGGGCTCTATGTCTGAACATCTCCTTTGATGACTAGTTTGCTTATGTATTATCCCTTTCCATGGGTGCCGCCTTGTCGTGGGGGAGGGGCTTGCGTACCCTAATGAAGTTGTGAGCTATGCTGTCGGTGGCATAATAGCCACCGGTAGGGCCTCCCATGCCAGACAGGTCCCAACCGAAGGGTCTGACAAAGAGCGTCAATGGGCAGGATGGGCTCTCTAGCCTTTTGGCAACCATCCTAAGAGAAGGAAAACTCTAATTTCAAACCCAGGCAGATGGTGCTCGTCTAACCCTGTAAGGTCAACCATCTAGAGAAGGAAACTCAAATCAAACCTATGACCCGAGGACCTCGCTGCCATCATCCTAAGCTTGCTAGGCCCCGGCAGACAAACCTTTGGTTTAAAGGGTGAGGCCAGTTCTGTGCACGCTGCGCTCCACCAGAAAAATCCATTGCACAGGCTCGAAGGACACATCCAACTTCCGTCCGCACTTGTAGAAAGCGTGGGATGAGTCCTTCCTGAATCTTCGCTCACGAAGAAAAGCCAAGATACCTCCTGGTCTTACAAAAGCTTGGTGGATTCTGGTGGAGATGCTTATGCAGAATTAAAATGAATAAAATAAAATACGAAATAAAAGCACTCATTAAAAAAAACACCTTCAAATAAGTAAGGTTCCTATTTATTACTTTTTAAAGGTAAAGGCATTAAGTCTAGTTATGTCCAACTCTGAAGGGTGGTGCTCATCTCCATTTCTAAGCCGAAGAGCCGACGTCTGTAGACACCTCCTAGGTCATGTGGCTGGCATGACTACATGGAACACCATTACCTTCCTGCTGAAGCGGTACCTATTGATCTATTCACATTTGCATGTTTTCGAACTGCTAGGTTGACAGAAGCTGGGGCTAACAGCGGGAGCTCACCCCACTACCTGGATTCAAACTGCCAACCTTCCAATCAGCAAGTTCTGCAGCTTCACAGTTTAACCCGTTGCACTACCATGGCCCTTTTTAAACCTTTTGTCTATATATATTTTGTCTTTTTTGAAAAAATTGTCCCAGAAGCTTTGCTCTGTAAAACCGTGTTTGTGTCCCTTCAAGTTGCCTGTTGTGTTATGATGACCCCACGAATTTCATAAGGTTATTTTTAGGTAAAGAAGACCCAGAAGTAGCTTTGCCAGTTCCTTCCTCTGAAATATATCTAACCGCACCTGGTATATTTAGTGATGTCTGTCCATCAAACGGAATAGTTGCTTATTTATATCTCGCTTGTCTCCCATGTGGCACCTGAAGCAGCTTAAGCAATAAAACAGCATGTTAAAACTGTATAGCTAACGCAATCTGTAGTACAAAAAATCAAAAAGCATTGAACAGCAAGGCTCTTAAAACATTTACAATAGTTAAAACCACATCAAAATCTCTTACACATTAAATCCATCACAACCATTGCACTATACCAATAAGTTTAAAACAGTTTATATTAAAATGTCTCTGCCTGGCAATAAAAGGAGAACTGAGGGATCAACTGAACCTCTCTTGGGAGACAATTCCAAATCTTGGAAACAGCCACTGAAAAGAATAGCCCAATAAGCCTGTTCCTGGGGTTATTTGGGACACTTATGCAGAAACTTTGGTTGAATAGACGAGTGGTTCCCAACTTTTTTTGACCAGGAATCACTTGACCAGGGACCACTCTCTAACATTAGTACCAAAAGGGTTACGAATCAGTTTTTGGTCAACTTTAGATTCAGTTTGGTTATTTGGGGTGCTGATTCAGAAAATCACATTGGATAAACCACATACGCTCTAGTTTCTGATACATAACACATGCCATCCAGTAGTCGCCATTTGCTCTCCACAGAGAACTATATTTATTAATCTAGATCTGATGTGTTAGTAGTAATCTTTTGTGAGTGCTCGGCCTCTTCCCTCCTAACATCCCTGTTGCCTCGGCACTATAAGAGGGTTTCACGACACCAATTGCTCTCATTGCTGCATGGTTTCGAAGCAACTATGTAGTAATGGTGAAGCTGTAAACCTTATTTTCGTTCTTGTAGACCACTGGTGGCCCACGGACCACAGATAGACCATATGAGCTCTAGTCTCTTCAGATATGGTTATCATGATTTCCTATGGGTGAGTAGATGGTGACTGGTAGGTGCATTATGTTCCAAATCTCAAAAACTAAAGCCGTTAAGGGAAAACTGGTGCCATTTTTTGAATCAGCAGGTAAAATACATATACCCAGAAACAGGGCTAACATCTTAGACACCAAAATGTGTGGAAACCTTACTCCACGCCCCTCTTATGCACTCCAGAGAGCTGGGAATCCTCAAGAGTAGACCTGAAGGACAGACCAGGGAGAAGTTTACTTGCATTATCTTGCCTATAGCCCACAGTCAAAGATGACTCTTTTGAATGTATCTGAAATTGGTCCATCTTCTTGAAAGGCCTAAGCATTTGGTCACCCTGACGAATCAATATTACAAAATGAACAACAACGTGATATCCTCTTTTCTTTATCTCCTTTTCTGCAGGCTATCATTGCGAGTACAAGATGAGGACTGGCAGGAAACCAGATGGCTGTGCCACTTGCTTCAAGACCTCCAAGTTTAACCTCCTGTCTTCAAACCCCGTGGAGTTCTTCCGCCACAACATCCCGCTCTTGGACAGGGATAATGTGGGCCTGGTATTGCTCTTGCAGCCTCGGTTTTACTGCAAGACCGGTGCCACTATTTGTGTGGCAAACACACACCTGCTGTATAATCCAAGACGCGGGGACATAAAGTTGACCCAGCTGGCCATGATTTTGGCAGAAATCACCAATGTTTCCATTCGGCAAGATGGGCGCTTCTGTCCCCTTGTCTTCTGTGGAGACTTCAATTCCGTCCCTCATTCTCCACTGTACAATTTTCTAACAGAAGGAAAGCTGAATTATGAAGGACTGGCGATAGGGAAAGTAAGTACCCATTTGTGAAACTCGAGTTAAGAAAAAGTCAGTACAAAGCACACGTGAGATGAAATTAACATCTCCTGCCTATTCAGTTTGAAGCATGCTATTTGGTCCAAAATCATCGAAGTTTATGGCAGGAGCTTTCAGAATTGCATTTGGTGGAATCCTCCGTGATTTCGATCCTTTTTGAAGGTTTTCTAATTAGTTGACTGGTACAGTCAGGCAGTCATCCTATAATGTCATTTGGCCATTCTGTTACCCTTCTGCAATATGCTATTGTTGGAGTGTATGAAGCATGTTCTGAAATCCATTTACCACTAGGTATTGGCACTAGGATGCCTGTAGGGTTTATGACCAGAAAGTACTCTTGACATCAGCCAAGAATGAGTGCTACACATTCCTTTTTTTGTCCAAAAGTGACTCCTAAGGAATCAGTTTGGCTCCCTATGTGCTATTGGACATAGGAAAAAAGGGGGAGGAAAACACTGCCCTAGTGAGAAAAAGTGACTTACAATTGCTCAAAACATTATTTCTGGGAGCTGTCATGGCCCACCGGAAAAAAACAGGAATTATACAATGATTTCTAACCACTTCGGTGTATCTGTGTCTTTATATATGTGCTTTCAAGGCATCTTTCAGCCGGTGGCAACTCCTTGAATTCCATAAGGAAAAAATATCCTGTAGTGTTTTTGGTAGTTCCTTCCTCTGAAATGTAGCCTACACCACCTGTTATTCTTTGGTGGTCCCCCATCCAAGTACTGCTTAGCTTGATCCTACTTACCTTCTACAATGAGACAGGAGTTGATCCTTTCACATTATTTAGGCCTTAGATCATATCGTATTCACCTACCCGGGCCTATATACAGTATATTGTCTCAAGGTTAAAAGTAAATATTGATTCCCTTTCATAAATTTTGTGTTCTTTTTCAATTTTTTAAAGGTATCTGGCCAGGAGCAGTCTCCAAGAGGCAATAGGATACTCCCGATCCCCATTTGGCCTCAGAGTCTTGGCATTTCTCAGGACTGTATGTATGAGGAGCAGGAGAGGCAACTGGGAAAAGAGAAAGGTAAATTTCTGTACTGATACCTGGATTGGCTTTGTAATGATTTTATCTTGCCCCCAGCAATGTTTGTATTTGCTAACAGCTTAGACCTAAAAAGGAGCCCCCGTGGCATAGAAAGTTAAACCTCTGAGCTGCTGAACTTCCTAACCAAAAGGTCAGTGGTTCAAATCCAGGGAGCAGGGTGAGCTCCCGCTGTTAACCCCAGCTTCTGCCAACCTAGCGGTTTGAAAACATGCAAATGTGAGTAGATCAATAGGTATTGCTTCGATGGGAAGGTAACAGCACTCCATGCAGTCATGCCGGCCACATGACCTTGGAGGAGTTGGCTTAGAGATGGAGATGAGCACCACGACTCGACTTAATGTCAAAGGGAAACCTTTACTAGACTTAAATATATATTTTTGGGAACACTTCAGCATCAGAGCATATTTATAGATGTTTTCAGGATTCAGCATAACCAGTAGACAATAATGTTCACTATTTTGTAGCCAAGCAGCTACAGATCAACCCAAGACCAACTTTGATAGGTAAGCAACAAGTCCTAGGTCTGACTCAGCAAGGCAAGGAGGTCCATTGGTTGCAAAGAACACCTCCTTGGCATGTTAGAACAATGTTAGAGAACTTCAAACCCTGGATCCAAATCCAGCCCAACCCCCCCCCCCCCCCAATGCCACACATTCTTCCCCATCACACTTGTTTAGTCATTTCCAAATTTCCTTCATTTCCTCATTCTAAAATTTATAGCCTTTCCTGAGGTTTAGGCATTGGCATTAAGAGCATTAAACTTTCAGGCTCATCCTTTTACTTTTGCTCCCACTTGAATAAACAAAATTCAGCTCTCAGACTAAATACAGTTTCAGACCACTGATACAGAACAAAAACAAGGAAAGTGTAACACTATAGATGTTACTGAATTGCAACTCTCAGTATTATTTTTCCTAACTCTGCTGGTTAGGACAGATGCAAGTTGTAGTTCAGTAACATCCAGAGGGCTAAACTTTGTCCAGTCTTGATGTATTTATTTATTATTTATTTAAAACTTGTATACCCCGGCCTTCTCACCTCCGAAGAGGGACTCAGACCGGCAAACAGCAAGTATTCAATACTAACATTTAAAATCTAAAAACATCATAAATTTACAATAAAATTATCAAATACAATACCATAAATACATTTTAAAAGCCTTTCGCCAAAGTCCCGGACTCAATTCCCAATATATAATTTATAGGATTTTTAAAAATTTTGTTTTTAAATTTGACAACAAATGATATGAACGTTTTCTACCTGATTCCCTAGACAGATGCTGTCATTCAGTGTAAAAATATTGGAGAACATGAACAAGTAGTGACCTGTAATTCTATGCTTGATGCTCCTTTTTCTTTTCCAGAGAAAAAATATATAAAAGAAGAAAGTTCAAAAAATTCAGAGGAGATCCTAATAGTAGCAGACAGGTAAATTTTGAAAAATTATTTGTTTGCTATCTTGTAAGCAAATTTCAGGCCATATTTTTGTTTTGTTGATGTTCGAAGCGGGTTGTTGGTGTTTAAAACGAAAAGATAAAACTTGTGTTAATAATATCACATATTTTATCGATTCTCAGATGTCCGAACGGATTCTCCCCTACGAACCATCAAGAACATTAAGATCCTCCGGAGAGGCCCTGCTCTCGGTCCCGCTGGCTTTGCAAGCGCAGCTGGTGGGGACGAGAGACAGGGCCTTCTCTGTGGTGGCCCCTCGGCTGTGGAACTCTCTACCAAGTGATGCTAGATCTGCCCCCTCTCTGTTGTCCTTTAGGAGGCTGGTGAAGACCTGGATGTGGAACCAAGCCTTCCCAGAATAGGCTGAGATTGGCTATTGTCTGAATGTATGACGACGTTTACGGATTGAGTGGAATTGTTTTAGTGGCAATGTGGTTTTATGCTGGGTTTTTATGTATTTTAATATGTTGTAGTTGTTTTAAATTGTATAGCATTGAATTTTTGCTGTTATGCCGGTCTGAGTCCCTCGATAGAGGTGAGAAGGTCAGGGTACAAAAGTTTTAAATAAATAAATGAAATAAAATAAATAAGATGTATTTGATTGTAAGATACACACTAAATTCGGTGCCACCAACAGGAAAAAAAAGATATATAGTTATATCAAAAAGCACCCACAATCCCATTTTTATACTCCATTTTTAAAGATGTTTACATGGGGAGGGAGAAATGTGTCTTAGAATCAAGGAAATGTTGTATTAGAGTCTTGTCCAAAAGAAACGCACATCATTTAATGTAATTTGATATGTTGAAGTGTCAAGCTAGAAACATAATGTAATATTTACATGAAGAAGCAGAGTTTGTCCCAGCTTGGAAGTATCGATGTTCTAGTCGTCGTCGTCCAACATGAGAGGAGTGGAGGAAACGGAGGAATCATGCAAATCCAGGCTTTGTGTATATACTGTATATACTCGAGTATAAGCCAACCCAAATATAAGACAAAACACCTAATTTTACGACACAAAACTGGGAAAACATATTGACTCGAATATAAGCCAAATTTCAAAATAAAAATAGATAATCAATAAAATTACTTTAATTGAGGCATCAGTAGGTTAAATGTTTTTGAATATTTGCATAAAACTGTAATTTAAGATGAGACTGTCCAACAGATTAAACCATTCTAACCTTCTTCAATGTAAACGTGTGTATGTATCTTTCCAATAATAATAAAGAGAATAAAATAATAAATGTAGTAAAAATAAAAAGAGTATAATAATAATAGAGTAAAATAATAAGAGTAATAAAAACAATAATAGAGTAAAATAATGGAAATGTAATAACAATACATAGAGCAAAATAATGTAATAAAAATAATAATAGAGTAAAATGATAAACAACTTTGACTCGAGTATAAGCTGAGGGGTGACTTTTTCAATCTAAAAAAGGGCTGGAAAACTGGGCTTATACTCGAGTGTATATGGTAAATGCTGAACAGGTTTAGTGTTAGGCGCAAATTTCATCATATTTCTCTCTAGGATGAAATTACTGAGAATAAAATTACCCTGAAACTTGTATTAAGGGTTGAGGATTTTTTTGTTTCCAGGCTAATGCTGCTTTATGTACTTTGGGCTTGTACCCATTATTCCCCTTTATAGTGGTGCTGTTCTTTGCACAGGATCTCTATAGAGACAGAAACATGTATCTGTGACCAGAATTATCTGGAATTGCCCAGCCTGCAGAAAGTAACTCCAGTGTGCGTCATCTGTAATTTTGTGTTGCAGCAAACACTGATTCTTCTCAAATGTTCTGCTCTATTTTAGGTTACCAACAGACTTGCATCACAGTTTTCAACTGTCTTCAGTCTATTCTCATTATTTTCCTGAAAGTGGAATTCCAGAAATAACGACTTGCCACTCCAGAAGCTCAGTCACGGTGGATTACATCTTCTATTCTGCAGCAAAGGACAGGAGAACTGATGGATCAGGTGATGAAATTTGTAGCAAATGTCTACCTGTTAATCATCTTTTCTGTGAACAAAGGGAGTTCTTCCTTAATTTTGAATATTGGTTGAGCTGACAGCCAATTCCTCTCTAACTGTCATGTAAATGTCTAGCTGCACTTTCTCCACTTCTCTGGTCCTATGATATGCTGCTTGTAGTCCTGGCCATAGGTTTTATTGAACCTCATCTGGAGTTATAATTGCAATTAGTTTAAATTTTATTGTTGTGTTTTAGCAGGATTTTTGTATTTTATGATGTTTTTTAAACCGTCTGTATGATTTTCTTCTTGGCAATTGAATGTTTTGCCTTATATGTTGGAAACCACCCCGAGTCCCTTTGAGAGAAAGGACAGTATGCAAATAAGGTTGTTGTTATTAATAATAATAAAAAAAATTCTCGGCATTACTTCGTGAACGAAGATTCTTAGGAAGGACTCATCCCACGCTTTTTACAAGCGCATTGATGACTAAAAAGGCCAATCTGAGATAGGCAAGTTGCAGAAAGCACAACAGAAAGTCTCCTCGGGTCATGTTTCCAAGTTGCAGTTCTTTCTGCGTTGTCGTTTCTCTTCGAGACCCATTTGGCGTGCCTTCTCGAAAGAGGCCGCAGCATTGTGGATAGTGCATCTCCATGCCTCCCGATGTGAGGCCAGGGTGGACCATTTTTGGTGATCAATCTGGCCAAGCCTGAGGTGTTGTTTCAGGGAGTCCTTATATCTCTTTTTGGGGGCGCCTCTCTTGCGCTGACCCGTGGCGATAATAATACTAACAGTCTATCCTATATTATTATTATTCTGACACAAAAACACAGTATGTCACAGCAAACAAAATATATATGCTGGATTTCATATCACAAAATCACAACACTTCCCAAAAGTCTAGGACTGTGTGATGTATTTTCAAATGATGCGCACAGATCCAAGTAAGGTGGCCTTTTGCAGTTGACAGATCATGATTTTGTCAATGTTTATTATTTCCAAATGCCGGCTGAGGTCTTTTGGTACAGCACCCAGTGTGCCAATGAGACCACCTGTACTGGTTTATGCCAGAGCCTTTGCAGTTCGATTTTGAGGTCTTGATAACAGCTGAGTTTTTCCTGTTGTTTTTCCTCAATGCGACTGTCACCTGGAATGGCGACATCAATAATACAAACTTTTTTTTCTTTTCCACAATTGTGATGTCTGGTGTATTTTGTTCCAAAACTTTGTCAGTCTGAATCCGAAAGTCCCACAGTGTTCATTTTCCACATTTTCAGGTTTATGATCCCTTTACCAGTTTTATTACTATGTGCAGGTGGTACTTGTGACATAAATTCCAATGAATCATTTGGGCCACAGAGTTGTGCCTTTGTTTGTAGTCCGTTTCTGCGATTTTCTTGCAGCAGCTGGGGATATGATGAATGGTTTCATCAGTTTCCTTGCACAGTCTGCATTTTGGGTCATCAGCTGATTTTTCGATCCTGGTCTAAATGGCCTTTTTTCTGATGCCTTGCTCCTGGGCTGCAAGAATCAGGTCTTCTGACTCCTTCTTCAGGGAGTCATAACCAGGTTTTCTCCTTGTCAACCTTTCCTTCAATTTTGTCAAGGAACTGCCCATGCAATGCTTTGTTGTGCCAGCTGTCAGCTCTGGTTTATGGTACAGTTTTCTTGTACTGATTTTTTTGTCTGCTGTGCTTTGATAAGTTCCTGATTACTGACTTCAAGGAAAGCAGGTTCTTGGCTTTCCTTGACATTTTCTGCCAGGGTGTGTTTTATTTCTTCAACTGCTTGTTTTACTTGTAAGAGTCCTCTGCCACCAAACCTTCTAGGCAGATAGAGCCAGTCAACATCACTGCGAGGATGTAGTGAATTATGAATGGTCATGAGTTTTCTTGTTTTTCTGTCCAAATTGTCCAGTTCTGTGTGCGTCCAGTTTATGATGTCAGCAGTATATCTTATGACAGGTATGGCCCAGGTGTTTATGGCCTTGATGGTATTGCCTCCATTGAGCTTGCTTTTGAGAATTTTTCTGACCCTTTGAATGTATTCCTTGCTCACCACAGTTTTCGCATGTTCATGTTTGATGTTGTCCAGCTGTAGTATGCCCAGATATGTATAGGCCTCTGGCTGGTGACACTTTATCGCTTGGCCATTAGGCATATTTATGCCCTTACTTTAATAATAATAATATAATAAACTTTATTTGTACCCCGCCACCATCTCCCCAAAAGGGACTTGGGGCGGCTTACATGAGAAATACATATCAATACAACAACATAACAAACATAAAACAACATTTCAAGTAAAATAAACAATCAAATAAATAACATAAAAAGAGGGGCCACATGTGCAAAATACAGTGATAAAAAACTAAGGATGAGATAAAATTAAAAACATATATATTTATAGGGGAGGTTCTAAGAAAATGCAGTGTGAGGACGCCCATTTTTGGAGAGAATGACAGGGAACTTTCAATGATTTTTTCCTTCTTCAGTGCCACTGTCGAACATTTGTCCGACCCAAACTCCATGCTACTGCTATTATTATTATTATTATTATTTGATGCACACCAAGATTAGTACACAGCAAACAAGATCACTATGCTGGCTTTTGTATTTGATCACACGTCTGACACTTCCCAAGTGTCTAGGACTGTTGTTGTTATACCGTGTTTTATCTCCCCCAAAGGGGACTCGCTTTATAGCATCCTGCTAATGGCTTATTAGCACTTTGGCTCCCCATATTTGTTTTTGGTTCACCATCTTTGTTACATGAACTGACTCTGTTCCCTGCATGTTTGTATCCGTGGGTTGCTAAGAGATTTTTAAAAAGTGAACCTTAACTACTAAGCATTTAATAAGCCGCATCCATAGAAATGAGCAAATGAAGTTGGTCACTGCATAGAAATAAAAGCTGTTACTTTCTGTGGTCCAGGCTGATGTTATATCTGGCAAAGGAAGGATCTGTAGGGGAATAATATTTCTTGCCCTCTTCAGTTTTATTCTGATTTGTTTCTCCCTGTGAGGGAGAGGAGGCATTACAAACCTAAGTGTCAATTTATGACTTATAATTAATCCATTATTCCAAATAAAATATGACTAGGCAGGGCTAGTGTTAATTTTACAGTAGGCCCCTCCATTTTTGCAGGATTCGGAGCAAAGGATCCCCGTGAAAGTGAGGAAATGTTAATTTAAAAACCACTGGTTTTATGACTGGAAAGAACACTTCTCTAGATATCTCTAGGTCCTTCAATGCGACTTCATTGTCAACTTCCAGCAGATGTTGACCATGAAGTTACACATAGGGGTTCCTAGAGAAACCATATTAATTACATATGTGAATAATCAAATCCATAAATGTTGGACGGCCAACCGTAAATCATACAAATTTGGTTGTCAGAGTTCCTGAGAAAAATCACCAGGTGGTGCTAGAATACTACTATGTGACTTCAAGGAGAACCTTATTAGGACACTAGGAAGAATAGGTCTGGCACAAATTCTTACACAGAGGTATTAAATCTAAACCTGTCAAACCTAGAGGGATGCCAGAACATACTTCAACAGGAAAATCTGCAAGTTTCAGAATTTTGCAGTCCGATCTGCAGCTGAGTCTGTATCCAGAGGTGTGCATGTTAAGGAAAAGTGTACAGAGGTGTGCATCTGAGGGGGATTGTTCACACAAAGCCTTAATATTAGATGGGGGGAAGGCTTCCAAATGTACACTTTCCAGGAAAAGGGCCTATAAAAATGACTCACATATGTCTCATTTCTACACCTGCAAGTTCATTTCAGCATGTGTTGCTTCAGTGTAGGGCCCCCCTGATGGTGTAGCGGGTTAAACCGCTGAGCTGCTGAACTTGCTGACTGAAAGATTGGAAGTTTGAATCAGAGGGTGAGCTCCTGCTGTTAGGCCTAGCTTCTGCCAATCTAGCAGTTAGAAAACTTGCAAATTTGAGTAGATCAATAGGTACCGCTTCTACAAGAAGGTAACGGCACTCCATGCAGTCATGCCGGCCGCAAGACCTTGGAGGTGTCTACGGACAACACCAGCTCTTTAGCTTAGAAATGGAGATTAGCACCACTCCCCAGAGTTGGACATGACTAGACTTAATGTCAGGGAAAACCTTTACCTTTTTACCTTGCTTCAGAGTGCAAATGCACCATACATAAATACATGATACAGTGCTTTGTGCATAGTGTTTTTTATCATGTATTTGTGTGTGCTGAATTTGTACATTGAAGCAAACATGTGCTGAAATGAACTTGCAGTTGAGGAAATGAGACATTTGACTAAACATTTGCCATTAGGGTGAAGAGACTGACCTTTAAACATAGAATTCCATGCTCATTCAACTTCATGTGTCTCCTGTTATCACAGGAGCCGGTGGAGAATAATGGCTAAGAAAAGCCGCTATGAATGAGAAATGTTTCTTCTTTGTGTGACATCTTTTTTGTGAATTCACATGAGAGCATTGGTAAACCTCTGTCTTTCAGCCTCAGCGCTGCCTCCACATTTCCAATGCATGGGATAACAAAATTCACTAACTTTTTGAAAGAACCAAGCAACCTGTAGCCCCTAGCTGTTGTTAAAGTTCCCATCATTTCTGGTTATTGGCAAAGATAGCTGAGGTGTATAGGTGCTAGTATCACCAATATCTGGAGAATGACAGCTCCCTCACCACAACTTTGCATAGATTATTATCATTTCTTCCTCCCCTCACGACTCCAGATGGGTTGCAACATTGCTAAAGCACGTAATCAAAATACATAATCATTTGAAAACGCTCCACAGAATACACATATTAAAATAAACAAAAGGTAGACATAGAGTTGAAGTTTAAAATTGGTCAACTATCTGAGTAGTTGTACATATTATAGTTACATTGCAAGTGTGAATCACTTTGAACAAAGAGTATACTCTTTCGAGAAGACACGCCGAACGGCTCTCAAAGAGAAACAGCAACGCATAAAGAACCGCAACTTGGAAACAACATCACCCAAGGGGACTTTCTATTGTGCTTTCTGCAACCGGACTTGCCTATCTCAGATCAGCCTTCTTAGTCATCAACACGTTTGTAGAAAGCGTGGGATGAGTGCTTCCTGAATCTTCATTCGCGAAGAAAAGCCAAAAATTAATGTAACTGGGAGTCAGCTGCATAAGATCTCTACTGACCAAAAGGTGATGAGTTCGAGGTCTGCCCGGGTCGGGGTGAGCTCTCGACCAATTGTGTAGCTCATTGTCTGTCTATATATGTTGTCTGTCTATGGCATTGAATGTTTGCCTGTTTATGTGCATTGTGATCCGCCCTGAGTCCCCTGCGGGGTGAGAAGGGTGGAATATAAATGATGTAAATAAATAAATAAATAAATTATAATCTATACTGCAGTATGTGAAATGCTACTGATTTCAGAAGAGCAGTAGAAATCCAGGTTCTTGTGCCATCATAGTTTCAGTATAACTGCAATTGGTTGCATCAGGAGTAAGCAGCGGGTAAGATGTTGTTGAGCTGCATATCCCACCAATTCATCACCAACAGCTATCATAGTGAGAGTTGATGGAAACTTGAGGCTAACAAACCTCTTGGAGTGCTATAGCTGCACATCCCTGGCCTGCACAGTTCGGTCCACAAGTTGTACGCACACACTCACCTCAGTCTTTTCTTTCTCTTCCAGGAACTGGATGTGTTTTTGATGGCGGTCTGAACCTCCTTGGTCGATTGTCTTTGGTCAGTGAGGAAGATCTGTGGGCAGTCAATGGGCTTCCCAACAAGAACAACTCTTCTGATCACCTCCCACTCCTGGCTAAGTTCCAACTGGAGGAATAACACCCAGATCATTCAGACTGGTTTATTTTTCCTCCAACCACAAAGACTCAGAACAACTGGAGAGAACATGCCTCCTTTGTGAGCTTTTTAAATAAAACGTATTTTGTAAATTATCACCATCACGCAGATAAAGAAGGAAATTCTACTTTTACATCAAGACACCTTTAAAAAAAATGGAAAGTATTTGTGCTGTATTTTTTTAAGAAATTCAATTGGTTATCAAAGATATCATATAAAGTGTTTTTTAAAAAATAAAGTGATCAATTTTATTTGTATTCTTAGTGTAACAAATATTCTTTCAATCCCGTGGGGACATAATTGGAGTTCAGGATGGTTGTTTGGTTATTTTCCCATATTCCTCCAAAGAGATTAGTAGTTATATATATTTACCACACTTCATGGCCTCAGAAGCCCAATGTTGTGATTAGCCAAGCTTGGTCCAGATCCACTGTTGGCTGGGTTCAGTGCACTCTGGATAAGAGTCAAGTACAACTCCCAGATTCCCAGGGTTTTCACCCCCTGAACCCTGCTGCTGTGTTTGTTGTGTGCCATAGGGCAGGATAAGAAAGGGTTAAGGAGAGGCAGTGGCCTGGGTCATGCAAATTCCACACAGGGAACCCTTGGGTGCCTGCCTGTGGTGGAGGGAACATGTCAAATCTAGGATGAAGTTGTCCCTGAATGAAAGCATTCCTTGGGTGGTGGTCAGTATGGTGCTTGGGGAGGACATTGGCAACATTTGGGCTACATGTCCATGGTGCTTGCTATAAACCTGCAATGTCAGTTGAGGGGAACGAGGAAGCGCGAGGCGGAGCCTTTGAAAGCTCCTCGTTCTCCCATGCTCCCTCTGCTGGCTCCTCCCGCGGGGCATTGCAGAGGGCGAGGGGGTGCGAGACGGAGTCTTTGAGGGCTCCGCCGAGGCGGAGCGCTCCTCCCTTCCCCCCTCTGCAATGGCCTGCGAGGAGGAGGAGCCAGCCTAGCGCCCCCTTCCTCTGAGCGGGGAGAGCAGGATGAGAGCAATGAGGAGCTCCGTCTCGCGCTTCCTCGTTCCCGCTGCTGGCTCCTCCCGCGGGGCATTGCAGAGGGCGAGGGGGCGCTAGGCGGAGCCTTCGAAGGCTCCGCCTCACGGTCCCTCGCTCTCTGCAATCCCTTGTGGGAGGGGTGGTGGGCGGGAGGAGCGGCAGCGGGAGGAGTGGCGCGCGAATGGTAGATCTTCACTTTTTTTAAAAAAAGTAGCTCACATGCTTAAAAAGTGTGAGCACCCCTGATGTAGAGATAGATACATAGACAGATAGATAGTATGCAGTGTGACTTTACCATCTAGAGATTTTGATATCCATGTGAGGCTCTGGAACCAAACCACAGCAAATACTAACAGTCCAATATGCATCCACTGAGCTCGTGGTGGTATACATGACAGTCTTCACTATGTAAATCCTCATAACCACTCTGCCTCAGACTGAGAGACAGCAAATGCTCACCCATTCAGTTTCATGGCATCATTTGGTGAATTGCATTGATCACTAGAGACTAAACCTAGCTGCCTGTCCAACACTGGAACTGCTACACTACACTAGTTGCCCAAGTTACAGATCCATCTGATGTAGGGCTGCAGTGATCACCAAATGCCCCGTTTGAATAAGTCCTGACCCATATCCAAGTTTGTCAACCATTTATTGATCTTTGTCTAGCAATCCATTCTTGGGATGACAGGATTGTAGGTTTGGGGAGCTTCCAATCTGAATGGATTGTTTCTCATGCCATATCCAGAGAAAACAAGATTTGATTCACCATAGAGGTTCATTCTAAGATGGCACAAAGAGCGATCCACGCTACTGAATCAAGAAATACACAATAAAAGCTCCAACTACAATATATCTTCTTGTGTATATCTTTTTTTAAAAAATATTTTTATTCAGAGATTTTATAAAGTAATAAGAACAGAAGGTATAGATTTTGCATCAAAAGTGGGAGAACATTGTTAAGAGAATAGTAGGAAGGGAAAAGATAGTCGCAGGAAGGGGGGAAAGAAGAAAAAGAAAATGAGGAAAAAATTGTTGACTTCTCTCTAATCTTCGTTGGTCTTTGATATCTTGTGTCTATATTTCTGGAAAAAAATTTTACTCCCCCTCTGTTTTTTCCTTGATTGTGATTTAACTTTCAGATAATACTCTCTATTTTGCATTGTCTAAAATAGTATTTTACCGGGTCCCAGTTTATACGTTTCTTCGGTGATCCTTGGTTCGGACTTGGCCAGTATGTCAGTTCATCCATGTTCATTATCTCCATGATTTCATTGTGCCATTTTTCCTTATGTGGTGTTTCTTTCAATCACCACTTCCTAGCAAATACAATTCTTGCTGCAGTGGTAAGACCATTGAATAATTTTTATTTGTTTTTCTCTCCTGCAAAGTCAAGACCTAGCAGGAAAAATTCTGGTTCTTTTTTAATTTGTACTTTTAGGATTTTTTAAAATTTCTTTTTGAATGGTATTCCAGAAATCTTCAGCTTTAGGGCAGGTCCACCACGTGTGGAAAAAGTACCTACTTGTTGATTACACTTCCAGCATTTAGTTGATGCATTTTTATAACATTTTGAAATTTTCTGGGGAGTTCTGTACCATCTGTGTACCATTTTAAGTATGTTTTCTTTCAGATCATAAGAGTAAGTGTATTTAATTTTTTTGGTTCCATATCTTCTCCCATTATAATAATAATACACTTTATTTATATTCCGCTCTTCTCATCCCGAAGGGGACTCAGTGCGGATTACATTACACATACGGCAGACAGTCCCTGCCGGCTGACATACAATTACCATACATTGTACAGACAAACATGTGTAGACAAACGTGTAATTAGAAGGATTTTTTTTCTCTTCTGGCTGTGTTGCGGGTGCGGTTGCTCCATTACGTCACGTAAGAACATAAGAAGAGCCATGCTGAATCGGGCCTCAGCCCATCTAGTCCAGCATTCTTGCTCCATCTCTACAGAAAGGAGGGCAAAACCCTCACAAGAGGGTGCTGTTGCTTCATCCTCAGACGAGAGCCACTGGTTTCACATTGGCCACCTCCTGGCAGCCTCCGGCAGCCGATCCTTATTTATTCAGGTGTTGTAAAGTCTTTATAAAAATCCTTCCCTGCTGAGCGGTTCCTATTCATCTACTCACAGCTGGCTTGTTTTCGATCTGTTAGGTGGACAGTAGACAGGGCTCACAGCTGGGTGTCCAGACCAGCCCGGGAATCGAGCATGCAACCTTCTGATTGCAAGCACAGCTGTTGTTACCACTGTGCTATCTCTCCAGCCCCATTGACTTAGTTCTATTTGAAATAGAACTAAGTCCCATTGACTTAGTTCTATTTGGTGACCTATGTTTTGTGCCCATTTAACCATTGATTCTTTTATCAGTTCTGTTTCAGTCGTCCATTCGAATAATGTTTTGTATAATTTGGTGATTAGTTTGTTTTCCGTCTCCATAATGATGCCCCAGAAGCCTTCTTTTTCAACAAAGTCTAACTCTTTGTCTTTCTTGAAACACTCTATCATTTGTCTATAGTTGAGCCATGATAGGCACTTGGAGTTTTGCTTTACCTCTTTTACTTCTTTTAGCTCATATTTACCACTTTGTTTCTTTAAAAAGTCTCTATAGGTAGGCCAGGTTTGCCAACCTAGTTCTCTTCTATGGAAGGCTTCTAGAGGTCATCCAGAGTGGTGTATTTTTGTACAATCTTTTTTTATATATATCTTTCCCAAATTTTTATTAGCCCTGCTCTAACGTAATGATTATTGATTTTTTTTCTACTTTAATTTTGTCGTACCATAAATAGGCGTGCCAACCTCTTCTTAGATCTGCTCCTTCTTATGTCAAAATGTTGTGGGTTTTTTTTAGAGTAGTCCAATCCTTAATCCAGGTGAGGACACAGGCTTCATAATAGGTCCTTAGATCGGGGAGGCCGAAACCTCCCCTTTTCTTATCGCCGATCAGTATAAGGCGTTTTATCCTTGTTTTTTTTTCCCCCTGCAAAATAAATTTAGAAAGAATTCTACTCCATGCATTAAAAATACTCAGATTTTTAATAATTGGCAGAGATTGAAATAAGAATAACACTTTTGGCAATATATTCATTTTGTTCACAGAAATACGGCCTAATAAAGAAAATTTTAAATTTTTCCAATTGTCCAAATCTTTCTTAATGTGTATATCTGTGGTGCACCAGTCTGGTCAGCCCAGTGGTCAGAGTCAGGTACCGGGCCCCCCAGCTGATCAGGATCAGGTCCCAGCTGATCAGGGGCAGTTTGAAGATGACAAATGGCCAGATGGGTATGGGTCTTCAAACGAGAGTTTGCAATGGGATGATGAATGGCTAGAGCAGTCTTTTTCAACCAGTGTGCCTAGGCACACTCCTGTGCCTTTGCAGAGCTCCAGCTGTGCCTCCAGAAAAACTTTTTGCCCCCCTTCCTTCCCCCTCCTTTTTGCGCATAAAAGGCTGCCGCTATTATTTTGTCCTCCTCCATGGGAGAAAAATCTTCCCTTACCACGTTGGTATTAGGCTCTGTCAATGAGTCCATCTACACACCTTCTTTCTTAATTACGCCCCCTGCTGCGAGGAATCTAAGCGTCCGTTGTGCTATGTGTGACTATATATTGATTTTTATGTACACTTATATATTTGTAGTAAATATGGACGCATGCAATGGAGGAGAACGGTTTCTCAGTGGCCCAATGGGCGGCTCCAAAATGACGCCACGTCATTTTGGAACTGCCCACTTTGTGGGCTCCTGTCCCCTGGGAACCCCTGTTCCATGGCAGCATGCAAAGGAGCAGAATTTTATATATATATATATATATATATATATATATATATATATATAGTTATTTAGCCTTGTGCTTTCTTGTCTGTTTCATCCAGTATGGGCAGGCTCCGGCTCCAAAATGACGCCGTGTCATTTTGGAGCCGCTCCAAAATGACGCCGTGTCATTTTGTGAATAACTTTTGGAACCGCCCACTTGCGCTCCTCTCCTGCTTCACATGCTGCCCTCTGTTTGTGGATAACTCCTATATATTGAACTTCTATATATTGCAGATTATCCAGTACAGAGCCTAATCCAACGCGGTAAGGTAAGATTTTTCCTTTTTCTCCCATGGAGGTGCCAACATCATGTGGGTGCCAAACTGTACTCCGTTTTTCAAATTCACTATATTGATACATTAACTTTATAAAACTTTTGTAATTGTGCATATTGCTAGTTTCACTATATTATTATTATTTTGCCTACTCTTTGTCCCCTGCATATGCAGCCTGTTGTGTAAAAGAGGTGCCGAGACGCCATAAAACATTTTGTGTCATTTTGGTTGATGGTGTGCCCCAGGATTTTGTAAATGTAAGAAATGTGCCTCGGCTCAAAAAAGGTTGGGAAACACTGGGCTAGAGGAATATAGGACTGCAGATGAATTTACTGAGGATTCCATGGAAGAGGATTCTGCATCAGACTATGAGAGGCCTGCTGGCCTTGGTTCCCAAGAGAGAGTTTCTACTCCCTTCCCAGGTGAGCATTCCGGAGAAGAGGAGTTTCCTGCTTCTCGCTCTGATAGTGGTGCAGCTGGGCCTGCTAACGGGCTAGTGTTGGATAGAAGGGCAAACATCAGAGCTTATGGGAAATCATGGAATCTAAGGAAGGGGGTGAGATGGGCCCATTGAGACTAGCTTCCTTATTAGTCTGTGCTCCCGGGCTTCTGGTCAGACCTGAAGCCACGTTTGGCTTGATCACGTCTCACGTCCAAGTCTCCAAGTTCACGCCAGCCGCCGGAGCAGTCCGGATTCAAGTTCATGTGACCGCCGTTGCGGTTTGTCTCAAGTACCATGTTTGACCGCCGGAGCGGTTTGCCTTGCTTTGGAACTTTGCTTTCTTTGGGATTTAAGCCGCTTGGGCTTACAGCTACAGAACTCAAATGGGACTATTTTGGATTGCTTTATTCTTATTTCCTTGGACTATTCTTTATCCTTTATTCTAAATCAGGGCTGTTCAACTGCCGGCCCTGCAGGTGTTTTGGACTTCAACTCCCAGAAATCCTAGCCAGTTTACCAGCTGTTAGGATTTCTGGGAGTTGAAGGCCAAAACACCTGCAGGGCCGGCAGTTGGACAGCCCTGTTCTAAATAAAAGAACATTATTGCATCTGACTGTGTGTGTGTGATCTAGGGGGGGCTGGCCGAGTTCTGAGGTGCAACAATATCTCAAATTAGTAATGTTTTACTAAGCTTAAGTGCAGGTAAAGGTTTCCCCTTGCCATTAAGTCTAGTCATGTCTGACTTTGGGGGGTGTTGCTCATCTCCATTTCTAAGCCAAAGAGCCAGCGTTGTCCGTAGATGCCTCCAAGGTCATGTCGTCACCATGACTGCATGGAGCGCTGTTACTTCTTGATCAACTCACATTTGCATGATTTCAAATTGCTAAGTTGGCAGAAGATGGGGCTAACAACGGAAGCTCATCCCGTCCATGGATTCAAACCGCCGACCTTCCAATCAGCAAGTTCTGCAGCTTAGCAGTTTAACCTGGTGCGCCACCAGTGCCCCCCCCCCTTTTTATTTTAACTAATTTTAGGTCTAGAAGAGAATGTAACTGGTGAAGACAGGAATCCCAATGGAAAAATGAAGAGAAATGTGGACATGAGGTGGCAGAGTGGGTTAAACCCAACAGGTAGGTTTGAATCCGAGGAGAGTCTCCCAAAAGGATGGTAAAACATCAAAACATCCTGGTGTCCCTTGGGCAACGTCCTTGCAGACGTCCAGTTCTCTCACACCAGAAGCAACTTGCAGTTTCTCAAGTCTCTCCTGACACCAAAAACAAAAACCAAGAGAAACCTAATCATGGTGGATTGCTCCTCATGCCATCCCAGAATGAACCTTCTCATTCTATACTTAGCCTCATTGAATGGGGATTTTGATAACTAGGTGGTTATGTTCCTGGCCTCTGATATGGCTGCTTGAGGTTCAAAACTTCTCTCAGAAGTTTTAACCTGGCAGCAGAGGCAGACCTAGATAATTTCAAATGGTAGGCAAACATTTTGCCACCCCCCCTCCTGCGCGCCCAAATGTGCATGCGTGGAGGTGGAGTCTCCAGCATGCGTTGAGGCTCCGCATGCTGTAAACTCCACCTCCATGCCGGCTGGTAACTCCGCCTCCCGGAGTTACCAGCAGGTGTGGAGGCGCCTACCCTGCCGAGCGCGTTAATCCGCCTCTTCCTGGCAGTTCTGCTTCCTTTACCAAGAATACTATGGTTGAGCATATTCTCCATTATTGGGCTCTCGGAAGCCATTGCTCCTTTGTGTTCTGCAAGAATCCTGCCAGCTGAGCTGACATCCATATATTTCTATTTGAAACCGTGAAAGGCACACACAATCAACACTTGAGCACAATGTGGAGAGGCCGTGCACCTGAAATAACCTTTGTATTTAGAGGTTGCTCTTAAAGAAAAAGCCAGATTGAACTTCCCCATGGGTTTGACTGAGCAGATGGAAACACACTTTATGAGAATAATCATTAGAATATGATTACAGCTCAGTCCTCTAAAGTGCACTCAACAAGAATGGGCCAATGCTTTAATGTGACACACATAATATATTCAAGGCACATGGGAATACATTGATTATGGATGAAGGGCCCAAAGTCTGCAGTGAACGAAGAGGCTTTTACTCCCACCCTGTTGGGATAAATGGTGACCAAACCGTTCACTTGTGCAGAATTTTAAAAGCCTTCCTTCCATTTTCACCTTTTGTCCTTGGCATTTTGAGTTGTAAAATCATCCTCTTGAGCATCTCCATACTTGAGGGGCTGCTATTTAGTGGCAGAGCATATGTTTTCCATACAAAAGCGCCAAAGGGCAGTAGCTCTGTGGTTCTATATCTATACTGTCCATAGGCTGTCCTTCACCCTCTTGTTTTGAGCAGAGATACGATACAACCCATGGACTATAATTCACAGCATCATAGAGTTAGAAGAGACCACATGGGCCATCCAGTCCTACCTACTGCCATGAAGGAAAAGCACAATCAAAGCACCCCTAATGGATGGCCATCCATCCTCTGTTTAAAAGCCTCCAAAGAAGGAACCTCCATCACACTCTGGGGCAGTGAGTTCCACTGCTGAACAGCTCTCACAGTAAGGAGAGAGCATGGGATAGAAAAGGTGAATAAAGAAAAATTATTTTCTTTGTCACAAAACACTAGGACTAGAGGGCACTCCCTGAAGCTCCAAGGTAGGAAAGTTAGGACTAATAAAGGGAAATATTTCTTCACCCAGAAGGTCATTGGGTTATGGAACTCACTTCCAGAGGAGGTTGTGACAGCGGTCAGCCTGGACAGCTTCAAGGCAGGATTAGACAGATTCATGGGTACCAAGTGTATCGGTAGCTACTGAAAAGGACATTCAAGTGCCACCTCGGAGTTGGTTGAGGTAGGCAGGATTTCCCTGGGTACTGGTTGTGGGGGGTCGGAAGCAGGTCAGGGTTTTGCCCTCCCTTCTGCTCGAGATCCCCGTGTACAACTGGTGGGCCACTGTGTGATACAGAATGCTGGACTAGATGGGCTGAGGTCCGATTCAGCATGGCTCTTCTTATGTTCTTATGTTCTTCCTAATGTTCAAGCGGAATCGCCTTTCCTGTCATTTGAACCCATTGCTCCTAGTTTCCAGGGCAGCAGAAAACAAGCCTGCTCCCTCTTCCTTACAACATCCTTTCAAGTATTTAAACATGGCTATCAGGTCTCTTCTCTACCTTCTCTTCTTCAGGCTAAACATGCCCAGCTCATTAATCCTTTCCATTCCATGTTTCCACCATATGAGCTCTGGAGATGTCACTCATGCCAGTGTACAAAGCGAACAGGCCAGTATTTCAGTTGTTGAAATCAGCAAACAAACCAAATTTCCCTTTGAATAGAACCATGCCCGGCTTGATGGAGTTCGGGAAGTCAACGAGGGGGTTGTCATAGCCCCACAAGACTTCTCCCACTGTCAAGTTCAGAAAAGCTTTCTGTCCAAAAAAGGCAAAAGTGCTGCTGATGGTCAGATTCACAGGAAAGGACAAATCCTCCAACATGACAGCTGCTCCCAACACCAACATATTTGGTACCACAATGTAATCCGATTCTGATCCACTGGACATGTCTGCCTGGAAGTGGAATTGGCGATACTCCAAGAATGACAGTGTATCGTTGTCATGGAAAGTTATGTTCTCTTTCACTCTATACTCCCTGTATACATAAGGGCCACGTTGCTTCACTACCGGCTGAGAATGTCATTGGGATTCAGTACTTCAAATAAATAGATGGACATGTAGAATGGCACTGGGATATCTTTCCATAATTCAAATGCCATGCCGTTTGGTTCCAGCCTCACATTCTTGACCACTTGCTCCTTGACGATGCGGGGCACCAGCACGATCATGGCAATCCCACAGGCCAAGCAGGCCGGACCGGCCACACCCAAGACCACCGCCGCTCGCAAAGGGAGGCAGCACTCGCCCATGGCCACCAGTCCAACACACGCCGCCGAGGTGCCCCAGCCCAGGGTGTCGATCTGGCATTACCAGCCCAGCTCATTAAGCCACTCCTCATAGGGCTTGGTCTCCAGACCCTTGAACATTTTAGTTGCCCTTCTCTGGACACATTCCATCTTGTCAACATCTCCCTTCACTTTCATTTTTTTTTTGGTAAATTTATTTAGTTATTTATTTATTATTTCAATTTCTATACCTCTCCTCCCCGCAGGCTCGGAGCGGTTTACACAATCTAAAAACCACATATAGAGAGATAAATATGAACATCAAGCAAAAATCTGCCATCTAAAATACTAAAAATTCTATGCTAACATTTCTAAGGATGAAGGCGTTACAAAGGACCACTCAGATTGAACGCGTGCCGAAAGAGAGCTGTTTGACACGCCCTCCAAAAGGAGGACAACTCTCCAATCGCTCGAACTTCATCAGGCAGAGCATTCCAAAGCATCAGTGCCATTACAGAAAAGATTCTTTGTCTGTTGGATGACAGATGATAAGTCCGAACAGCAGGGACATCGAGATTTTGTTCTTTCGACCGAAGTAATCTCTGGGGAACATATGGGGAGACTATCTCTAGCATGTCCCACTCTATGAAGGTATAGAGTGGGAGTAATACCCATTGCAATGCAGGCTCAGCTGAAACCTCAGAAACCTGAAAGACGCCTGATAAATTTCAATACATTATCAGTATTATTATTGGCCTTTGCAATTATTTAGAAGAGCACGCCACCTTAGAAATATGGTAAATGATATAAATCAGGGCTGTCCTACTTCTACCGGCCCAGGGGCCTGAATTCCGGTCACTGATGACCTGGGGGGCCGTAGGGTCTGTCCCCACCCCCGGCTCCGCCCCCACCCCTGGCTCCGCCCTCTCCCCGGCTCCGCTCCCGCCCATGCATGCATACAGTCAAATATAATCTTTTACTGAGATAAAATGCAAGGATAAGATATTAAATTATTTTAATTTAATATTAAATATATTTAATTCCATCCTCCCCTCTCCCCTTATTTTAATTTAATATTAAATATATTTAATTCCATCCTCCCCTCTCCCCTTATTTTAATTTAATATTAAATATATTTAATTCCATCCTCCCTCTCCCCTTATTTTAATTTAATATTAAATATATTTAATTCCATCCTCCCATCTCCCCTTATTTTAATTTAATATTAAATATATTTAATTCCATCCTCCCCTCTCCCCTTATTTTAATTTAATATTAAATATATTTAATTCCATCCTCACCTCTCCCCTTATTTTAATTTAATATTAAATATATTTAATTCCATCCTCCCCTCTCCCCTTATTTTAATTTAATATTAAATATATTTAATTCCATCCTCCCCTCTCCCCTTATTTTAATTTAATATTAAATATATTTAATTCCATCCTCACCTCCCCCTTATTTTAATTTAATATTAAATATATTTAATTCCATCCTCCCTTCCCCTTATTTTAATGTATCCCATCTCCCCTTATTTCATCTTTAAATATATTTAATTTTATATTTAATACATGAGGGGAGATGGGGGAGGGAATGAGGAGCCCCTGCTTCGGCCTACCTTTTCAAACGCGCAGGATCCAGGAGTACCCGGACGACGGAGAGGCGACGACCGACTGAGTCGAAGAAGGTCCTAATCGCGTCTGTGGGCCTCAGTGATCCAGTAGTAGAGTAGCCTAAGAGTATCGCGAGAATACGCAATCCCCAAGGGATTTCGCTGTCAACGCCGGCGTGATCTCGCGTTGACAGCGAAATCCCGTGGGGATTGCGTATTCTCGCGATACTTGCTCCGAACCCGGAAGTAGGTATTTTTTTAAAAAAATTATTATTTATTTTATTTTTCAATTTTTATTTTTTATTTAAAAGCTTAGGGGGGCGGAGGGAAGGGGCTGGGGGGCCGTATACGGCCCCCGGGCCGCCAGTTGGACAGCCCTGATATAAATTAATCAACTACATAATTTAACCAAATTAGAGCCTTGAGTGGAGGCAGGTTAGTCCAAAATCTGAAATATATTGTAAAATTTGGGTTTTTCCCCTCCTTCTACTCAAGAAGAGACAGCCCTGTTTATGCTTGGATGCACACATATCTCTTTTGAGAATCTTTGCGAAATTGGTTGCATCTATCCCAAACCCGAATATGGATTGGTTGGAAATCTGCTTAGCACTACTTGTCTGCAAAAGAGAAATGAAATACAATTGAACTGTCCTTGACCTGAGCTTGAAAGACAGTGGTGCCTTTTCAAATCCAATACTCCAGAAGAACTGCTGATGCCTTTTGGAATGGCTTCCTCTGACTAATGCCTCTTCAAGTGCCATTTGAGTCCTGGCAAAAAGGGAGGTGCGAGAAAAAGAGACAGAGCTGAGCAAAGCAGGACTTCGTGGCAGCCTTATCACTTTTACCTGTCCTATATGGCAATTAAGAACAGGACACCTGCCCCTAAAACTAGCTTCTATATATTTTATTTTATTTATTTATTTCACAATATTTATATGCCGCCCTTCTCAACCCCGAAGGGGACTCAAAGCAGCTCACAAGCAAAATGCAAATACAGAGAACTATATTATTGCCACAGTACAAGATCAATATTACACATCACATTGTACTATAACAATATCACATTTAACTATAATAATTATATCGCAATATTATTAGTAATATTGCATGTAACACAAAATATATGGTTATAGTTTCATATTATTATTAATAGTAGTATATTGCATTACATTACAACACACCGGGAATGTGATGCAGCTGGCTGGGAGTCAGCTGCATAAGATCTCTACTGACCAGAAGGTCATGAGTTTGAGACCTGCCCGGGTCGGGGTGAGCTTTCGACTAATTGCGTAGCTCATTGTCAACCTTTGCAACCCAAAATACAGTTGCATCTGTCAAGTAGGAAATTTAGGTACTACTTGTGTGGGGAGGCTAAATTGAACTGATTTACAAGGCCATAAAAATCTCCAGGAAATACACAAAAAAGAATGAAGGAATGCGACAGCTCCTCCTGGTGGCCAGAAGCTGGAATGTTAAATTGCCTCTATGTCTGTCTATATATGTTGTATGTCAAATGGCATTGAATGTTTGCCTGTATATGTGCATTGTGATCCGCCCTGAGTCCCCTGTGGGGTGAGAAGGGCGGAATATAAATACAATAAATAAATAAATAAATAAACATTATCAATATTATATGTATACAATATATGATACCATACTTTATAATAACATACTATGTCATTGTCACAGTGCAACAATTACATATCACATTGTATTATAGCAATTATATTGTAATATTATTAGTAATATTACATGTAATGTAAATATACAATTATAATATCTATATAATAAATTATAATTTATATGCCGCCCTTCTCACCCAGAAGGGGACTCAGAGCGGCTTACAAGACATATCTACATAAAAACATACTATATTATTAGCATAATACTAATACATCATTAATAATATTAGTATTATATAATATTATATTGTTGCTGGGGGAGGAGCTCTATATTGGCCAGGACATTGCTCCATCTACTCCAGTATTGTCCAGAGTGTGAGTGTAAGTCGTTACAAGTAACAGATTGCTTGTAATCCCCTTTTTGAATAAATAATAAAGATGCAAAAAGAGGCAAAGTGCTGTACTGGTTTGAGCTATTAGACTATGATTCTGGAGAGTTGGGTTCAGCTATGAAACCAATTGAGTTCCCTTGGGCAAATCACTCACTCTCAGCCTCAGCGGAAGGTAATGGACAACCCCCTCTAACAAATCTCGCCAGGAATACCACGTGATAGGCTTGTTTTAGGGTTGATATAGGCTGCGAGCAATTCAAAAGGCATACAGCAGCAACCAAATTCCATAGTACTTACTGTTTATATGTGTTTTATTGATTGTATTGTTTTTATTTGCTGCTGTGTTGTTTTTATTGCTGTGTTGTTGGGCTTGGCCTCATGTAAGCTGCCCCGAGTCCCTTCTGGGAGATGGTGGCGGGGCGTAAATAAAGTTTAATCTCTCTCTGGCATTACTTCGCAAATGAAGATTCTTAGGAAGGACTCATCCCACGCTTTCTACAAGCGCGTTGAAGCTTTTTCGGAGGTTGGATGTGTCCTTCGAGTCTGTACAACTGACTCTTCTGGTGGAGCGCAGTGTGCACAGAACTGGCCCCACCCTTTAAACCAAAGGTTCGTCTGCCGGGGCCTAGCAACCTGGGACGGTGGCAGCAAGGTCCTCAAGTCGTAGGTTTGCTTCGAGTTTCCTTCTCTTAGATGGTTAATCTTATAGGGTTAGATAAGCAACATCTTTCCGGGTTTGAATTTAGAGTTTTCCTTCTCCTAGGATGGTTGCCAAACAGCTAGAGAGCCCATCCTGCCCTTTGACGCTCTTTGTCAGACCCTTCGGTTGTGACCTGTCTGGCATGGGAGGCCCTACCGGTGGCTATTATGCCACCGCCAGCATAGCTCACAGCTTCATTAGGGTACGCAAGCCTCTCTCCTGCAACCAGGGGGCACCAATAGAGAGACAATGGAGAGACAGAGAGAAATAATGCCGAAGAAAAAGAAGAAGAAGAGCAACCATATCAAGTGAAAGAAAACGTAATTTCTTTGGCAACCTAAATCTTGAGTTTTATACAGGGATGTGACTTCACTAAATGTTGAAGGACGCAGCTGGATCCATACTTGTATTGTTTTCTGCCTCATGGCATATTGGAAATGTTAATGTAGTGATGATATGAGAAGGAGAGTGCCCTTTGTATAAGGACTCCCTGAAACAACATATCAGGCTCGGCCAGATTGACCACCAACAATGGTCCACCCTGGCCTCACATCGGGAGGCATGGAGACGCACTATCCACAATGCTGCGGCCTCTTTCGAGAAGACACGCCAAATGGGTCTCGAAGAGAAACGACAACGCAGAAAGAACCGCAACTTCGAAACGACATCACCCAAGGAGACTTTCTGCTGTGCTTTCTGCAACCGAACTTGCCTATCTCAGATTAGCCTTTTTAGCCATCAATGCGCTTGTAAAAAGCGTGGGATGAGTCCTTCCTAAGAATCTTTGTTTGCGAAATAATGCTGAGAGATGAGAAGGAGAGTGCGCTTTGTACCACAGGCCAGCAGCTTAGAGCACAATTTGGGGTTTTCTCTCTCTCCAAAAGCTGTTTTATATATGTGTATTTGCAGTGTTTTTGCTGTGCTTATGTGTTTTAATTGTTCTGTAAGCGACCTTGAGCCATGAGGAGAGGCAGGTAAATAATAATAATAATAATAATCCTTTTTAGAAATGGGGCAATCACCTTTTCCAAAATAGTGACTATAAGAGAAGCCACTTACTTTTCCCTTCAGTCTATAGTTGGCATTATGCTAGCAAGTTACATCAGCATAACTCTGCTTTATGACGTCGCAGTGCATCCTGCTAGTAAGTTATGATGGCATACGTTTGTTTTATGAGCTCAGAACCCATTTTTTTAAGTGATAAGCATAAGTCAAGAGTTCTCTTCCAATAATGCAACCAGCACATTTCTCTTTCAAAAAAATACCCCACTTTGTTAGCCAGTTGCCATGTTTAGGTGATCAGCTATGGATGCCATTTCAAGGCTTTAGGCCAGGCAGGGCATATTTGGGCCCTCCAGATGTCTGGACTTCAACTCCCACAATTCCTAACAGCGAATTGTGGGACGTGAAGTCCAAAACATCTGGAGGGCCCGGGTTTGCCCGTTCCTGCTCTAGACAGTTGATCTTATCAAGGCTGAATCATACTGAAAGAAGTACAGCTGCTTGAAAGGGAAGTCCTGTATCCCACCCCCAACCTTTCCTCTTCTGGTTACATCCAGGACTGTAAAACAGTGCATATTTTGCCACTTTATTAGTTGTTATTGGCAGCTGTGTGGACATCACCAGCAACTAATCCTATCACATAACCTGGTTTTGAGGAGCACTGAGCTGCTGAACTTGTTGACCGAAAGGTCGCAGGTTCAAATCCAGGGAAGCGGTGTGAGCTCCCACGGTCAGCCCCAGCTTCTGACAACCTAGCAGTTCGAAAACATGCAAATGTGAGTAGATCAATAGGTACCGCTCTGGCGGGAAGGTAACAGCGCTCCATGCAGTCATTTATTTATTATTTATTTATTTACTCAGCTTTTATGCCGCCACTCCCAAGTAGGCTCGGCGCGGCTCACAGCCAGAAGGCAAAACAACATACAATATACAGAGACAGTTTAAAATGCAATATAAAATACACGATAAAACTACACAGTAAAACATCATTAAAAACACAGTTGGAGAAGTTACAGTGGTCGGGCAATATTAGCATGGCTTGGGGGGCCCAGTGGACCTATACCTGAAAAGCCAGCCGGAAGAGGTGGGTCTTACATGCCCGCCTAAACGGGAGTAAGTCTGGGATTGCTCGTGTAGCTACCGGGAGGGCATTCCACAATATCGGCGCTATGACCGAGAAGACCCTTCGGCGGGTGGCAGTTCTTTTGGCCGCTTTAGCAGAGGGGACGGCTAGCAGGTTGGAGTCCTCTGAACGGAGTGATCTCGTAGGGTAGTATGGGGTGAGACGGTCCCTCAGATATGCTGGCCCCAGGCCGTGTAAGGCCTTAAAGGTGAGAACCAACACTTTGAAAGTGATCCGGTGCTCAATAGGCAGCCAGTGCAGATCCGGCAAAATAGGTGTTATGTGGCATCCTGCTGGGGAACCAGACAGGAGCCGGGCGGCAGTGTTCTGCACCAGCTTGAGCTTCCGGATCACCGACAAAGGAAGGCCAACGTAAAGAGCGTTACAGTAATCTAGCCTCGAGATGACCGTGGCTTGGATCACCGTGGCCAGGTCGGACCGGGACAGGTAGGGGGCCAGCCTCCTTGCCTGTCGGAGATGAAAGAAGGCGATCTTGCTGACCACAGAGACCTGAGTCTCCATGGCCAGCTGGGAGTCCAAGTGGACTCCCAAGCTCTTCACGGAAGACGATGGGCATAACGCCGCACCGTCCAGGGTCGGAAGCTGGACATCCCCACCGCCCGGGCGACATGCTGGCCACATGACCTTGGAGGTGTCTACAAACATTGCCAGCTCTTCAGCTTAGAAATGGAGATGAGCGCCAATTCCCAGAGTTGGATACAACTAGACTTAATGTCAGGGGAAGCCTTTACCTTTACTTAACCTGTATTTTATGACTGAGATCCTACATCACTAGTTTAATTACAAGTATAGAACTAAGCATTGTCTCCTGGCCTGACCCTGAATCTACCAAAACAACCAGCAGTCTCTCTGAGTGAGGCTATTACAATCAGAAACAACATTCTTGTTGCAAGATCACTGGTAGGAGGGGGTTGGCAGCCTTGACATGCTGTGCCTCAATTGCCAGCAGAACAGATCTCCATAGAATGGAGTGGCACCTTGGAGCTTAAGGTGGAGTTCAGGGGGAACTTCCAAGGGTAATAATAGTGCCACAATTGTGAATGCGGAGTGCAAGCGAAATATGCAGCACTTACGGATCTGTAACTGCAAGGCAGGTTGCTTGTCAACATTACTCAATATTACCAGGAGAGTTAAAAGATAAAGAGCTCTAATATCCCCTTTGATCTATAAATTGTTCAAATATCTAAGGAGGATTCTAAGGACATTGATGACTGCAAGTCTTCAGCATCCATCCTAAATAAGGTCCCTCCTAATTCCAAAAAGAGATGGGGGTGAGAGGAATGGTAAACGAACCCATCTGAAACTCCTCTAGCTCCTCTAGCTTGGGGAAGATTGGTCTTGGGTAAAGGGGAACTGTTAGCTAACAGTTAAGGAAAAGACGATAACATGGCTAAGGTTATATGAGAAAATTGTGTGTGTGTGTGTGTGTGTGTGTGTGCGTGCGAGCGAGCGAGAGAGAGAGAGAGAGAGAGAGAGAGAGAGAGAGAGAGAGAGAGAGAGAGAGAGAGAATTCATAGTTCATGACTACACTGGCTGAGATGTTTTGAAAAGGATAGTCCAAAAAAGGTAGCAACAGGCACTCTGGGCAGTATTTACAATGTTGTAAACTGGGCTTGGATTCAAACTACAAGGAAAGAGATTCCACCTAAATTTTAGGAATAACCATATGATGGGTAGGGGAACTGTTTGACAATGGAATATGCTGCCTTGGAGTATGGTGGAGTCTCTTACTCTGGAGGTTTTTAGACAGATTTGGATGATCATCTGTTGAGAGTGCTCTGACTGTGTGGGCCTTGTAGTCTCTTCTGACTCTGATTTTTGAATTTATGTTTATAGACATTGCACCTTTCTCCCAGTAGCAAGGTGCTTTCTAACCAGCAGTTGTGACAGAACCCATGGAGTCACTGCTGGAAGAGGGATGGATGCTTCCTCATTCACCTTTATTTTATACCAGGGGTGCTCACACTTTTTCAGCATGCGAGCTACTCTGAAAGCAACCAAGTCCAAAAGATCTACCTGCCCCCACCGCCGTGCGCTCCCGCGCGCTCTCGCCACCACACGCTCTTGCCACTGCGCGTGCTCCTGCTGCTGTTTTCCGCCTGTGCGGCACTTCTGCCTGCTGGGGGGCATTGCAGGAAGGAGAAAGCATGAGGCGGGGCATCCAGAGGGAGCGCTCCGCCCTGCCTGACTCGCCGGCAACGGAGGCTGCACAGCTGCTTCTGGACGAGAGAGAGGCAGGGCGCTCCCTCCAGAGGCCCCGCCTCGTGCTTCCTTCTTCCTGCAAGGCTCCGCAGGCGAAAGAAGCACCGCGAGAGTGGAAGCCAGCAGCAGGAGCGTGCATGCGTGCAGGGTGTGCTCACGCATGGCAGGAGCGCCCCATCCGGCTGGTGAGGCCCGAAGATCACCTGGAAGAGAGCCAAAGATCTACTAGTAGCTCCCGAGCTACCTAATGAGCACCCCTGTTTTATACGATGCCTTTCGTATTTTATACGAAAGGCATTTGTGGCACCCCCACGGAGCTGGTTTTACATCTGTACCGTGTACCTGTTTGCTTTTACCTGCAAGGCCTGCATCGTGACAGGCCTTGGTTCCATTGTTCTGCCATGTGGGCACTTAGGGGCGGAGCTGTGTCTTGGCTCCAAACCTGGGTCACCCCCCTTAACTCCTCCTTTTTCCGGAGTTTACCTGAGAGGCAGGACTTCTTTTCTGGTTCATTCCAGAAGAGCACACGGACATAGCAAGGTGGAATCTAAGCCATTGCTGCGACAAAGCATCTTAGTTCACCTACTAAGCCTAACCTTCGCTCTCAACCGAAGCCTGCAGTACAAAGGAGGACCTGTCCTCAACATAGACTGTGGATTTTGGGGCTTTAAAGGACTTTGTGGGCCTACAAGCCAGAGGGCAACAGGAACCTGGGATCAAAGAGAGGAACCATCACTCTGCAAACAAAGAGGCAAGTGATTGTAATCCTTTTTCAAGGACTTCCTTTTACAACCAACTAAGCATTTTGGGCCACCAGCAGATCTTAGCCTTCCCAGCAGATCTTAGCATTTTTACTGGTTGTTAGTCAATAAATCTTGGTTTTGGTTTACTATTTTGAGTCTAGCACTCATTCTTAAAGATGTTCCAGGTCTCCCTGTATGTGGGATGGCTTTTCTCTACCTTCAGGGCCCATAGCTTGCAATGACCATCCTTTTAAAGCCCATTTTTAGGCCCTGAAGGCAGAAGAGCATCGTATAAAATAAATTGTACTTCCTTTAATTTAAAAGACAACAACACAGAAGGCTACTTAGAAAAAAAGACTTCCAAGACACTTTATTAAAGTTCCATGCTGCACTGAACATACAAATGGTGACAAAAGCAAAACATCATGCACTTTTCTTATCCGGAACAGAACAGAACAGCATTTGACAAAATGATGGCAATTAGAAACCTAGTCACGAAAATCACAGTTTCTCATATTTTTAAAAATTGCAGGTATGTGTTGTGACAGAATAGGGTTCACCTGTACGTTAAGGAAAACAACACAACACCTGGATACAAAATAATCCACCCATTTTAGAAAAGCGTTAGACCACAGAAGGGATTTGGAATGAAGAGCGAAATGAAGCGTTCTGTTTTCCCTGCATCACTTCTCTTAAAATTGCCATGTAACGTAGAAGTGACGTTCACGATGGTTTGTGCCCAAACTTCTTCCAATGGATTAGAAACATACATTATTATTAGAAGAAAAAGACATTCTAGAGATTTCTGAGTCAGTCTCGAGATCTCAGAGAGTTTGTGAAACAAAATCCAGTTTCCAAATCTAAAAATAATTGCAAAAAGGAAAAAAAAAACCTAATATTAATTGACCCCGTTGGTGGTTGAACACTTTTGTAAAAAGAATGAAGAAAGAAAGCAGTAAATTTATCAGGAACGCAACCACACACTCTATAAAGGGGCACAACCAGACTTTTGGGAACAGTACTTTCTGGACTTAAATTCCTAGTATTCTTCAGTCAATGGCCAAGCTGGATAGTTCATTCTGGGAGTTCTAGTACAAAAAAAGTAACATTTTAAAACTCTTGGTACAAAGAGGGTCTATAGTAAACTTTGTCATTCCTCCCCGCAGCCCATTAGCAGTGTGTACTTGTTGCCGCACTGCATCACGCTACAAATGTGAGATCTTGCTGTCATTTTCTAGATCAGATGCAAGTATAACAAGCATAGGCAAACTTGGGCCTTCCAGGTGTTTTGGACTTCAACTCGCACAATTCCTAACAGCCTACCGGAGGGCCAAAGTTTGCCCATGCCCGAGCTATAACATCACTAATCTCGTAGGACTTGATCACACCAGCTTATTGCATAATCACAATCACATTGGAAATATACTTTATTAGACCAATCACTTTCACACCTTGTGTTTGCCCTTCCTAATGGGATGCATGCTGTGTTTTTTTTTGCTCACCCCCCCCCCCCTTCCATTTTGTCACATGTGCACAGTCTTTCGTCCACTTTGCAATAGCAGGACTGTGGCGAGAGGACATTATCACACAAGGAAGAGTGGTGGAATAGCAGTGATGTTGGATTCATTGACAGGTTTTCCCCATTAATGAAAAAAGATGAGTCAATCATGATTCAGGTGCAATGCGATGACAGGAAAACACATCTAAACATGTTTTTATCCTGCCGAAATTGCACTTCATCGACCTCGTGTGATAAAGTTTTCAGTATGGTTAAGAGATTGAAAGCAACCCATAGACTCACATAGTCCTTCCCTTCTTCAGATCAGTTGCGACCATCTTCTGACTGCTAACCTTGGTTTCAAACTTAATATGCAGTCAGGCGAGTAATGGTTAACATGTTAGGCAGATTAAAATTATGGTTTGGAATAAATTAGTAGCCCACATTAATGTGAAAAAAAAATCATTTTTACTGGAAGCCGCAGGGTTAAACTGCTAGCTGCAGGAAAGCTGCTGACTGGAAGGTTGGCAGTTCAAAAACTGTCAGCTCTAGCTTCTGCCTACCTAGTAGTTCAAAAGCATGCAATGTGAGTAGATCAATAGGTACCGCCTCAGCGGGAAGGGAAAATGGCACCCCATGCAGACATGCCAGCAACACAATAGGAGATGTCTATAGACAACAGGCTCCTCGGCATGGAAAAATGGAACAAGAGCACCTCCTATGGCCGGAGTTGAGCATCGCCTCCAGACGCCGGAGATGGAAAAAGGGGAAGGCCTTTACTTTTGTCTGCATTGTATGTCTCTGGTAAAAGGCACTAAATGTTTGCCTCATATATGTATTGTAATTGCTCTGAGTCCCTCTGGGGAGACAAAGCAGAATATAAATAAAGTGTATTATTATTATTGCGTTGTTGTAGGTTTTTTCGAGTTATAGGCCATGTTCTAGAGCAATGTTTCTCAACCTTCCGAATGCCGCGACCCCTAATACAGTTCCTCATGCTGTGGTGACCCCCAACCATAAAATTATTTTTGTTGCTACTTCACAACTGAATTTTTGCTACTGTTATGAATCATAATGTAAATATCTGATATGCAGGATGTATATTCTGGACCAAATTTGGCACAAATACCCAATACACCCAAATTTGAATACTGGTGTGGTGGGGGGGATTGATATTGTCATTTGGGAGTTGTAGTTGCAGGGAGTTATAGTTCACCTACAATCAGATAGCATTCTGAACTCCACCAATGGGGGAATTGAACCAATCTTGGCACACATGACCAACAGAAAATATTGGAAGGGTTTAGTGGGCATTGACCTTGAGTTTTTGGAGTTGTAGTTCACCTACATATAGAGAGCGCCGTGGACTCAAACAATGATGGATCTGGACCAAACTTGGCACGAATATTAAATACGCCCAAATGTGAACACTGGTGCAATTTGGGGGAAATAGGCCTTGACATTTGGGAGTTCTAATTGCTGGGATTTATAGTTCACCTACAATCAAAGAGCACTCTGAACCCCACCAATGATAGAATCGGGTCAAACTTCCCACACAGAACCGCCATGACTAACAAAAATACTATGTTTTCTGATAGTAATTGGCGACCCCTCTGACACCCCCTCACGACCCCCCGAGGGGTCCCGACCCCCAGGTTGAGAAACACTGTTCTAGAGGCATTCTCTCCTGACATTTCGCCTGCATCTATGGCAGGCATCCTCAGAGGTTGTGAGGTGTATTATTATTATTATTATTATTATTATTATTATTATGCCAATTCTCTCACACCAGAAGCGACTTGCAGTTTCTTAAGTTGCTCCTGACACACACACACAAATATTATTATGAGTCCCTGGAATACAGAGTTGCATTCTCAATCTCTTAACCATATTTGAGAGATCAGTAGTGTTATAATTACAGCTGGCCAGGAAAATATCTAGAAACTCAACCCTCTCCATATCCCAACCAGCAGCTCACTGTATTTTTTTTTCTTTGAACATTTCCCTAATTCAAACAAGTACAATGTCATTGCTGCATTGCATACATTTTCTTGGCTGTGGGTGTAGTCCTTCATTCGTTTTTATTTGAATGCTGTCTACCAGAATGGTTGTTTCCTCCAAACGCATTGGCCACAACACCACTCCTGGATGTCTGAGGATCTTAATATAAGATGTCAAGACATCACTGATTTGGGGTCTCAAAAGCTTTGAAGATAACAATTTCAAATAACAACAATACATATGACGAAGAAAAAAAAGTACATTCTTAAGGGAAGCCCATAGATTCTGCTATTGTTTGTAAGAATATCGGACACATAAATGTGACTGTAACAAGAATGTTCATCGGTACAAAAGCAATGCTCGCTAGTTCTTTGGAATGATCCAAAGTTTCCCTGGGCTTTGTGTAGATCTGGAGCATGTTAGCCTTTTATTTTGTCTGTTTTGAAAAATATTCCCCAAGGATAATGGATTCCCATTGGATGTGCAGAGCACTCTATGGTGCGCAGACGAAAATGGAGTTATAACTGCAAGCTCAAAGCTCCACATGAACATGAGAGCCTCAGGGATTCAGAACCACTGGATCATTCCACTTGTGCTTGTAAAAACTGTAGCTCATGCTATAAAAACCTGATATTTACTTAATTATTACAGGCCAAGTATCCCTTATCCAAAATTCTTGGAACCAAAAGTGTTCGGGGTTTGGATTATTTGTCAAACTTTGGAGACGGGACCCAATTCTAACCACAACGTTGTTAATGTTTCGTCTACACCACATTTAAAATAATCTTGTGCATGAAACAAAGTTTGTGTACATTGAACCACCAGAAAGCAAAGGTGTCACTATCTCAATTGGGAATATGGCGCAGCTGGCTGGGAGTCAGCTGCATAAGATCTCTACTGAACAGAAGGTCAGGAGTTCGAGGCCTGCCCGGGGTGAGCTCTCGACCAATTGTGTAGCTCGTTGTCGACCTTTGCAACCCGAAAGACAGTTGCATCTGTCAAGTAGGAAATTTAGGTACCACTTTGTGTGGGGAGGATAAATTTAACTGATTTACGAGGCCATAAAATCTCTCTAGGAAGTACACAAAAAAGAATGAAGGAATGAGACAGCTCCCCCTGGTGGCCAGAAGCTGGAATGTTAAATTGCCTCGATGTCTGTGTATATATGTTGTATGTCAAATGGCATTGAATGTTTGCCTGTATATGTGCATTGTGATCCGCCCTGAGTCCCCTGCGGGGTGAGAAGGGCGGAATATAAATGTATGTAAATAAATAAATAAATAAACCACCTATGTGGACCGCCTCTCCCTATATTGTCCCGCAAGACCTCTGGGATCAGAGTCCCTTAACCTTCTTGCGGTGCCAAGCTGTAAAACCCTTCACCTGACCTCAACGCTGGGGAGTACGCTCAGTACTTTGGAACGCTCTTCCTCCCGCAATCTGCACGTTGCCTAACTTACTAGTAAGACCTTTCTGTTTGTACAGGCATTTGGTCATTAATAACTCCAGGCCTTTTACCATGTAGCCGTAGGCCATGGGAGTAATTCTGGTGCGCGTGCACTATTGTATAGTTTTAATTATGGGTGTTAATCTTGATGTTTTAGTTGTGTTTTTACGGTGTTTTTAGCATATGTAAGTCGCCCCGAGCCTGACAGGAGTGGCGACTAATAAGTCGAAATAAATAAATAAATAAATAAATAATTTTGGAATATTTCGGATTTCAGAATTCTGTATAAGGGATGCTCAAGCTGAATTGGTCGTTTTTTCCCTTGGCAGACCATTAAGTTTTCTCTATCCCTAACGTAATGTAAGATAAGACTTCAGTGCTTTGAAGAGGACACTTGTATATCATGACCATTGTAGTCCTTTGTCACAGATGAGCAGAAATAGGGAATAAGGCAGAATGGAGTCGAACTGGGAAGGGTGCAGTCAATGCTCTGCTACTGGAGAAGCTGGGAACACAATACAAACCCATTACAAAATTAAAACACGGTCAGTTTTGCATATCTATTGTAAAGGTCTCTGAGGTAATATTGATATTTTGAAGGGGGGAAGCCCACTAGTGTAATTTTATTGCTGAATGTCACATTTCAACGCTGGGATTCGAAACACAGTCTCTCAGCAAGTTCCCTTACACCGAGTTAGAGCTTGGGAAAGGTTTCTGGAATCTCCACCGAGGTCCATTGTTGTGACTCCAGCCCGTCCTTATTTCCAGTGGAGGCTGTAGAAAGCAAGTTCTCAGAAGACGATTCCTTTCTGGAGTTTGCCCCCCAGCACTTGAAAGGAAAAAAGAAACCCCGCAGAGGAATATACTTCCGTCATTGACACTCCTAAATCCTACAGAAGACGTCACACAATGCTCCAAAGCAATGCAAAGTAGCCACTACCAAAACAATCCAAATTTTAAAAAGCCAAGCCACACACATCACCTCCTCCTCTTAAACAGGATGGAGGATTAACACCGTTATCTTTAGCATTATCGTTTCTTTTCTTTTTTTTTCAATGTCCTTTTTTTTCCTTGATTCCATTTTATGACTCGAAAAGTAAAAAATAAAAATATCACCACTGTCACTTCTCCTAACTTCTAGGCGAAATCTCGAGTAAAACTCTCACATTCATAATAAATACTGGCAGTCCCCTTTCCCCCTCCCTCGATGTCCACAGATCACGGGGTAAAGTGCGGCAAAGAGCACCCCGGAAACCAATGTATTCGGTCTCTAGCCTGCTCAGATGCGCAGTTGGTAGCCAACTTCATTCAATGTCGAGAGGTCTCCTCCCTTCTTGTCCAGCACAGCCGGCCTAGAAGCAAAGAAAGAAGGAAAGGGAGAAAGGGGAGCTGTTACTTTGTTTTGTATTGATTTATTTGTTGTTCATTTATTTCATACACTTGCACCCCGCACTTCTCACCCCCGAGGGGGGACCCAGCCCGGCCTCACAGCAAGCGCCATTCAGTGCCATCACAATCTGGGAAGCTGCAATTAGTCCGACGTTCGGCAGCCAGGTTACTAACGGGAGCGGGGTACAGGGAGCATACAGCTTCCTTGTTGCGCCAGCTCCACCGGTTGCCAATTAGTGTCTGAGCACAATTCAAAGTGCTGGTTTTAACCTACAAAACCCTATATCAGGGGTGCTCATTAGGTAGCTCGGGAGCTACTAGTAGATCTTCGGCCCTCTTCCAGGTGATCTTCGGGCCTCACCAGCCGGATGGGGCGCTCCTGCTATGCGCGCACTCCTGCTGCTGGCTTCCGGTCTCACAGTGCTTCTTTCGCTTGTGGGGCATTGCAGGAAGAAGGAAGCACGAGGTGGGGCCTCTGGAGGGGGCGCCCTGCCTCTCTCTCGTCCAGAAGCAGCTGTGCAGTCTCCCTCTGGATGCCCCGCCTCGTGCTTTCTCCTTCCTGCAATGCCCCGCAGGCGGAAGAAGCGCTGCACGGGCGGAAAACAGCAGCAGGAGCGCGCGCGGCGGCAAGAGCATGAGGCGGCGGGAGCGCGTGGGAGCGCACGGCGGCGGGGGCAGGTAGATCTTTGGGACTTGGTTGCTTTAAGAGTAGCTCGCATGCTGAAAAAGTGTGAGCACCCCTGCCCTATATGGTTCCGGCCCAGTTTACTTGTCCAAACGAATTCTCCCCTATGAACCATCAAGGACATTAAGATCCTCCGGAGAGGCCCTGCTCTCGGTCCCGCCATCTTCGCAAGCGTGTCTAGTGGGGATGAGAGACAGGGCCTTCTCTGTGGTGGCCCCTCAGCTGTGGAACTCCCCTCCCAAGCGATGTTAGATCTGCCCCCTCCCTGATGTCCTTCAGGAGGCAGGTGAAGACTTGGATGTGGAACGAGGCCTTCCCAGAATAAGCTGAGATTGATTTCAATCTGAAATGGGTGACCACTTTTTTAGACCGAGCTCAATGTGGTTTTAATGGCAATGTGTTCTTTATGTATCTCTGTTCTTATGTATTTTAATATGCTGTTTTAAGATGTTTTAAATTTGTATGTCATTGAATTTTGCTGTAAGCTGGTCTGAGTCCCTCTTTGGAGGTGAGAAGGTCGGAGTACAAAAATTTTAAATAAATAAATCAGAAAAACACTCAACAAATTCATTAAAACAACATTAACTAAACAGCTGTTTAAAACACGCCAGTTAAAACCAAAGTCCAGGTCAGTTATTTATTTATTTATTTAGCACATTTGTATACCCAGGGACGGACCTAGGTAATTTTAAATGGTAAGCGAACAGTATTTTGGCCCCCCCCCCCCAACCAATCACACACACAAATATAGATTGGGTGCATAGACAAATTTGGGCCCTCCAGGTATTTTGGACTTCCTACTGGCTGTTTGGAATTGTGGGAGTTGAAGTCCAAAACACATAGAGGGCTGAAGTTGGCCCATGCCATCCATATATATATATATATATATATATATATATATATATATTCCTTCCTTACCACCATTTTCCCTGCTCCATTCCTATTCTTGTGTGTGTGTGTGTGTGTGTGTCTATATCTATTCCCCTTCCTTCCTTCTCAGCCCTATACCCCAGAATATCAAGGCAGAACATCCCACATTATCTGAGTGTGGACTCAAATATTCAAAGCAGATACTGTGCGATATAGGGAGGCTGTGTGGAAGGGCCCTCACCCTTTTCCCTCCCCTCTTCCTATTCTTTGTGTGGGTCTGTACATTCCCCATCCTTCCTTCCTCCCTTCTCACCCTTTTCCCTCCCCTCTTCCTATTCTCTTTTCGTGTGTATGTATATATGTGTGTGTATCAGGTCTAGGCTAATTTCGAGAGCAAGGGCCCGGGGGTTGGGCTAGGTGCCCTCTGGCTGGCAGGCTCGTCTGGCCGCTCAGTCCTGCTCCCGGCCCCCAGGTAAGGGCGCCCACGTGGCATCCTCCCTCATCCCACGTGCCCAGCGGCAGCAGCGGCAACAGAGGGAGGAGACACGGGGGGCAAGGGAAACGGGAAAGGCGGGTGCCTCTGCCCCCTTCTCTCTCACCCTGCGCAAGGCATCCTCAGCAGGGGCGGAAAGGCATGCGCAGGGTGAGGGATGAGACGTGTGCAGGGTGCAGGGCGAGGCAGGGAGAAGGGAAAGGCGGGTGCCTCTGCCTCCTCCTCTCTCGCCCTGCGCAAGCCTTCCTCCTACCCTGCCGGCACCCCTGGGGGCGTGGCACCCGGCCCTGGATGCGCCCTTTGGCCACGTGGCACCCTGAGGCAGCCGCTTAATTTGCCTCCACTAAGATCCGCCCCTGTGTATACCGCTCCCTCTCAGCCCGAAGGCGACTCGGGGCAGTTCACAAGGCAACAAATTGAATGCCACACATCATAAAAACAGCATTAAAACAGTTAAAACATTAGCATATCAATTAAAACCATGACAATAATAATAACAGCATTATGTCTCCTAGATAAAATATAATCCAATCTCGTAGTCCAATCATTCAATCCTATGTCAATTACACTGCCTTTTCAAACGTCTGCTCAAACAGCCAAGTTTTGACCTTTTTTTGGAAGGGCAAGAGCGAGGGGGCTGATCTAATGTTCCCGGGAAGAGTGTTCCACGGCTGAGGGGCTACCGCTGAGAAGGCCCTGTCTCTCGTCCCCGCCAGACATATTTGTGATGCAGACGGAGTCGAGAGCAGGGCCTCCCCAGACGATCTTAACATCCTAAATGGTTCATAAGGGGAGATGCGTTCGGACAGGTAGGTTGGGTCAGAACCGTTTAGGGCTTTATGGGCTAAAGCCAGCACTTTGAATTGTGCTCGGTAGCAGACTGGCAGCCAGTGGAGCTGGCACAATAGGGGAGTAGTATGCTCCCTGAGTTCATTGTCACTTCAAATCGCTTATGTCTTCTTCTCACTTTCTGCTATTCAGTGATCAAACGCTTGGTCCAACAACCAAGTCTTGAGTTTCCTTCTAAAAAACAGGAGGGAGGTGTCCAATCTGATGTTCCTGGGGGGGGGGGATTCCACAGGCAGGAGGCCACTGCTGAGAAGGCCCTGTCCCTCATCCCCACCAATCGCATTTGCAATGGCGGTGGGATCGAGAGCAGGGCCTCTCCAGATGACCTTAAACTTTGTGATAATTCATAACAGGAGATACGTGTGGACAGGTAGACTGAGCCAGAAACGTTTAGGCCTTTAAAGCACCAGGAACGTGGCGCAGCTGGCTAAGTGTCAGCTGCATAAGATCTCTCTGACCAGTAGGTCATGAGTTCGAGGCCTACCCAGGTCGAGGTGGGTTCTCGACCTTAAGTGTAGCCTGCTGCCAACCTTTGCAGCCTGAAAGACAGTTACATTTGTCAAGTAGGAGATAAAGGTGAAACATTAAAGTGGGGAGGCAAATTTAGACTGATTTATGAGGCCATAAAGAATCACTGAGGAATGCGGAAGAAACAGCAAAGGGACGCTGGAAGGAAACGCTGAGAGAGATGAGGAGTGTGTCAGCTCCCCCTGGTGGCCAGAAAGTTTGCTTCTGTTTATCTATATATGTACAATATGTCAAAATGTATGTACTGTACTGTATTGTGATAAATGACACATGTTTATATGTCATATGTTGAACTGCAGGGATTGTCTGCAAGTATGTGTACTGTAATCCACTCAAAGTCCCCTACGGGGTGAGAAGAGCAGAATATAAATAAAGCAAATAAATAAAGGTTAAATCAGCACTTTGAATTGTGCCCGATGGGCAGATCAGCAGCCAGTGGAGCTGGCATAACAGAAGAGTTGTATGCTCCCTGTACGCGGCTCCGGTGAGCAACCTGCCTGCCGACCGTTGGACTAATTGATGCTTCCGGCCAGTCTTCAAAGCCAGCCACACATAGAGAGCGTTGTAGTAGTCTATTTGGAATGTAACAAGAGCGTGGACCACTATGGCCAAGTCAGACTTCTCAAGGTACGGACGCAGCTGGTGCACAAGTTTTAGTTGTGCAAAACCTGCCCTGGCCACTGCTGAGACCTGGGGTTCCAGGCTCAACGACGAATCTAGGATCACTCCCAAGCTGTAAGCCTATCTCTTCAGGGGGAGTGTAACCCCGTTCAACACAGGCTGTTTATCCTTATGTCCTGTTCGGCCTTTTTCGACTGACCAGGAGTACTTATTTTGTATTTATTTAATGTTTTTTAACTTCTGTAGAAAATATTCTAATGGTATTCTGTTTTAATTTCATACTGTAAGCCCATCCCACTCCAAAAGCACTGCATGGTATAGTAATTTAAGCTTGTGCGCCAGCCTTGGGAAGTTTGACTTGGCCATGGTAGTCCATGCTCTGGTTACATCCCGAATAGACTTCTGTAACGCTCTCTACATGGGGTTGCCTCTGAAGACTGCTCAGAAGTTGCAATTAGTTCAACGCTCGGCAGCCAGGTTACTAGCAGGAGCGGGGCACAGGGAGCATACAACCCCCTTGTTGCGCCAGCTCCACTGGCTGCCAATTAGCTTCCAAGCACAATTCAAAGTGATGGTTTTAACCTACAAAACTCTATACGGTTCTGGCCCAGTTTACCTGTCCGAATGTGTTCTCCCCTATGAACCATCAAGGACGCTAAGATCTTCCGGAGAGGCCCTGCTCTCAGTCCTGCCATCTTCGCAAGCGCGTCTGGTGGGAACAAGAGACAGGGCCTTCTGTATGGTGGCCCCCTTGGCTGTGGAACTCTCTTCCAAGTGATGTTAGATCTGCCCCCTCCCTGTTCTCTTTCAGGAAGCAGGTGAAGACTTGGATGTGGAACGAAGCTTTCCCAGAATAGGCCGAGATTGATTATAGTTTGAAATGAGGGACCACGTTTACAGATCGAGTTGAATTTGTTTTAAATGGCAATGTGATTTGTATGTATATATTTTGCTGTTTTATGTTTTAAATATTTTGTTGTAACAGGTTTTAAAATTGTATAGGATGGAATTTTGCTGTAAGCTGGTCTGAGTCCCTCTATAGAGGTGAGAAGGTCGGGGTACAAAAATGTAAAACAAACAAATAAATAATTTGAGTGTTTGACCAGGAATCCGGAAGACCAGGGTTCCAATCCATGAGCAGTCATGGAAACCTCCCAAGTGGTCTTCAGTAAGTCCGTGCTCTCAGTCTAAGTGCAAGGCTATGGTCAGCCTCCTATGAACAAATCTTCATAGGAGGCCGGAGAGATAGCACAGTGGTAACAACAGCTGTGCTGGCAATCTGAAGGTTGCATGTTCGAATCCCGGGCTGGTTTGGACACCCAGCTGTGAGCCCTGTCCACTGTTTACCCAACAGTTCGAAAACAGCTCAGCTGTGATTAGATAAAACTGGGAACCGCCAAGCAGGGAAGGATTTTTTTCAAGGCCTAACAATGCCTAAATAAAGTAAGATTGGCTGCCTGAAGGTGGAATGCGGAAAACAGAGACTGTCCGTCATGAGGATGAAGCAACAGCACCCCCTTGTGATGTAATGACGCAATCACACCCTGTGATGCACCCTGTGATGCAGCCTGAAGAAAATCCTTCTAAAATTGTACTTGTCATATGTTGTATGTTGAATGTAATTGTATGTGGAACCGGCAGGGACTGTCTGCCGTATGTGTGATGTAATCCGCTCTGAGTCCCCTTCGGGGTGAGAAGAGCGGAATATAAATAAAGTGTATTATTATTATTATTATTATTCACTGTGAGACCACTAAAAGTCATAAGAAGTTGAAGGTACAGCAACATCAAGTCCAAAAAGAAGACTGTGGGTCTCACCAAGATACATCATTCCTGAAGGTTTAGAGGGCATGGTTATCAAGTTTGCAGATGACACCAAATTAGGAAGGATAGCGAAGGCAGGATCCAGAAGGCAGGATCAGAATTCAAAATGACTTTAACAGATTAGAGAGCTAGGCCAAAACTAACACAACGAATTTCAACAAAGAGAAATATAGGCCATTACACTTAGGCAGAAAGAATGAAATGAACAGATGTAAGATGAGTGACACCTGGCTCAACAACAGAACGTGATATTGGAGTCTCAATAGACCACAAGTTGAAGATAAGCCAACTGTGTCATGCAGCAGCTAAGAAAGCCAATGGGAAATTGGCATTTTCAAGACTATATTTCCATTCCTCTAGCCTGGTTGAAAGAAAAGTAAGATTCTTATTAGGATTATACAATTTTGGCTCCTTACACAAACAGGTGGGAATCACATTTGAGTCTCCGCAGATTATTTAACTTTTGCTAACAGCCATCTATATGCTGCATCTCTATGGGTCATATGGTATTAGAGGTGCCATTACGTTCTCCACTTTTGTGCCATATGCTTTATTCTTTAGTAGTTTACTTTGGCCAACCTAATGACCCTACACTCTCTTTGCAGGATGAGGAGGAAGCTCTAAACTGCAAACCACATGATGGAACCATGCAATTTAAACAGAAATGATAGCACTGTAATTGTGCAGAATGAAGGTCTCTATGGTATATTTGAGCAGAAAAGAGCATGATATGTCTGCATATATGCATATCACACAGATGGAAGCAAAATGCCTGCGCACTGCCCCCAAAACTACTCTCGCTGTCAGTAAACGCTGCTGAGATGTTTGACTTGCAAATACTATAATAGCCATTTGGTTCTTTGTGATTTTAGATTTTTCAAAATATTATTATTATTATTATTATTTACATCATTTATATTCCACCCTTCTCACCCCGCAGGGAAATCAGGGCGGATCACAATGCACATAGACAGGCAAACATTCAATGCCCTTTGACATACAAACATATAAGACAAGAAAGTCAGGGGCAATTTAACCTTTGAGATTCTGGCCACCAGGGGGAGCTGTCACACTCCTTCACTCCTTTTACACACTTCCTGGAGATTTATGGCCTCATAAATTAGTTAAATTAGCCTCCCCACAACGTGTACCTAAATTTCCTACTTGACAGATGCAACTGTCTTTCGGGTTAAAAGGTCGAAAACAAGCTACACAAATGGTCGAGCGCTCACCCCGACCCGGGCAGGCCTCGAACTCATGACCTTCTGGTCAGTAGAGATCTTATGCAGCTGACTCCCAGCCAGCTGCACCACATTCCCGGTGCTTTGTTTTTAGCAACTGTTTATTGGGATATCAGTTTCAGAGAATTTTTCTATGACTCAGTATAGACTGGGGATTGGGTTCCTCGGGTGAGATTAAACTCTTTTAATGTGTGGAAGAATCTGATTGGTTACTATTTTTAATATGTAGAAAGCTACATGTTGAATGTTGGGATTCAGCACAGCTGCTAGCATAAAATGGCTTTGCTTGCTTTTTAGCTCATAAGGACTGCTATTATAATGTACAGGCGGTCTCCGACTTACAAACACTTGACTTACAAATGACTCATAGTTACAAAAGGGGGTGAGACAACAGGAAGTGGGAGAAATCTACCCCTCAGAAGGGAAATTCACTCTTGGAAGAGTTATCATGGAGAAAAGGTGGCTTTAGCAGGGCCAGGCTTTCGCACAGCGGGTTAAACCACCAGCTGTAGAAAATCTTGCCAATATCAAGCACGGTTGGGGTGAACTCCCACCATCAGCCCAGCTTCTGCCCACCTAGCTGTAGCACAGCAGTCCTCGTTTGTGCCTGGGGGGCAGGGGACAGGACCGGGGGTCCCATTGGCATTGGGGCCTGCAGCAGCGGAGATGGATTCTGAAGAGGATTTAGAAGGGTTAGCAGAAGGAGAGTTTCCCATCACTGGGCCTCCTTCTCCCACAGAAAGCTTGGCTTGGGATGAAGGTTGGCCTGACCCTTACGACGAGACAGATAACCAGGTGCAAATGGAAAGCAGTGATAGCGAAACTTATGAACGGCCAGGGGAGAGGTTCACAGGATCCTTTGAGCGAAAACATGGAAGAGAGCGGCTGGGAAGAATCTAGGGAGGAGAGCTCTCACGGAGATAGGGCAGCAGATGTTGGGAGGCAAGGCCGTACTTTCGATAGGAGACGGGACATCGAGACTAGCAGGAGGGGCTGGTACCATAGCCTAGACAGGCCGAGGTCCGTCAGCAGAGATTGGAGACGACGAAGCCTAGAGAGTCGGGGACCTCGGCAGAAAGATTAAGTATAGGATCCGTGGGAACGAATCCTCAGTACTTCGGCCACGTCTCTTCTGAGCAGACGTGAAGCAAAGCTGGTCCACGGAGCTAGGTTGGCTAGTGGCTTACCAAGTCTTGTTTTGCATCTTGTACCTTGCCTTGTTCCTGAATCCGCATTGCTGTGCGGAGCCCTGCCAAGTCTTTTGGATACTTTACCAAGTTGTTCTGGACATTCGATTGCCTTTTGCCTTTGGATTTGCTTTTGCTATTTTTATGGACAATATCCCTTTTGAACTGTTTTTATATTCAATAAAGTAGTTAGCCTTCAGTCCGTCTCTGTGTGTGTGATTAAGGGGCCGGCCAAGTCCCTGCATCGTGACACTAGCAGATCGAAAACAGCAATGTGAGTAGATAAATGGGTACAACTTTTAACTGGGAGGTAATAAAAGGCGCCCATAAGCACATGCTGGCAATTTGATCGGGATAACGGGATTGAATGTTTGCCGTACATGTGTTATGTTATGTAATCTGCTCTGAGTCCCCTCAGGGAGATAGAGCGACATATAAATAAAGTATATTATTATTATTATGTTTGTGTGTGTATGTATGACTGGAGCTACTCATAAAAATTGTACCTATTCCGATTTACACACAAATAAGCCTAAAGATCCAATCTTGTTCAAAACCGAGGGACTGCCTGTTTCTACACACTGTTGCCAACTGGGTGGGTTTTTCCTCCAGGGCATTTATTTGGGAGGTGCAACATTTTTAAAAAAACCTCAAATGGCAGAGAATTGCAGCTTGCTCATTAATACTATAAAGTCACTGTTTACTGTTCCTTCCATTCATTTTACATTTTCTAATCTGATCTAGACTGAAATCTATTTTGTTCTCACGCTCATGAAGCCCACATTTTCAAAGGTTCACCTAGTATCAAATGTGAAGATAATCGATTTTGTTGGTGACATTTTCGAGCAGCGGTGGCTGCAGGGTGTTGTTACTTCCAGTTCTCCAGATTGAAAACAAAATAAGCTTGCTTGTTTTATAACAACGAAATCACGAGGTCAAACCAGAACAAACAAAACTTGCACTGAAAGCAACAGCCTCTAACCCAGTAGTTCCCAACCTGTGGGCCTCCAGGTGTTTTGGCCTACAACTCCCAGAAATCCCAACCAGTTTACCACAGGTTGAGAACCACTCCTCTAACCAATCCATCCACAATGTTTCCGTAGAGCAATATCTTAGAGAGGCGGTGGTACTCCATCCTAGAGATGTGCCCTGCCCAACGCAGGTTTGTTTTCAATAGCGTGGCCTCAATGCTGGAGATCCCTGCTTGCTCAAGGACAGCAACATTCGTCACATAGTCAGTCCAGTGTATATTTAGGATTGTGCAAAGACAGCGCTGATGAAAGCGTTCGAGGAGTCGTAGGTGTTGGCGATAGGTGACCCATGTTTCAGACCCATAAAGGAGAATAGACAATACGATAGCTCTGTACACACTGATTTTTGTGCTTTGCCTCAGGTGTTTGTTACTCCAGACTCTTTTGTGAAGCCTTCCGAATTCACTAATCTGTGTTCTATCTCTTTATCAATCTTGGCATCTGAAGAGGTGATGCTTCCCAGGTAAGTGAACTGCTGAACGGACTTAAGCACAGATTTGCCTATGCTGACGTGGGGATGGTGGTGTTCTTCCTGTGGTGCGGACTGGTAGAGGACTTCCATTTTCTTCAGGCTGACTTCCAGCCCAAACAGCTCTGCAGCTGTTGCCAAGCAGGATGTGAGGCGCTGCAGGGCTGCTTCTGAATGGGCGACAAGGGCAGCATCGTCGGCAAAAAGCAGCTCACGGACTAGATAGTTTAGAGTCTTAGTGCGAGCCCTCAGACGGCTTAATTTGAACAAGCTACCATCAGTACAATAGCGTATATAAATGCCGTCTTCTTCTTCGAGATCTGCCGTAGCCCTTTGGAGCATCTTGCTGAAGAAGATCATAAATAGGCTTGGTACAAGAACACAACCTTGTTGCACTCCATTAGTTATTAGAAAGGGCTCTGAGAGAGCATCGCCGTATCTGACTTGACCGTGCTGGCCCTCATGGAGCAGGATCATCATTTTGAGGAATTTGGGGGGACATCCTAGTTATTCCATACACACATCAAAGCCAACATGACTGTGATGTAGAATCATGGGAGTTTTAGTTTCACAAGATCTTTAGCTTTCTCTGCCAATGCATCACCAAACTACAAGTCTCATGATTCCATCGTATTGAGCCACGGCAGTTAGTGATGTCAAACTGCACTAACTCTACAGTGTAAACATACCCTAAGCTGTTTCCTCTTTACTGGGGTCCAAATCTATTTGAACAGCACAGGTCTCGGCGGTGGCCGGGATAGCTTTTGCACAGTTAAGACTCGTGTGCCAGCTGCGCCCGTTCCTTGGGAAGTCTGATCTGGCTACGGTCGTCCACGCTCTGGTCACATCCCGAATAGATTACTGCAACGCACTCTACGTGGGGCTGCCTTTGAAGATAGTTCGGAAGCTACAACTAGTCCAACGGGCGGCAGCCAGATTACTAACCGGAGCTACATACAGGGAGCATACCACCCCCCTGTTGTGTCAGCTCCATTGGCTGCCTGTCCAATTCCGAGCTCAATTCAAAGTGCTGGTTTTGACCTTTAAAGCTCTATACGGTTCGGGCCCAGCTTACTTGTCCGAACGCATCGGCCTCTATGCCCCACCTTGTAATTTAAAATCATCCGGGGGGGGGCTGCTCTCGCTCCTGCCAACTTCTCAAATGCGGTTGGCGGGGATGAGAGGGAGGGCCTTCTCGGTGGTGGCCCCCCGTCTGTGGAACGCACTCCCTATTGATATTCGATCAGCTTCATCCCTCCTAACATTCAGAAAAAGAGTGAAGTCCTGGCTTTGGGACCAAGCGTTTGCACCCTAGCACGACCCGGCACTTTAGACTAGTCAGCTGGCAAATTGGTGGTTAAGATCTAAGACTTTGGATGGAACATTGTTTTAATGGTGATGAATGTACATGATGTTTTTAATATTAACTGTATTTTAATGTATTTAATTCTAGGTGTATTTTTATGTATTTTAATTTTAACTGTTGTTTACTATGTATTGTGTGGCATCGAATTGTTGCCGTCTGTTAGGTCAAGCACTGAGTCCCCCCTCGGGGGTTGAGAAGTAGCGGGGGATAAACACTGGAAATAAAATTAATAAATAAATAGGCTTCACCAGCATAAAGTACCATTCTGTCCTCAGGGGTAGTGGGGGTTCATACAATTCACCTGAATAAGGGAGATCGGATGAGAAATGGTGGCATCTGGTCTTTTGTCTTTGAAAAGTTAAGGCCTAGGATCATGTTATCTGGGGGAATTCTGAGAGTTGTGCACACCAATAACATTGCCAAGCCCCCATATTTTGTATTTGGGTGAACTAAAAAGTAATGTGAATGTTGGCCCTGAAAGAGTCTTACATAAGCGGCTGACACGAAAGCTTTGAGCAATAACAGCTTGTCACTAAGAAGCTGGTGCATCCCCCTCAGCGAATGCCAAGTTGCTTATTCAGCCTTAGCCAGACAAATTATGCAGCTCCGGGGAGGGCAAGGAAAATGCTGAGTGAAGCCCTGTCTCCTACCCTGTCACTCCATCGGCTATAATTAGCTTACCCAAATACACACATTCATAAATGATGAAGCAAAGGACCCTCTGCTGATATTAATTATTCTAACTGGAGAAAGGGGGAGTGGCTGAAAGCTGCAGCCTGCTAATTAATTTTGGTAAATTAATGCCGCTGAATTTAAAGGATCTCAAAATGGTTATTGTTTGGCAAGTCCATGCATTCCCAAGCTATTGCCGGCCAGCCCGAGCCACCACTTGGAAATTGAAAGTGGACCTCTTAATTTTAATGTATTCACTTTTGATTATTGTAGACCTCAGGTTAACCAAAGTTCGTGGGGGTGATTTACAAAATGGTTAAAAATATGAAATATGAACAATGGACAAACATAAAACCAGTAGTACGTCATAATAATTGAACAGCGTGTAATAAAGGATGTAATAAACTGTTGGGATCAAATCATAGTACGGTATTTTAAGTAATACGTCTGAGGGCTCGCACTAAGACTCTAAACCAGTGTTTCTCAACCTTTTTTGAGCCGCGGCACACTTTTAACATACTTTTAACATTAAAAAAATCCAGGGGCACACCACCAACCAAAATGACACAAAATGACACTCTAACACAGTAAAGAACGCCTGGGGTTGGTGGCCTGCTGGGAGCAGCTGCTGGGAGTGCGAAGCCAGGAGGGGCGGAGCCAGGCTGCACCATGCCCCGCCCCTACCCGCGGCTTCACCTCTCCCAGCAGCTGCTCCAGCCTTGAGGGGGCAGTGCCAAGCCAGCGGTGCCAGAGCCAGCACAATGCTGGCTTGGCACTGTCCCCTCAAGGCTAGAGCAGCTGCTGGGAGGTGAAAGCCAGGGAGGGGCAGGCTCGGCCGCGCCATGCCCCGCCCCCTCTCCCCAGCTTCAGCTCTTCTATAGAGGAGGAGCATGAGCGGTGGACGGGCTTCAGTGGGCGGGGCTCCTCCTCCACACGGCTTCAGCGAGCGAGGGGCGAGAGTCATGGTAGGAGTCATGGCGGATTGGAGGCTGGCTGGGGAAATGGCCGAAGGAGGCGGCACCCCGGTCCCTTCTTCTTTTTCTTCGCCACTGCCCGGCCCTTCCTCCTCCTCCCCCAAACAGCAGGAGTTCGGCAGGAGGGGGGAGGAAGGGGGGGCAGAGAGCTTTTCTCGCGGCACAGCAGGAGGTCCGTCAAGGCACACTAGTGTGCCACGGCACACTGGTTGAGAAAGACTGCTCTAAACTATCTAGTCCGTGAGCTGCTTTTTGCTGACAATGCTGCCCTTGCCGCCCATTGAGAAGCAGCCCTGCAGCGCCTAACATCCTGCTTTGCAGCAGCTGCAGAGCTGTTTGGGATGGAAGTCAGCCTGAAGAAAACAGAAGTCCTCTACCATCCCGCATCACAGGAAGAACACCATCATCCCCACGTCAGCATAGGCAAATCTGTGCTTAAGGCTGCCCAGCAGTTCACCTCCCTGGGAAGCATCACCTCTTCAGATGCCAAGATTGATAAAGAGATAGATCACAGATTATCAAAGGCATATAGTGCATTTGGAAGGCTTCACAAAAGAGTCTGGAGCAACAAGCACCTGAGGCAAAGCACCAAAATCAGTGTGTACAGAGCTATCGTACTGTCTATTCTCCTCTATGGGTCTGAAACATGGGTCACCTATCGCCAACACCTACGACTCCTCGAACACTTTCATCAGTGCTGTCATCACTCAATCCTAAACATACACTGGACCGACTATGTGACTAATGTTGCTGTCCTTGAGCAGGCAGGGATCACCAGCATTGAGGCCATGCTATTGAGAACACAGCTGTGCTGGGCAGGGCACGTCTCTAGGATGGAGGACCACCGCCTCCCAAAGATACTACTCTATGGTGAACTCGCCATGGGTCAGCACAAGAGAGGTGCCCCCAAAAGAGATATAAGGACTCCCTGAAACAATATCTCAGGCTCGGCCAGATTGATCACCCACAATGGTCCACCCTGGCCTCACATCGGGAGGCATGGAAACGCACTATCCACAATGCTGCGGCCTCTTTCGAGAAGACACGCCAAATGGGTCTCGAAGAGAAACAAAAACGCAGAAAGAACCGCAACTTGGAAACAACATCACCCAAGGAGACTTTCTGCTGTGCTTTCTGCAACCGGACTTGCCTATCTCAGATTGGCCTTTTTAGTCATCAACGCGTTTGTAAAAAGCGTGGGATGAGTCCTTCCTAAGAATCTTCGTTCGCAAAGTAATGCCGAGACTTGTATTTTAGTAATGAGCCTGTCCATGTCTTGGGATCTCTGAGAGAGGGATTTATGCCTTAATATGTCATGGATCTCATGCTTCTTTCCTTTTAAATTAATGTTGTGATGGGACTGATTGTAGATCAATGATCCTCGTTCACCTGGAGAGCAGAGGAACTGATTTACTCCCATATTTCCTCTCATCACTACCTTAACGGATGTTTGCACAACAAGTGGAAGGGAGAAGGTCAACTTCTGGCCCATTAATACCATAGAATCACAGCGGAAGGGCAAAAGATGTCCGCAAATACTTCTATTTTCTTGGTACTGACAACTGTCAAAGCTAAGGCGGTCAAGCAAGCAGTCTAGAGAATCAAGCAGCAATCTAGGAAAGACTGCCAATGCACATGACAACCTCAATTTCTCAGTATATTTTGGACCACAACTTAAATTGCAGATAAGGAGGGGTTACTGTAGTATGAAAACCACAAGGTTTGAACCTGGGTTTTGTTAGTCCACTCAATAAACTCAATCTTCGAGACCACATCTCTTTCTACAAACTGGCGCAAACTGAGATCAACGGGGAGGCTCTTCTCTCGGTCCCACCACCATCTCAAGCGCAGTTGGTGGGGACAAGAGGGGGGAGGCTTCTCTGTGGTGGCCCCCCTGGCTCTGGAATACTCTCTCAAAACAGATTACATTAGTCCACACCCTTCAGTCCTTCCATTCCAACCTGAAAACATGGATGTTCAGACAGGCCTTTGACCTTGCGTAGGCTGAATGGGACCATATGAAGAGGAAACTTGGCGCCTTGTGAATTGATGGCAGTTAAGTTTTATCTACTGTTGTTTTAAAATTGTATTACTTTGATTTTACTGTATGCTACATGTGTTGACGGGGATGTTATCGTCTTATATGACTTGTTTTATACTTTTGTACCCTTTTACCTGTTGTATGTTCTACATCAGGGCTGTCCAACAGGCGACCCGCGGGCTGTACACGGCCCTCGAGCCCCTTGCCCGTGGCCCTCCTCTCCTCCGTAAAAAAAAATCCCAAAAAAATCCCAAAAAAAATTTCAAAAAAGTGCGCATGCGCACAGTTTTGCCTGCTTCTGACGCTGGCGTGACGCTTTGGGAGGGAGGGCGGAGCCATGGGGAGCCCCCAGTGGCTCCTCCCTCTCTCCCAAAGCGTTACGTCAGCCGCGGAAGCCGGCGAAATCGCCGGCTTCCGCAGCTGCCGTGATGCCTTGGAAGGGAGGGGGGTCCCCCACGGCGCCTCCCTCTCTCCCAAAGCGTCACGGCAGCCACTGAAGCCGGCGAAATGGCCAGCTTCTGTGGCTGCCGTGATGCCTTGGAAGGGAGGGGGGTCCCCTGCGGCGTTTCCGTCTCTCCCAAAGCGTCAGAACAACTGTTCTGACACTTTGGGAGAGGGGGCGGAGCCGCGTGGCTGGGGGCGTGGCCGGGTGCCCCCCCAGGTGATCACTCACCAGAAGTCCGGCCCCTGAGCTGGCAGAAGTTGGACTGCCCTGTTCTATGTGCACCCTGGAGTGCCTTCTAAGTGGCCCCAAGTCCCTTCGGGGAGATGGTGGCTGGATATAAATAAAGATGATGATAATGATGAAAGGCAATGAAAGCCCAAGAACATAACTTCTCCATAAACCTCTTGACTTAGACTCAATCAGCATCAGGTTGCTTTCCTCTATCCAAGGCTAGATCCACACTGCCACTTAATACAGTTTGAATCTGCATTATGTGGTCAGTGTAGAGTAGACCCATATAATGCAGTTCAATGCAGTTTAACTACATACACTGACTATATAATGTGAATTCAAACAGCATTATATGGCAATATAGATCCAGCCTATGAAAAGATCTAAAACCAACAAGGAAGGAGCTGGCTACTATGCAGCTGTAGCCTAAGTACGCTACTATTTATGTATTTATTTATTTATTTATTTATTTATGGCATTTCTATGCCGCCTTTCTCAGTCCGAAGGCAACTCAAGGCAGCTTTCAAATTGGCAATAGTTCGATGCACAATTAAAAACATATAGCACACATTATAAAAACCATGTAAAATCATTAAAAACATATCATCACCAGTGGCTTCCTGTTAACTCATATTCCGAAAGCATTGTCTAGGGCTAGGCCATTCCATGTTCACTCTTTCATGGTTCCATATTCATCTATTACGCTGCGTTTCCAAAGGCTTGTTCAAAGAGCCAGGTTTTTACTTTTTTTTCCAGAATGTCAGTAGGGAGGGGCCGATCTAATATCCCTGAGGAGGGAGTTCCATAGCCGAGGAGCCACCACTGAGAAGGTCCTGTCTCTCGTCCCCGCCAGGTGCGCCTGTGACAAAGGCAGGATCGAGAGCAGGGCCTCCTCAGAAGATCTTAAGTTCCTAGCTGGTTCATAAGGAGAGATACGTTCGGACAGGTAAGCTGGGCCGGAACCGTTTAGGGCTATAAGCATCCAATCCTGTCTCATCTTGGAAACTAAGCAGAATCAGCTCTTGTGGCCATCAATGGATACTAAGGGCTGCCGTCTATATTTTAGAGCAGGCCTGCCCAACAGGCGGCCCGGGGGCCATACACGGCCCCCTAGCCCCTTGCCTACGGCCCCTTACCCTCCTGCAATAAATAATATATTTTTAAAATATTTTTAAAATATTTTTTTCAATTAAAAATATTATTTTTTATTATTATTATTTGGTCCCGCCCCTTGGCTTTCTATTGGCCGCCTCCTCTTCTCCTGAGGGAGGGGGCCAATGGGAGGGAGTGATGTCTCTCGGGCCCCGCCCCCTTAGCAGCAAACAAGAAGAGTGACCCGGCCGCATGGCTTTCCCCCTCGGCAGTGCCGCTTCCTCCTCCTCAGGATTGCTGCCAGGGAAGCAAAAGGGGTTTGGGAGGGAGGGAGTGTGTCTGAGAGCATGAGTGAGTGAGTGACAGAGAGAGAGAGGAGGGGGACCTGCCCTGGGCACACCTCTCCCCAGCGCAAAGGGAAGATCTCTCTGGCTCTCTCAGACACACACACAAGCCCCTTCCTTTCTGACCCCTTCATTTGCGTTTCATGAACTGTCTCTTTAATGAGAAGGAGAGAACCGGCCAGCCATAGGAGAGGGAGGAGGAGAAAAGGAGGGAAGGGGGAATTGAATGAGAGGGAGCTCAAGGAAAGGCCTCCCACCCTCTTTCCCTCCTTTTCCTCCCCCAGAATTATTTACATTCTTTGCAATTACCTAAGTTTACTTTGATGACTTGCACTGAATGGAATCAGCCAGGGGTAAACTGGCAGAATGAAAGCACACAGACCTTTCAACTGCAAGGCCATTCAATGCTGATCAATGTGGCCAGTCATATATTCCAGTTCAAAGCAGAGATTGTGGGATTTTCTGCCTTGATATTCTGTATATTTATGCCCCTCATGTGCTCCATCCATCCCTCCCTCTCCCCTTATTTAAATAATATAATATGTAATTGTATATTAATGCCCCTCATGTGTTCCATCCATCCCTCCCTCTCCCCTTATTTAAATAATATAATATTTAATTGTATATTTATGCAATGCCGGGGGCGGGGAGGGGGCGGAGCTGGGGAGGGGCGGAGCCGGGAGAGGGGAGGGGCGGAGCCAGGCCTTGGCCCCCCAGGTGATCAGTGACCGGAATTCCGGCCCAAAGTCCGGTAGAAGTTGGACAGCCCTGTTTTAGAGAAAGGAAATAGCCAAACTACCCTTGTCTAAGGGTGCATTTGCACTGTGGAATTAATGCAGCTTGAGATCACTTTCAACAATTATGGTTGAATGCAATGAAATCCTGGGCGTTCCAGTTTGGTGAGGCACTAGCACTTGTTGGCAGAGAAGGTTCAAGCCCTTATAAACCTCTTTGAAAGCCACAACTCTCAGGATTCCAAAGTATTGAGCTAAAGTGGCAGTTAAAGTGGCATCAAACTGGACAGATTCCACAGTGCAAATGCTCTCTAAGAAAGCTCAATGACAGGGAACTCGAAGGCGCACACGCCCCACACTGTGCAGCTGGTGTTTGCTCAGCAGTTGTCTGATGCTCAAAAGGGCTGCTCAGTTGACATGCCTTGGTCAAACAGATATCACCCCCCCCGAACACTTGTGCCACGCTAGCAACTGTGGACACAGATAGGGAAACACATAGATTAAAATATCCCCCAAAGAAGTGCAATGAAGCAGGGCAGAGTTACACAGAGATCCGCAACCAGCCTCTGACAACTATAATTATCCAAACACGACACGGAGGCAGGAATTCCAACCAAGCAGCCTCCAGGAATGTTCTGATGCAACTGTAGTACTAATTAGTGTGTAAAATGGAAACTTGTGATGCATTCAGCAGCTGCCATGATTGCCAATTTAGGTATATTTAGACAGATATCCTGGTAGCACCTTTAGTACCATATATATTAATAATAAGTCAACCTCATGTATAAGTCAAGGGCAAGTTTGTGGGCCATAATTGTGGGTTTTTATATGATGTGTGGATAAGTCCACAAAGAAAGGAAAGCACCAGCGATCCCTTCACCATTTTCTTGCCCAGGCATTCAAATAGATCAGAAGCGGCACCACAATGGAGAGAGTAAAGGGGGTGAGTGCTTCTTTCGGTTCTCCTGGACAGACTTTTGCTTTTCACCACTCTACCCACAGAAGGGATTGGTTCTTTTTTTGATAGAGTACATACTTATATTGACCCACGGACAAGTCGGCCCAAGTTTATGGGATTGATGGTTTGACTAAAATTTCTAGATATACTGTATATATCATCATCAGTTTCTCACTTGTTAACCGCCCTCCATTAAAATGCTCCAGGCGATTTACATAAAACAATTGCATTTAAAAAATACACAATATCAAATAGAGTGCATTAAACCTTAAAAGCTCTGCTAAAAATCCAGGTCTTGAGTGCCTGAGCAAAGGGTCGCAGGTCACGCATGGCCCTCAAGTGGGGAGGCTAGGAGTTCCACAAGACAGGGGCAGAGATGGAGAAGGCCCTACGTCTTGTGCTCTCGAGACGTACTTCCCTGGGGCCTGGAACACACAGTAAGTTTAGTTGGAGGAGTCGTGGCGACCACTGGCGGCGAAGAGGGGAGGGGCGGTCTCTGAGACATGCTGGCCCCTGACCATAAAGCGCCTTAAAGGTCAGAACCAACAACTTAAACAGGACCCGTAATTCCCTTGGAAGCCAGTGCAAATGTAACAGAGTTGGAGTTATGTGGCATCTCAAAGGCGTTTTTGCAAGTAGCCTGGCAGCCGCATTCTGAATAATGCGGATCCTCAGAGTAGTTGACAGGGGAAGGCCAACATACAAGGCATTACAATAATCCAATCTAAATGTAACCGTCGCGTGGATGATTGCAGCCAAGGCTTCCTCTGAAAGGTAAGATGCCAGTTGTCTCACCTGCCGGAGATGGGAAAAGGCCTGTTTACTAACAGTAGCGATCTGGGCCTTCATAGTCAACTGTGAATCCAGGACGACACCCAAGCTCTTAACAGTGGAAGATGGATGAAAGGGGGCACCATTGAAGTTGGGCAGGGAGGGCGCCACTCCAGGCGGGTAGCCAGGCCACAAAATCTCAGTCTTAATAGGATTCACCTTCAACCTACTGGCACGCAGCCATCTCGATGCAGCCTCAAGACATAAGGTGAAATTGTCTGGTATTGAGGTGACTCCAGACTCCAGCCATAAAAGAAGCTGGGTATCATCTGCGTATTGGTGGCACTCCAGACCAAAGCTCCACACGAGGCTGGCAAGAGGTCTCACGTAGACGTTGAAGAGGAGGGGAGAGATAATTGCTCCCTGAGGCACCCCACATGAGAGGGCAGATATGTCAGAGGTTCGAGCTAGGTACTCGACACATTGAGACATTATACATACATGAATATGTATAATAGTGAAGAAAAAGCAAAGAGACCCTGACTGGGGTTTTTTTTTTCCATGCCAGGAGCAACTTGAGAAACTGCAAGTTGTTTCTGGTGTGAGAGAATTGGCCGTCTGCAAGTGCATTGTCCAGGGGATGCCTGGATGTTTTATCATCCTGTGGGAGGCTTGTTTCATGTCCCTGCATGAGAAGCTGGAGCTGACAGACAGGAGCTCACCTCGCCCCCCAGATTCAAACCACTGGCCTTTCCGTCAGCAGTCCTGCTAGCACAAGGGATTAACCCATTGCACCACCGGGGGCTCCTATACTCTTGTGGCCACATGCAATGTTATTCTCATTGCTGCTCTAAAACTTGTAAAGAAAAAACCACACAGATGTCTAGTGGTGCCAAATGGCAATGGCATGTCTCCATCTAGATCTACAATAAGTTAAAAGACTTCCAGACACATTGGCCTCTGTTTCTTATTTTAGCAATAACTATTTCTTATATACCACACTCTTTGCCAAGCCTATGAATATTCTCACTATGGAAACGTATGTGGACACTTGATACCTGAAAACTTCAGCCAGCCGAATAGGACTCAGTTTCTGCCTAAAAAAGTCAAGAAAGCAAAGTCTATTGTTGGATACAGTCTCTTGCTTTAAAGATCTGCGCGACACTTAATCAGAATTTCATGTAATAAATAACTTTGTAGTAGAGTCAATCATTTAACCGTATGAACCACTTTGCGGTACAGCCAGTCATTTTGTCTTCATAATGTACAAAAAATAGTTTGTTTTCAGCCTTTGAGAAATCTTTTCCTAATCATGGAAACCAGTGGTCCTCCAGAGCAACTTGACGCTCAACTAGCGTATATACCTGGCAATGCCCAAATATGTTACAGGGGCTGCTGTCGTTTCTATCCTTTCTTTCGCTTTCCTTGCCTCCTCCACACATGTGAGTGTGGAGAAGAGCAAACTCAGAGCACCTACTACAATGCAGTCTGAGCCCTGCCACGTGCGCAATGGAGGACCTTCTTATACGAGCGCCAGAGGCACTCCAAGTGGCCAGCTACTGGTCAAATGACATTTCATATAATTTAATATAGGCCAAGTTTTTAAAGTTTTTAAAAGTTTTTTTAACTTTGTGATTTTAAAAAACTACATTACAGCTGTACCCTTGGTTCGATACACACACACACACACACACACACACACACACACACATATATATATATAAAAATATAGCAAACCAAGGTGGGGTGGGGAGGAAAGAAGAGAAAGGAAGAGGGAAAATGTATGAGAAGAGGCATTTATTGTATCAGTAGCGAACCTATACACACACACACACACACACACACATATATACACACAGTATCTATCTCTCTCTCTCTCTCTCTCTCTCTCTCTCTCTCTCTCTCACCAAGGTGGGTGGGGAGGAAAGAAGAGAAAGGAAAAGGGAAAATGTATTAGAAGAGGCATTTATTGTATCAGTAGCGAACCTATACACACACACACACACATATATATACACACAGTATCTCTCTCTCTCTCTCTCTCTCTTGCTCTCTCTCTCTCTCTCTCTCTCTCACCAAGGTGGGGTGGGGAGGAAAGAAGAGAAAGGAAGAGGGAAAATGTATGAGAAGAGGCATTTATTGTATCAGTAGCGAACCTATACACACACACACACACACATATATATACACACAGTATCTCTCTCTCTCTCTCTCTCTCTCTCTCTCTCTCTCTCTCTCTCTCTCTCTCTCTCTCTCTCACCAAGGTGGGGTGGGGAGGAAAGAAGAGAAAGGAAAAGGGAAAATGTATGAGAAGAGGCATTTATTTATTATATCAGTAGCGAACCTATATATATATATATATATATACACACACACACACACACACACACACACACTGCATATATATATACTGTGTATATATATATATATACACACACACACATATATATATATATAGGTTCGCTACTGATACAATAAATAAATGCCTCTTCTCATACATTTTCCCTTTTCCTTTCTCTTCTTTCCTCCCCATCCCAACCCTCCCTTACTTTCTTTTCCTTTCCATGCCTGCCTGCCTGCCTGCCTGCCTTTCTCTCTCTCTCTTTCATTCCTTCCTTCCTTCCTTCCCCACTCCTTTTCTTCTTCTCCAGCTCTGAGAGGGCCAACCTCACAATGTCTCCATGGCTCTCGTGAAACCTCTTTCCCTTCCTCCCGCCCTTCCTCCCGCTCATAACACCTAGCAATAGCCAATCCTTCATCTAAGAAGAGCCGATCTAGTAACATCACAGAGGGTCACTTCACCTAGCAACATCCCTGGTGGAACAAACAAATATACATATGTTGACTTTTATTTATATAGATTTTTGCCTGCAGTTGAGCCTACAGTTGTGCTGGATGGCCTACAGCAGGTCTGCACAACTTGTGCACAACTTGTGGCCCTCCAGGCTATTGGACAAGCTGGCTACGGCTTCTGGGAGTTGAAAGCCCAAATATCAGGAGGGCCACAAGTTGTGCAGTCCTGAATTAGGAAGTCCTAGAGAGAACATCTCTGTAGGAATCTCTAGGTCCTCCAGCATAACCAGGAATGGTTTTGTTTCACCCTTCTTTAGAGGAACCCACAGAAATTAACAAGGACCCCAATTTTACCTGTAGATAGGAACAGAACCTGACGTATCAGGGCCAGTGTGAGCTCTGGACCCACAGCTCTGCCTAAGTGTACTTACGACTTGTCCCTTCGGCAGGCCCGCCTCTGAGGACTGGCCTGTCTTCTTCGGGGAGACAAGGACTTTCCTCGTGACCTCTGCTTGACCGGTGAATGGGCACTTGCAGGCTTCAAAATCTGCAAGAGGGCAATGAGTTAGTTAAGAAAAGTTCCCCTTGGTAAAGGCTTTCATTTTTCAGATAAAAGATATGATGCATGTTTAACAGGCCTTATAATAAGTCATGAAATAGTTATTTATTTATTTATTAACTTCATTTATACCCCGCAACCATCTCCCCAAGGGGACTCGGTGCGGCTTACATGAGGCTGAGCCCAACAACACATAATAACAACACAACAGCAATTATAAAACAATACCATCAATAAAACTCAAACATAAGCAATAACATACTGTTTAAAACCATTTCGGGTGGGCCAAATGTGAATATTAAAATGTTAAAAATAAATAAACACGGGATGCAGACAGAGGTAGATTGTACATAACAAGAAGATTTCAAGGACAATGCGGGGCAGACACCCAACCTGTAATTAAAGTGCTTCTGAGGACGTTTGCAAGGATTGAATACAGCAGGGCGTTATTTACTTCATTCAGGGAAGGCACATTGGAACAGCCACGTCTTCAGGCTCCTCCTAAAAGCTGCCAAAGTGGGGGCTTGTCTAATATCCTTGGGGAGCACGTTCCAGAGTCGGGGGGCCACTACAGAAAAGGCCCTCTCCCTCGTCCCCACCAAACGCGCCTGTGAAGGCGGTGGGAGCGAGAGTAGGGCCTCTCCAGATGATCAGAGGGATTGCCTGGGTTCGTAGACAGAAATGCAGTCACTTATTTATTATTTTATTTCATTTATTTCATTTGTTCGATTTTATATTCCGCTCCTCCCTGCAGGCTCGGGGCGGTTTGCACAACATACATAAAAACATAAATAAAGCGAGTCCCAAACCGTTTTATAAGTCCATGATCCAGGAACAGAGTGAATATGTCAATCCAAGTTCCATAAGTTTAGACACCAGTCTGTCTATGTGGGAGGATTGTGCTAAACGCAGAACTAAAGTCTGCCAAAAGCATCTTTACATATATCTCCCGTCATTCCAGGTAGGTCAGAACAGTGTTTCCCAACCAGTGTGCTGTGAGCGATCATCAGGTGTGCTGTGGGAAATTGGAACCTCCAAACTCAAGATCAATTCCCAAGCAAAGCCTTTCAGTACTTTCTGTTGGTAATGAGAGTTCAATATGCCAAGTTTGGTTCAATTCCATTGTTGCAAGAGTTCAGGATGCTCTTTGATTGTGTGTTAACTATAAATTGAACTGAAACAAGATCGTAGTTTAAAGCTAAATTTTGCTGATCTTCCTTTGGACAATTTTTGGTTATCTGTTGCCAGGGAGTTCCCCATTCTGGCCAACAAAGCTATTTTGACATTGCTCCCATTTTCAACCACATATCTGTGTGAGATGAGCTTCTCTAGCCTGACTGCAATAAAAACTAAACAGAGAGAGACTGACAGGTGTTGAGCAAGACCTTCTTGTGTGTCTTTCTGCCATTCCTGCCAGGATATCTAGGTTGTGTTCATCGAAACAGGCCCAGGTTTCATACTGAGTGTATAAATACATTTAAAAACACATTAACTATATGTATTACTGTGTTAGAGTGTCATTTTGTGTCATTTTGGTTGGTGGTGTGCCCCAGGATTTTGTAAATGTAAAAAATGTGCCGTGGCTCAAAAAAGGTTGAAAAACACTGGGTTAGAACAATGAGGAGTCATATGCATTTAGGGGAAGCTTGTTTTCACCTGAACCTACTGGGGAAAATAAGACTCACCCCCCCTCCCCCTACTGCTTAGTTAACGGAGTGAGAAGTATTTGTCCTTTTTGTAATCAGGTTACACCAACTGAAGTAAACTAAGGACAAGTGAAGAAAGTGAGAGGAAGAGAGTGAAACTGGGACAACTGAAAAAGTAGGATGACAGAGGATTAATATGTTAAACTGGGACAGTTGGAACTAGCTATGATCCTAATCCACTGCTGCCACCCCTATTACTGCAGTTATTCTAAATGTTAATATACCACTCCCTGCCTAATCCCCTAACATTACTGTAGCCACCTGCCTGGCCTCTGCCTTACCTGCTGAGAGTGAGACAGAAAGCAGACAACACCATTTTCCATAGAGCAAGGCAAGTCCCATGTGCAAGGCTCTGATAGGCCATATCTTAGAGCAGGGATAGGGAACCTATGGCTCGGGAGCCAGGTGTGGCTCTTTTCATGATTGCATCTGGCTCTCCAGAGCAGCCCGGGCCTTGGTTTCCCAGCATGCAGCTCCCTCTCTTCCCTTCCTTCTTTCCTCCATTCTCCCTCTTTCTTCCTTCCTCTTCCTTCCTTCCTTTCTCCCCTTCACCCTTTCCTTCTCCTTCTCTCCTTCCTTTACCCTCCCTCTCTCCTTCCTTCTTTCCTCCATTCTCTCTTCCTTCCTTCTTCTTCCTTCCTTCCTTTTCCCTCTTCATCCTTTCCTTCTCTCCTTCCTTTACCCTCCCTCTCCCCTTCCTTCTTCCTCCATTCTCCCTCCCTCCCTCCCTCTTCCTTCCTTCCTTAATCTTCTATTCTTTTTCACCAAGTCTTCCTTTCCTTCTCCTTCCTTTCTTTTCACTTCCCTCTCTCCCCTTTATTTTATTTTCTTCTTTTCCCTTCATTATTTTACTTTTTCCTCACTCCCTTTCCTTTCTTTTCCCCACCTTTTCCTTTCCTCCCTTCCCATTTCCTTCTTTCCTTTCCCCTCGTCTCTCTCCTGTTTTTCTTTTCTTCCGTTTCCATAGTTCGTTCTTCTTTTCTTTCTTTCTCTCCCCCTCCCTCCTTTATTTCCATTGCCTTTCTTTCTTTCTTTCCCCCTTTCTTCCGTCTTCTCTTCCTTCCCAGAGTCCTGAGCGTGCCTTTTGCAGAGCCCGGTCTGAAGAGTCCCGTCATTCTGTTGGGGGAATCCTTTCTCATAGTATGTACGTATATACTCATATTTAGTTGAATTCAGTCTTAAAATATATTATATATATTATATATATTATATGACTCTCACTGAAAAAAATTTCCAAATATTTTGCTTTTATGGCTCCCTCAGTCAAAAAGGTTCCCGACTCCTGCCTTAGAGCCACACCTTATAGACAGAGTACCATGGCTCAGAGGTCATCACATGGTGTAAGGCCACTTCTGCAGCACACAAAAATGGAGCCAGAAGTGTATCTGATGAGCTGCATACTCTGCCTACAAGGTGTGGCTCTAAAGCAGGGGTGCTCATTAGGTAGATCGTGATCTGGTAGATCTCAAAGGGCATCCTGGTAGATCTCGAAGGGCATCCTGGCAGATCCCAGGCAAATTGCAGGCACAGTGTGTATGGCTCCCATGCCATTTGTGAGGAATGCTCAGGGGCTTATTAGACTCACATTTAGTTGAATTCAGTCTTAAAATGTATTATATGGGTCTCACTAAAATAAGTTTCCTAATATTTTGCTTTTATGGCTCTCTGAGTAGTGGGGAGGTAGATCTTTGGGACTTGGTTGTTTTATATGTAGCTCGCATGCTGGAAAAGTGTGAGCACCCCTGCTCTAAAGTATGATCTATCAGAGCCTTGCAAATGTGACTGGCCAGCTGTATGGAAAACGGTGTTAAACCCGAGAGAACATCTTTTTAGGATAAGTCCTCTAGTGTGACTCTGTGGTTAATGTCTGCCAGGCACTAATTACAGAACCACACTTGAAGACTTTGGTGTTCTCTCTGGGAATGTAGGTCCAGCAAAAATCCATCGAGTAAATGTCCAGTGGAAACTGAACACAGACTGGCATGGGAAGCCCTAGAACAGAGGTTTCTAAACTTTTCATGTTGGTGGGCTGGTCCATGAGGTCGCAGAGTCTGAAGCGACTCAACAAATAGACAACAAAATGTCATATAATCTTTTCTGTATAAATGAAGTTTGGATTTTCCCCCCATTACACTTATGTACTACAGTTGAGTCTTGTGTAGTTTTCTCTATAGCCGCTCCATGTGGTTCATAACAACCATCATTCTCAACACATTTTTTTCTTAATTAGAAACTTATCGATTTTAGTGGCAATTACTGTAACTCAATCAACAAATTGTGCAAATTATAAAGGTTATAACACTATCTACACTTGAACAGCACCAGCCTTTGTTTGGGGAGGGGGGGGGAACATATTTTTCATGCAACACACCTAGGGACTACAGGCAACACACTAGTGTGTCCCGACATATAGTACAGAAAGCTCTGAGATTTCTGGAGAGAACATTGAAATCAAATCTGTGAATAACATAACTGTGAAAGTCAAAGCAACACATTTGAAGAGCCGACTGTACACAACACGATTTAACCGGGACTCTCCACACCCCATCAAAGCGATGAAACCTACCTTCATTCTCATATCCCTGGCATATTTCTCCAGCTCCTTCCTGATCTCAGAGCGCATCATCTTTGACATGTTGAGCACCAACTGCCTCCACTCGATGGGCTGAAAGCTGTGTGGCTCATGAGGGACGTACAATCCAATTTTCACTTTCTTCACCGAGTGCAAGTACCTTTTATAAGACTCTTCGAATTCAAAGATGAGGTCACTCAGAGTTCGGTAGATCAACGGTTTGTCCATCAGCTCTGATCTTCGGCTCATGCCCAGTGATCCGTATCGGCCATTGAAATAAATTCCAAGCACCACATGATGAAAATTGTTCCCTGAGAAATGGGATTTAAAGCTGATTGGGAATCGTTCCACGGAAGGCTGCCCATTGGTTAAATATCTGGCAAGGCTGAAGTCAAGGCCATGACACACAAAGATTCACAAGGGAAGGAAATGTTACCTATGATGAGCCCGATAGTCAAAAGGAATTTCACAATTTATTCAATAGTAAAGCGTAACATCAAACAAAACTAACTATAATTTTTTCCCTTATTATCCCTCCCCACCTTCAGCAATCACCTCTACAACAACAAAGAGTATGAGAAAAGATGTAAACTTAATTCTTGCCCAGACTTCCCACTAAAATATAAAATATAGGGAAATTATAGTGCAAATTATCCAAATTAGTCATCTTCCTTCAATCTGTACTTATTATTTATTAATTTATTTATTACTTCAAATTTCTAGACCGCCACTCCCCGAGGGCCCGGAGCAGTTTACAACAAAATAGAAGTAAAACATGAACAAGCAAATATAACAGTTATAAAAACACAAGACATAAACTATTAACTATAACAAACAAATTGTGTCATTCCTAGCTACTCCAAGCTGGACCATAGTTGCAGGGTCCAAGGAGGGTTTGGTCGTAGACTAGGGGAAACCTTGGTGGCCTGGGTCTTCTTACCCCCAGCCATAAGGCTATGGGAGCTGGATCTAACCCAGCTCACAAACCCCAGTCCCCAAAAAGTCCTGGATCTATATTTCTTGTTCTTACTCTTCCTCAAAGTGAAGTCCGGACTTGATCCGAAGCTGTCCCAGTCTCCAATGGTCACCCCAGGGTTAGAAGGGATGGCTCGGTGAACTCGGTGAGCCAGAGAGAAGACCATCGTCCTAGGAACGCATGCTTCCTGGGGGACTGTTGCCTCCGGACGCTCGGCTGACGGGCCGGAAGTTCCATTGTCTTTCTCTTCCAGCGCCTCCTCCGGCGCCTGCGCAGTCGCCTCTTCTGGCCTAGGATGGGGGGTGGGAGAGGAAGAACTCCACCTCTCGGTGTCGTCAAGGTCGTCCGCCATCTTGAGCCGTCCCTCATGTTCCTGATTAAACACCAGGCCAACACAACGTCGGAGACGGGGCCCCGGTGCCCAAGCCAGAGTGCCAGTAGCATCCAGGCATGTCTGGTTGTTACTTACTTTTAGCAATCTGGTCTATATTTATCTGAAACAGTACTATCTGTATCTTTATCATTAACACATTGAATATAATTAAGACCTCGTAATCACAGAACCCATATCCACAGTTTCACTTACCGATGCACAAACCAAACATTATCCTTCAACATTAGCACTTCTAATTTTCTGGTGATGCTCCCCAATTTAAAAACATGCTGTGTTTGGAGAAAAAAAGTATGGCAATAATATCGAAAACTCCCTTTCATTCATTTACCAAAAATAGGTATTACACAAAAGTAGCCTAATCAAGGTGAAAGAAGAAAGTGCAAAAGCTGGGTTGCAGTTAAACATAAAAAACCCCCATGTTTATGGCAACCGGATTGATTGATAACTGGAGGGAGAAAACGTAGAGACTGTGACAGACTTTGTATTTCTAGGCGCAAAGATGACTGCATACGCCGACTGCAGCCAGGACACCAGAAGACGTTTACTCCTTGGGAGGAGAGCAATGACCAATCTCAATAAAATAGTGAAGAGTAGAGACATCACATTGGCAACAAAGACCTGCATAGTTAAAGCAATGGTATTCCCTATAGTAACCTATGGATGTGAGAGCTGGACCATAGGGAAGGCTGAGCGAAGGAAGATAGATGCTTTTGAACTGTGGTGTTAGAGGAAAGTTCTAAGAGTGCCTTGGACCACGAGAAGATCCAGCCAGTCCATACTTCAGGAAAGAAAGCCCGACTGCTCACTGGAGGGAAGGATATTAGAGGCAAAGATGAAGTACTTTGGCCACATCATGAGAAGAAAGGGAAGCTTAGAGAAGGCGATTATGCTGGGGAAAATGGAAGGAAAAAGGAAGAGGGGCTGACCAAGGGGGCAAGATGGATGGATGGCATCCTTGAAGTGACTGGCTTGACTCTGAAGGAGCGGGGGGAGGTGACAGCTGACAGGGCGCTCTGGTGTGGGATGGTCCCGGAGGTCACGAAGACTCGGAAGCAACTGAACGAATGAACAATAAACAAAATGTATACAATGTGTGTATTATATTTGATAAACTGTTCACAAAATACATAAAAAGATTCAAAATCAATGCAGAAATGACATGAAATAAACCTAACACTGGAGCAAATGCCTGAAATGGGTAGATGAGAACAACTTACTCATAAAGTAGTCATTTATATATAATGGATGGGCTACACAAGCAGAGGATGATAGCTTTAAAATATTACTATATTATCTTTCAGTCTAACTTTTCTAGGACAATGTTGACATGAACACACTCTGATTACACACATCTATATACACGTGTATATACACCCCACCAATGATGCACCTAGAGCAAACCTGCCCAACATAACAAACTTTAACTACTGATGGATTTTCAGGGGCTTAACCCGGCATTATGTGACTTGTAGTTCACCCACAACCTGGAAGTTGTAGTTCACTTACATCCAGAGGCACTGTGACCACCATTGATGACGGATCTGGACCAAACTTGGACACAGAACCTCTATGACCAACTGAAGCAACTGAAGGGATTTGAGGGGACTGACCCACCATGATGGGAGCTGTAGTTTATCCTGCAGCCAAAGATCACACTGAACCCCATCAATGATGCATCTAGAGCAAACTTGAAACCAATTACATATCATAAAAGTGACGGACACTGGGTGAATATCATTGAATAATTCAATATTTCAAATAGTTTCCACATGCACAGCATATACATTCATAATGATGAAAGGGTTCAATATACAATAATTGCATTCAGAATATATACATTCACAGTGTTGAGAGGGCATATAAACAGTGTAAACAATATAAAATCCTATTATAGATGGATTTTCAGGGGGTTAACCTGGCATGACGTGAGTTGCAGTTCACTCATAATCTTATGTATTTTGCAAAATTCAAAAAATAACTTTTTAAAATAACCTGGGCAACACTGGGTACCCAAGCAATAATTTCATAAAACGAATGTGCCTCCTTGCAGTTTAGCTTTTCAAGTAGTCGCTGCAGTTCTTTAAGGAACACTAAGATAAGCTAATGTAAAACCAAAATCACAGCTACTGCTCAATGTCTATTGTGTTTCTTTTCTATGTAACTGACTCCAAGGTCTCCCACCCCTTTTGTCAGCTTCTATCAATATTTTCATGCAGTGAATTATCTACTGGAATTGCTCCCTGGAATACAAAAGAGTTGTAACTTCCTTTGATGCTCTTTGATAAGCTTATACAGCTGGTCCCTGTTCCCAGCTGCCCTCCTCTTATGCCACAGGTCACTAAGGCATTGCAACTTAATCCCATTAGCTCTAAGAGGGAGAAAAAAATGTCCTTCGGAGGAAGGCCTGGCGTACTATCACATTCCACAGAAACAAGGGCTGGGAAAGGAAACCTGACATATGCTCTGTAACCAAATGCAAGCCAATTGCTTTAGGTCTTTCCTTTTCTTTTCTGAAAGCCGTACAACAGGCATCATTGCAACATGGAAAGTACATCTCAATATTGCACGTATGAGATGCCGCGTGGAATCATTCTTTATAGATGAATCACCTGACAATGCAATCCCATGCGGCTGGTGGGGACGAGTGACAGGGCCTTCTCGGCTGTGGCCCCCCGCCTGTGGAATGCACTTCCAAGTGAAAGACAATAAACCCCATCCCTCCTAGCTTTCAGGAAGAAAGTAAAATCGTGGTTGTGGGACCAGACATTCGCACAGTAACTGCAGCACTTTATTTGGAACAGACCTTTTTAACGACGAACATGAAACACGGCTTCCGCATTGAATGATTATTTGAATGTGCATTGCATAGATAGAATTTAAAATGAACTGTATAGCTAATGTGTTAATGTCTTAATCTTGTTGTATTAGTGTTTTTTAGTGACGAATGTTGCTGTCCTTAAGCAAGCAGGGATCACCAGCGTTGAGGCCATGCTATTGAGAACACAGCTGTGCTGGGCAGGGCACATCTCTAGGATGGAGAACCACCGCCTCCCAAAGATACTACTCTATGGTGAACTCACCATGGGTCAGCGCAAGAGAGGCGCCCCAAAAAAGAGATATAAGGACTCCCTGAAACAACATCTCAGGCTCGGCCAGATTGATCACCAACAATGGTCCACCCTGGCCTCACATCGGGAGGCATGGAGACGCACTATCCACAATGCTGCGGCCTCTTTCGAGAAGACACGCTGAATGGGTCTCGAAGAGAAACGACAACGCAGAAAGAACCGCAACTTGGAAACAACATCACCCAAGGAGACTTTCTGCTGTGCTTTCTGCAACTGAACTTGCCTATCTCAGATTGGCCTTTTTAGTCATCAACGCACTTGTAAAAAGCGTTGGATGAGTCCTTCCTGAATCTTTGTTCGCGAAGTAATGCCGAGAGAGATATTAGTGTTTTAATATTGTGTATTGTTGCCGGCATCTAATTGTGCCTTGTAAGCCACCCTGAGTCGTATAAGAAAAACATAATGGCAGATGATAAAGATTGAAGTATTGTCCCGTCCCCCAATTGTGTTGGGGTGAGAAGGGCGGATTAGAAATACAGCAAATAAATAAATAAATAACAATTCAGAAATTTATTCAATTAAATGGAGACTCGGGATGTCTGGCACCACTTACTATCACGGCTCAATGCCATTGCATCCGGAGAGTTGTAATCTGGTAAGATACCAGCACTCTTTGGCAGAGGAGGCTAAAGCGCTTGTAAAACTACATGAGCCATGGAGGTTAAAGTGGTGTCAAATGGAATTAATTCTACTGTGTAGATTAGAAGATGCACCCTTACTCCCAGGCGAGTGGGTATAGGCTCACAGCCTTTTGAAAAATCCTACCCTGATTAAGATATTTTAGATTTATAGGCATGTGTGGTGCCTTGATATTCAGTCTCTCGTTCACAGATATGCCTTAAGTAGAAGCTGACTTGACAGCAAAAACCAAAAAAAAAATCCATAAGGAATGCTTCTGTTAAGCTCTGATAATGTCTTCTTCTACCAACACAGCCTTGAACGGTTCAGTGAAATTGCCTACACTCATAAAGCTATATTTCAGAGGCATCTAGACCTAAAAGAGAGTGCAGTAAAATATAATATGACATACAAAGGCAGATTACAGAAATGATTTTTTAAAAACTTGCAAAAGCCGGCAGTGCAAGCTGTCAAGCAACCCAATTAAAATGGCTTCTCACTAATCTGTTCCACACTAGGGAAGCTCATTGGCTAAATTTAATTTAATTTTTTTATTGGGTCTGTCCTAAATGCAAAGAACCCCAAAACCTTCCAGTTCACATAAGTTAGCATGGCCCATATTATATTCCAGAGAAGGAATGGGGCTTAAGAAGCTCTGTTATGGTTTCAACATTCAGAAAACTGTCTTCCCGATTGCTGGCTGGATTGTAAATACTAGCCACTGGCCTAGTCCACTGTGGTTAAGGAACAGTTTTTCAGATGAGCAATGCCTACACTATGAGAGAGATGGAGCTTTCAAACACACTTTAAGGCTTTTAATATGCTACCAATGCCTAGTTTGAGTAAGTATTGCCAGAAAAGTGAAATCCACTAAAGGCACTAGATCATGTTTGAGATTGGAAGTTAAACAGTACTGAAACAGCAGCAAAAAAGAGCCCACTATATGGTTCAGATATGTGGATGTCACTTTCACCATTTGGAGCCATGGAGGAGAAGAACTAAACAAGTCCCTGGACCACCTCAACAGCATCCACCCAGACATCCAATTCACAATTGAAAAAGAACATGAAGGGAAACTGTCATCCCTAAATGTCCTAATCACTCGCTAATCCAGTGTTTCCCAACCACTGTGCCGGGGCACACTAGTGTGCCGTGAGCAATCATCAGGTGTGCCGTGGGAAATAGGAACCTCCAGGAAAAGGGGGGGGGGGGAGAGTCTAGTGTGTTGAAGTATAAAAACCCTAAGAAACCTACCTCGATAAAGACACAAAATTACAAACACCCCACCCCCCATCCGTTGTCTACTTGGTCTCTCCCTCTCCATGTATTGGGAAGGCCCGCCTCCCTTTCCCCAAGTAGAGACTTCCTCTTGCCTCCTGGGGGTTCTGTGTGGGAAGTTTGGCCCAGTTCTATCATTGGTGGGGTTCAGAATGCTCTTTGATATTAGGGGAAATATAAATACCAGCAACTACAACTCCCAAATGTCAAGGTCTATTTCCCCTGAACTTCATCTGCATTCATATTTGGGCATATTGAGTATTCATGCCAAGTTTGGTCCTGATCCAACATTGTTTCAGTCCACAGTGCTCTCTGGATATAGGTGAACTACAACTCCAAAACTCAAGGTCAATGCCCACCAAACTCTTACAGCATTTTCTCTTGGTTATGGGAGTTCTGTGTGGGAAGTTTGTGTCTTTCTGCCATTCCTGCCAGGATATCTATGTTGAGTTCATCGAAACAGGCCCAGGTTTCACAATGAGTGTATAAATACATTTTAAAACATCTTAACTATATGTATTACTGTGTTAGAGTGTCATTTTGGTTGGTGGTGTGCCCCAGGATTTTGCAAATGTAAAAAGTGTGCCGCAGCTCAAAAAAGGTTGGGAAACACTGCGCTAATCCAATCAACAACTGGGCTACACAGTTTACAGAGAACCTACACAGATGGACAGGGGCGGATTAATGCACTTGGTGGAGTAGGCGCTCACCGAGAGTGCCAGATCCGCAGGGGCGCACCGCCGCCGGCTGCGAACTCCGCCTCCGCACCGGCTGGAAACTCCACCTCCGCGGCAGCTGTGTTTCCAGCAGGCGCGGAGGCAGAGTTACCAGCTGGCGTGGAGGTGGAGTTTCCAGCATGTGTGGAGGCTCCACCTCCATGCATGCTAGAAACTCTGCCTCCATGCCGGCCTTGAAGAGCCAGCCTTGAAGGGCCTTTCCTTCCTTTCCTTCACTTTATTTTAAGCTTACAAAGACTTAAAATAGTGTATAACTACTAAAATAATGTATAAATATTAAAATAAATAGAGCTTCCCTGTTTTTCACTTATTGCAGGACGTCCTGGAACGTAACCCCAGCAATAAGTGGGGGAACACTGTACACCAGGGGTGCTCACACTTTTTCAGCATGGGAGCTACTGATTAAAAAACCAAGTCCCAAAGATCACCTACCCAGAAATGTAAAACGTATAACTATTTTCTTATTTATTTATTTATATTTATTATTCATTTTTATGTACCGCTCCTTCCAGCAGGCTCGGGGCAGTTGACATAAAATGAAGTTATAAAACATCAACATTTCAATTTAATAACAACAATATAAAACAGAGCATAAAAATACATCCAACCACCCCATTTCTCCCACATTTCCATATTCCCCAACATATATTTCTCAAGGAACAAAGCAAGCAGAGAGGCTTTGGAGCTAAAAGGCCATTTTTAAACATTAAAAATAAACAAAGAGACATGCCACAGAACAATCAAGCACCCACCCCCAAGTAAAAAGACCGACCTTTGAGATGCGGTAAGGAAATGACCCCAAAGCGTCCTTCTCCTCCTCCTCCGTCATTGCTCCTATTTCCATGCCGCCAGCATGCGTGCCGCCTCCAAGAGCTCACGAGAAGTCCGAGAGGCAGAATGGGCGCTTCTGCGCATGTGCGCGGGGCCAGCCATGCATCGCGTCATCCAGGCCCGCCCCCTTTGGTCTCCTATGACTCTGAGTGGCTGGAGAAGGAGGGAAGGAGGAGGAGGAATCCAAAAGAGGGGGCCCATTCTGCCTCTTGGACGCTTTTGGAGGCGGCGCGCAAGCAGGGAGCGGGGAGGAGCAACAACAGAGGACTTCTTTGCAGCGTGCAGGGGCGCATGAAGAGGACCAACAGCAAAAAACCTGGTCAGGGGCCTGAAGATCACCAGGATGGGGCCCGAAGATCACCCTGGTGATCACGATCACCATTCTGAGCACCCCTGCTGTACATCAACATATAAAATCAATAACACATTGACATAAAACCAGACATATACAATTAATGAAAGCAATTAATGAAAGAATGGGTGCCAAATACTTGGTGATTGTGATGATGATGTTTATTATGTTTATTTATATCCCACTTTTCTCTTTTGTTGGAGACACAAAGCACCCGTCTGATCTTGGAACCTAAGTAGGGTCAGCACTGGTTAGTACTGAATGGAAAACCACCAATGAATACCAAGTGCTGAAGTCTGTATTTCAAAGCAAGGAACTAGCAAAACTATATATGAATATTCCTTGCCTAAAAAAACCCTATAGAAATCATGGGTTCACCATAAGTAAACAGGTGATTTGAAGCCACCCTGAGTCCCCTCCCGGGGGTTGAGAAGGGCAGGATAGAAATATAGTAAATAAATAGACACGCGAACACACACTTTTCAGAATAATATATGTATGTAAGAAAATAAACATCTGATTTTGATTCTTACTTACTTTACTTTTGCTAATTTTTTTTACAAAAATGTGTTGACAGCTTTTAAAAGGCTATGAATTGACATAAACGTTTCCTTACATTGTTTCCAAAGTGTGTATGCAAAAAGAGTAAACATCTGTAATTCAATTTACGTTTGACTAGAATTACTAAACAACATAAAAGAAGTATACGTCATTCAGTTACCACTTCAGTGACCCTTTAAGAGGCCGGACAACAATCGTATACATGAAAGGATACATCCCCAGGATAACTGCTTCAAGGCATTTGATAGGTAATGATTCCCTGGTCATTTCTTTTGCCGATTCCATTAACCTAAAAAGAAAAATAAGGGTGGAAGAGAAAGCCAAACAAATTATTTGGAGTCAAGAATTATTTTTCTGAAAGTTCATGTCACATCCAGTCATTTAGGGATTTGTATCAATCTTCCATAAAGCACCCGGTGGCGAAGCAGGTTAAACCGCTGAGTTGCTGAACTTGCTGACCGAAAGGTCAGCGGTTCGTATCTGGAGAGCAGAGTGACCTCTCGCTGTTAGGTCCAGCTTCTGCCAACCTAGTAGTTGGAAACATGCAAATGTGGAGTAGATCAATATGTACCCCTCAGGTGGGGAGGTAATGGTGCTCCAAGTAGTCATGCCGGCCACAAGACCTAGGAGGCATCTATGGACAATGCCAACTCTTTGGCTTAGAAATGGAGATGAGCACCAACCCCCAGAGTCAGACATGACTAGACTTAATGTCAGGCAAAACCTTTACCTTTTATCTATCTTCCATGGTAGAAAGAAATCATGGGTCATAGCAAGCCCTATTGAAATAAACAAATTATCTCCCAAATTACCATAGACTCCTCCTGGAAAACCTAGGCAATTTCTAGAGGTATCCTATGAAAGAATTTGCTAGGTCCTTTAGGGCAGTGGTTCCCAACCTGTGGTCTATGGACCACCAGTCATGCACAAGAACTAAAATAAGGCTCGCAGCCTCATCGTTACTATACCGTTGCAACGAGAGCAACTGGTCTCGCAAAACCCTCTTATACTGCCGAGTCTTATTAAATATGGTTTTTTGTGGATGGGCGGATGGCGACTATGGGATGGCATACATTCTGCATCAGAAACTACAGCTGATGTGGTCTATCCAATGCAATTTTCTGAATCAGCACCCCAAATAACCACACCCAATCTAAAGTTTACCAAAAACTGATTCGTAACCCTTCTGATACTAATGTTGGAGAGTGGTCCCTGGTCAAAAAGGGGTTGGGAACCACTGCTTTAGGACAACTCTACAGGAATTTCAGATGGAAGTGTAACATAGAATCACCTGGCTGACATAAAAAGAAACCCTTAAAATAACATATTTATTGGATGTGGCAATGTGAAATCACAAGTTCTAGTCCTGTGGATATAACACAGAAAAATTACATACACACATTTATTTAGTAGAATGAGAGAGAGAATTGCATTTTCCACATTGCATTTTCCCCTTAATCCAGCATTAGATGACTTCATAATTACACAAATAAAAGAGAGTGTTTTATTTTTATTGGATGGGAAGATAGTATCTTAATTTTTCTGTGCTGAGTAGGGAATTCATGTCTTGAATTTATCTGCAAGCCTTCTTGGATGTGCTAAATCAGGGCTGTCCAACAGGCGGCCTGCGGGCCGTACACGGCCCCCCAGTCTGTTGGACACGGCCCCCGCTACCCTCCTGAAAGAATTTTTTAAAAAAATAACATTAGGACAATGATCAATTTAATCGAGTATTACAAAAAAAATATAAATAAAAAAGTAGCGATAGTCTTTTTAGACGCTGAAAAAGCGTTTGATAACGTAAATTGGCATTATTTAAAAACACTAGCAAATGAAGTAGACCTGGGTTTCAAATTTAAAAATGTATTGCAGGCAATATACGATAATCAAACGGCCAGAATTATTGTCAATCAAAACAAATCAAATAGCATTCAGATACAGAAAGGGGTTAGACAGGGTTGCCCCCTGTCACCCCTTCTATACATTTGGTTGCTCGAAGTTCTATTAGAGGAGATTAGAAACGACACCAATCTGAAGGGACCAAGAATAAAAAATGAAGTATACAAGATTCAGGCGTTTGCAGACGATCTGGCTCTCATTATTGAAAACCCCGAAGAAAATTGGTTGAAGTGGTCGGAGAAAATGGAAAAATACGGTGAGATAGCAGGGTTAAAAATAAACAAGGTAAAAACTCAAATGATGGTTATGAATATGAAAGAAAGTGAAAAGAAGAACTTAACCCATATATCAGGTATACGGGTTACAACAGAGGTGAAATATCTTGGGGTGCATCTCACGACCAACAATTCTCAGCTCTTTAAGAATAATTATGTTAAAAAATGGAAAGAAATAACTAAGGAGTTAGACAAATGGTCTAAATTAAAACTTTCAATGCTAGGTAGGATAGCGACTATAAAAATGATGACACTCCCAAAGATAAATTTTTTGTTTGCTACACTGCCGGTGATAAAGAAAGTAGATATATTCAAAAAATGGATGGCAGATATCTCCAGATTTATATGGGGAGGTAAAAGACCAAGGGTGAAAATGAAGATACTCCAGGATTCCAAAGAAAGGGGGGGGGGGTTAGCAGTCCCAAATTTGAGACTATATTATGAAGCAAACTGCCTAGCGTGGGTGAGTGAATGGTGCAGGATAGAAAATGATAAGATACTAAATCTAGAAGGGTATGACTTATGTTTTGGGTTTCATGGCTATTTATGTTATGATAAGGTGAAAGTAGATCGGGGGTTTAAGGACCACTTTCTTAGAAGCGCACTTATTAAGACATGGCTGAAATATTACAAAGAATACTATAAGAAAATGCCAATGTGGACCTCACCTCTGGAGGCTTTCAGAATCAGACAACTGGACAATATGAAATGGCTAACCTATAAAGAGGTGCTGGGATGGGATGGCCAAAAATACTTTTTGAAGACCAGGCTACAATTAATGGAAGAGCAAAAGGAGTTAAATTGGTTCTCCTACAGGCAACTAGCACAAAAGTTTAAGGAAGACCAGATAGTGGGCTTCAATGAAAACGAGAATGAATTAGGTGAGATTCTACTGGGCAATAATAAAAATATGGTCGGTAAAATATATAGAAAATTAGTATCTACGGAGGGAGAGGATAGTAGAATAAAAGATTACATGAAGCTATGGTCTAGGAATATTGGCTACAAAATTAACACCGAAACATGGAGGGGTATCTGGAGGAGAAATATAAGTGCTTCGATCTGTGCGAGATACAAGGAGAATTGGGTAAAACTTATATATAGGTGGTACTTAGACCCGGATAAAATAGCAAGAATGTACAGGTCAGCCAAACCGAATTGCTGGAACTGTGGGGAAAAAAATGGCACCTTTTTTCATCTATGGTGGCACTGCAGAAAGGCAAGGAGGTTTTGGAATATGGTGAATGGAGAACTAGAAAAAATATTCAAAGTCCATCTAGAAGTAAAACCAGATAGCTTACTATTAGGCCTATTAGACCCCAAAACAAAGATAAACGAAAATGATAAAAGGATATACTTGATCCTCACCACAGTGGCAAAAATAACATTTGCCAAATACTGGAAATCTAATAAATCCCCAACAAAGGACGAATGGATCCTAAACTCGATAGAGACCATCCAAATGGAATGGCTCTCCGAAGCAATCAAGGAGAGTAACATAGAAACAGGCTTTGACAAAAAGCAGGACTGGAAATGTATGCAGGAGTATTGCAAAAAGGAGTATAATATCCAGATGCAGTTAAATTGGGAGTGAAGACAGGGTTAAGAAACAGATAAACCATCAGGTTTAAACAAAATAACCATCCAATAGAAATGGATGGGAAGGAGATGTAATAAATCTAGCCAGGTGGTGGGATAGCCAAAGTTACCACAAATGTTACTATGTGTTAAATCAGATTTGTTTTCTCTCTCTTATGTATCATAGGCAACTCATGAAAACTCAGGAGGAAAATATAGGGACCAACGGAAACGGGATAATTGATAGAGAAACAGAAATGTTAAAATCCACCTACCCAGAACTTTGTTAAGTGTTCAACCCTTTTCCGACACTCTTTCTTGTATTGTGTAGTAATGCTGGAGGCATTTCTAATTCCTTCTTGACCCCCCCCCCCCCCTGATGTAATGATGTCTACTCAGTTTTAAGTGATGTTGTGTTTTGTGTGTACTTAACTTTTGTGAAAAATTGAATAAAGACTATTTAAAAATATATATATATATTTTAAAATATATATATATATTTTTTTAAAAAAGGCGGCTGGGGGGGGGGGAGGTGGAGCAGGGAGGAGGAAGTGAGCCAGCTCCTCCTCCCTGCAGCGCCCCCTCCGTCCCTCTCTCCGCGCCGCCGCTGCGAGATCTCAGCGGCGGGGGAGAGGGAGGGGAGGAGGAGGAGGCGGGGCAGGAAGATTGGTTAATTCCATCATTGGTGGGGTGTAGAATGCTCTTTGATTGTAGGCGAACTACCAATCCCAGCAACTACAACTCCCAAATGTTCTGGGCTGGGGGATATAATATTAAATGGATTGCTTCATTAATATTATTGTGTTCTGGGATATCTAATATTAAATGGATTGCTTCATTAATATAATTGTGTTCTGGAATATCTAATATTAAATGGATTGCTTCATTAATATAATTGTGTTCTGGGATATCTAATATTAAATGGATTGCTTCATTAATATAATTGTGCTCTGGGGATATAATATTAAATATCCAACCTTCCACCTTTCTGTTATAATTATATTTAATTGTGTTTTATTCCCTCCCTAAATTATTCCCAACCTCCAACCTTCCACCTTTCTGTTATAATTATATTTAATTGTATTTTAATTAGGGGGCGGAGCCGGGGTGGGGAGGGGCGAAGCCAGGGCGGGGAGGGGCAGAGCTGGGGCGGAGCTGGGGGCTTGGCCACCCAGGTGATCAGTGACCAGAATTCCGGCCACAGGTCCGATAGAAGTTGGACAGCCCTGTGCTAAATTATGGGAAATCTGTGCTGTAGTTAGGTCTAGGGAAGTCTGACTTGGCCACAGTAGTCCACGCTCTGGTTACATCCCGAATAGATTACTGCAACGCGCTCTACATGGGGCTGCCTTTGAAGACAGTTTGGAAACTTCAGCTAGTACAATGGTCAGCAGCCAGATTACTAACTGGGGCGACATACAGGGAGCATACCACCCCCCCCTGTTGTGTCAGCTCCATTGGCTGCCAGTCCATCCAGCAGGTCGGGACCCCTAAAAATTCAAAAAAAATTCCCCCAAAAAAGTGTGCATGCGCGTGGCGGCGCAAGCGCCATCCACAGCGGCCCCCCCATTGCTCTGCTCCCCATGGCTCCGCCCGCCCTCTAAGCGTCACGCCGGCCTCAGAAGTGGCAATTTTGGCCGCTTCTGAGGCCGCCCAGCATGACGCTTTAGGAGGGAGGGCGGAGCCATGGAGAGCAGAGCAAAGGGGGGGTGGCCGTGGATGGCGCTTGCGCCGCCGCGCGCATGCGCACTTTTTGGGGGGGAATTTTTTTTTACTTTTTTGGGGGGGTCCTGACCTGCTGCCCCCCCAATAATGCCGCCCTAGGCCATGGCCTAGGGTGGCCTTATGGGTAATCCAGGCCTGCCAGATATTCTAGCCCCTTAACATTCAGAAAGTTTCAACATCCTCAACATTACTTAGCCTTTTTCAAAGCAGCAGAATGGACAATAGAGCAGCTGTTTCATTAAGGCCGTCACATGCTACTTGTTGGTTGCCCTTGTTGCATTCTAGGCCAGTTGTACAAGGGAGTCACATGTTCCTTGTATGCTTATATTCATCTGTAATACAGCTGAACACAAATACGTATTCTTAGTGTCTTGGCTCTTAGGCCTGTTCCTGGGGATATTTGGGGCACTGGTTTTGAAAATGACATTGAATAGACCACATTGGTTCTAGTTTCTTAGTTATCATAGTGGATGGCATATGTTCTGTATCTCAAAAATCAGAACTAATAAATAGGGGGGAACTGGTGCCATTTTTAGAACCGGCACATCAAATATTTATTTATTTATTTATTTAGAACATTTTATACCCTGTCCTTCTCGCCCTCCGAGGAGGGACTTGGACGGCTTCCAACACAATGTAAAACACATAATAATATACAGATATATACATTAAAATAGTTATAAATATACATTAAAAAACTGTTCGCCAGACTAAAATCGTCATCCAAATTAGTCCAATTGCAGTCAAATAAAATCTTCACCAGTAAAAACAGCCTGTTCTACATTGAGCCCTGGTGGTTAAAGCTGTTTCAAACTGGATTAATTCCAAAGTGTAGATGCACCCTTTGTCTCCAGAAACAAATTGTTTTGGATGAGCCCCGAATAATACATTCCACATTCTCTTAACCTTTACAGACTGATATACATTGGAAAACAGAGTTTGAGGAAAAAATTACAATTGGGGGATTCTAGAGGTTAGACTCCCCAAATAGGTAACTTTCGTAAACTCTGAAGGAAAGTCATTCAAGGACACCACTAGTGTTAATTCAAATTTGCTTCCCAGAGAGAAGCAATAATTCCAGATCAACAGCTTCTGCCACTGAGCAGCTTCCAATGTGACAAGGACACAGGAAGGCATAAGCGCAGGTTCATCATGCATAGTGTACTTTCACTCCTGCGTCTCATCATCGGGAGAAGGAATCCTTTTTGCATCTCCCCTGCAGTGAGAGAGTGAAGCAGGTTTCTATTTTTCCTCCTTTCCCTCACCCTGCGCTCCCCCATCTGTCATCGCAGCCAAAGCGGCTTAGAGTCACAGCTCCAAAGGGTATCAAGGAGCCCATTCTGAGCACGGCTTGAGGCCTTGCTTAGTTCAACGTGTTGCTCACAACAACTCCTATTCATAGATCAAGAATCTCACTTAGGAAATGCAGCAGCTAAAATACAGACAACGCAGTCTTTGCTGTGCTAAGACGTGATGGCACAAACATCCCCCCTTCCCCCCATAGCACTGAATGTACTTCCAAGAAAAAAAAAGCATCTCCCAGACGTCATGCTCAACAGATATCATGGACACTCCTTTCCAGGCATAGCTTTTGGAAATTTACTTTTAAGGGAGGGAACTATAACTCATGGCTGAATTTATTTAATTATTTCACGATATTTATATGCCGCCCTTCTCAACCCCAAAGGGGACTCAGAGCAGCTTACAGCAAACTGGAAATACAACAAACTGTCAATGTGCACCAACACAAACTACACATTATTGCCATAGCACAATATCAGTACTACACATCACATTGCACTATAACATTATATCACAATATCATTAGTAATATTGCATGTAAAAGAAATATACAATTATAATGTCACAATATCATTAGTAGTAGTATATTGTATCAATGTATATACAATATATTATATCATACCCATATTATACTATATTGTATCGCAATATCATTAGCAATGTTGCATGTAAAACAAATATACAATTATAATATCACAATATCATTAGTATTATATTATATACTAGCTTGGGGACCCGGCGCTGCCCGGGTTATTTGAGAAAGGCATCGTGTGCCAAGGTTGGTCTTTAATACTTCAAGTCCCATCATCCATGGTCCACCCTCCTCCATACTGCAGTAGAATGGAGAGTGGATCAAGAGGGTTCTGTGTGCCAAGTATGGTCTTTATCGGTCTTTGTTGGGGGCTGCAGCAGTCTTGGGGAATGAGTAGAGGTACTTAAATCCCATCCTCCATGGTCCGCCCTCCTGCAGTAGGATGGAGAGCGGGTCATGGGGGCACTGTGTGCCAAGTTTAGTCTTTATCGGTCCTTGTTCAGGGCCGCAGTGGTCTGTGGGAAATTAAGGGTTTGAAAGTACTACAGATCACATATTCTGTGGAGTTACTGCAAGACCCATAATCTGTGTTTCACCCTCCTCCAAATTGCAGCAGAATGTAGAGTGGGTCATGGGGGTTCTGTGTACCAAGTTTGGTATTGATTAGTCATTGGATGAAGGTTGTAGCAATCTGGGGAAGTGAGTAGAGGTACTTCAAGTCCCATCATCCATGGTCCATCCTCCTTCAAACTGCAGCAGGATGTAGAGTGGGTCATGGGGGCTCTGTGTGCCAAGTTTGGTATTTATTGGTGAGTGGATGAGGGTCACATTGTTTTTAGGAAGTGAGTGAAGGTACTGTAAGTTCCATCATCCATGGTCCATCCTCTTTCAAACTGTAGCAGGATGTAGAGTGGGTCATGGGTGCTCTGTGTGCCAAGTTTGGTCTGCATTGGTAATTTGATGAGGGTTGCAGTGGTTTCAGTAAGTGAGTGAAGGTACTGCAAGTCCCATCATCCATGGTCCATCCCCCTTCGAACTGCAGCAGAATGTAGAGTGGGTCATGGGGGCTCTGTGTGCCAAGTTTGGTATTTATTGGTGAGTGGATGAGGGTCACATTGTTTTTAGGAAGTGAGTGAAGGTACTGTAAGTTCCATCATCCATGGTCCATCCTCTTTCAAACTGCAGCAGGATGTAGAGTGGGTCATGGGGGCTCTGTGTGCCAAGTTTGGTCTGCATTGGTAATTTGATGAGGGTTGCAGTGGTTTCAGTAAGTGAGTGAAGGTACTGCAAGTCCCATCATCCATGGTCCATCCCCCTTCGAACTGCAGCAGAATGTAGAGTGGGTCATGGGGGCTCTGTGTACCAAGTTTGGTCTTGATTAGTCATTGGATGAAGGTTGTAGCAATCTGGGGAAGTGAGTAGAGGTACTTCAAGTCTCATCATCCATGGTCCATCCTCCTTCAAACTGCAGCAGGATGTAGAGTGGGTCATGGGGGCTCTGTGTGCCAAGTTTGGTATTTATTGGTGAGTGGATGAGGGTCACATTGTTTTTAGGAAGTGAGTGAAGGTACTGTAAGTTCCATCATCCATGGTCTATCCTCTTTCAAACTGCAGCAGGATGTAGAGTGGGTCATGGGTGCTCTGTGTGCCAAGTTTAGTCTGCATTGGTAATTTGATGAGGGTTGCAGTGGTTTCAGTAAGTGAGTGAAGGTACTGCGAGTCCCATCATCCATGGTCCATCCCCCTTAGAACTGCAGCAGGATGTAGAGTGGTCATGAGTAGTCTGTGTGGAAAATTTAGACCTGATCTGTGATTTGTACGGGCTACAATGTTCTGAGGGAATTGAATTGGGTGACGGTACTGCAAATCCCATCATTTGTGGCCCATCCTGCCCTAAAGTGCTCCAGGTTGTAAAGTGGGCCATTGGGCCTCTGTGTGCCAAGTTTGGTCCTGATCCATCATTGGTGTGGGCCACAGTGCTCTAAGCACTGCAAGTCCTGTCATCCATGGTCCATCCTCCCTCAAACTGCACCAGGATGTAGAGTGGGTGTTGGGGGTTCTGTGTGCCAAGTTTGGTCTTGTTCTGTCATTGTTGGGGGCCGCAAAGTGTTTTGGACTTAAACTCCCACCATGCCTGACTGCCTCAGGCCTTTTCCTCCCCCCCCCGCCACTTTAGAGTGTCGGAATGTTGGTGGTGCTGGCCAATCAGAGGCATTATGCAAATAATCCCACAGTGGCAACCAATCAAATCGCTGGCACATATTCCTCCCTCCGCACCACCGCACCGCCGCAAACACTGACTTTTATTATATACATAGATTATACTATATTATAGTATATATTATATATCATAATTATATTATACTACATTACAATATAATTATTATATTATACTATATTGACATAATATAATATAACATTATTATATAATATTATATTGGTGCTATGGGAGGAGCAACTTATAGTTACCAGCACCACTTTCTGTATCAGCAACTTTCTGTAACAAAAAGTAACTGTTCCAAACACTTCTGTCCAGTTTAGCATCTACATTGTTGAGTATTGTCAGCTTGCAACAATTACTGTGGTTAGGGGCACAGGACACAATTTTTTTTATCATGACAGAAGCAACTTGAGAAATTGCAAATCGCTTCTGATGTGAGAGAATTGGCCATTGCCCAAGGGACGCTCGGATGTGTTACCATCCTTACAGTTATGTATAGAATCATATTGGAGATTCCTAGAGAGAACATTTTAAATCATATCCATGAAGAACCAAATCCACAAAAGTCAAAACAACCAATGTGGAGGGGTGGCCATATGCTGAAATGTCTTGAAATTCAAGACATTTGAGAGATGTTGACAAACTGGAAAGTGTCCAGAGAAGGGAGACTAAGAGAACTGTTCAGCAGTGGAACTCTCTGCCCCTGAGTGTAGTGGAGGCTTCTTCTTTGGAGGTTTTCAAACAGAGGCTGGATGGCTATTTGTCAGGAGTGCTTTGAATGTGATTTTCCTGCTTCTTGGCAGGGGGTTGGACTGGATGGCCTACGAGGTCTCTTCCAACTCTATGATTCTATGTTTCAAGGAACAGTCCAAGAAGTGCCAAAGCAGAAAAGAGTGATAGAAAGGGCAGAGCTGTTTCAAAATATGGACATGGAAATCACTTGCAAAACTAAATTTCCCTCTAAGTAGAAAATGAAACTGAAGCAAATGGGATAGGACAGGCCCAGTGGTGACGGGTGGCTTCCTTTCTCTGACTCATTGAATCCATTGATCTGACAGAGTTGTCCAAGGTTTGACTCATTTCAGACTAAAATATGGAGGATCAACCCTGCCCATGGACAATGATTTCCCCTCTTTCCAATCATGCCACAAACTACCTTGGGTTTCTGTCTAGGTGCTCATTAGGTAGATCGCGATCTACTGGTAGATCGCGTAGGGCGTCCTGGTAGATCGCAGGCAGGGCGGGAGGAAGGCTCAGTCCCACCCCGCAGGCTCCCGACACCACCCAGGTGCAGAAGGAGGTTGGACTGGATGGCTCTTGGAGGTCTCCTCCTATTCTAGGAACCCATTGTTATTATTATTATCAGAGGCTGAATGGCCATCTGTGAGGAATGCTTTGATTGTGTGTTTTTATACTAATGGCAGAAGGTGGTTGGACTGGATGGCCCTTGGAGGTCTCCTCCTACTCTAGGAACCCATTGTTATTATTATTATTATCAGAGGCTAAATGGCCATCTGTGAGGAATGCTTTGATTGTGTTTTTCCCTTATGGCAGAAGGAGGTTGGACTGGATGGCCCTTGGAGGTATCCTTCTACTCTAGGAACCTATTGTTGTTGTTGTTACTATTAGTAGTAGTAGTAGTAGTAGCAGAGGCTGAATGAATATTATCATCATCATTATAAATAAATTCAGGGGTTTATTATACTCACACTTAGTTGAATTCAGTCTTAAAATATATTATATGGCTCTCACTGAAATACATTTTCAAAAATTTTGCTTTTATGACTCTCTGAGTAGTGGGAGGTAGATGATTTTGACTCGGTTGTTTTAGAAGTAGCTCGCATGCTGAAAAAGTATGAGCACGCCTGGTCTAGGGTGAAAGGTAGGGGAAGACATATTAGCCTGCCATAGACAAGATGGCCAGTTGAGATTCAGGTAGCCCTTCAGATGTCATTGGACTACAATTCCCAGTAGTCCTCACCATTGGCAATGCTTGCTGAATAAGTCAGTTGGGACTTACAGTTCAACGTCATCTGGAGCAGGTATGTGCCAATAACACAAGCCGGCCAGCAAGTTTGTGGAGTGCTGTGACCAAGCAGATAATTTGTGCCTCTCTTAGTTAAGCAGCCAAATGCCTTGCATGTTGAATTTAAATCTGCCTTAATAGCCAACCCTTCAATATGCTAGAGATAAATGGATCAAGACAAGCGAGTTCAGGCTCTGGAAATGGAGTATGCATTAAGCCCAACATGGCCTTTTAGATAAGGATATGTTGTGGCTCATTTGCTCTGTTCAGCTTTGTGAGGCCTGTCAAGCACGGATATATTTTCCCCACTTGGGTGGGTTTTTGGGGCAAGAAAGGAGAGAATTTGAGATCATAACTATTATCTTGTAAAACTCAGTATTGTGAAAAGTTGCCGAGTGGACTTCTTTTCTGGCAGCAAGGAAGATATTGTGACATAGACATGACTTTGCATGTGTCATTGCTCATTGCTTCAAACTTTGGTGTTAGACGTTGACAAGGCTTGAGGCTCCAGACGTCCCTGTGGACAGTCAAAAGGCTGTTGGCTACTTATCCTTCCTAAGATATGTGTTAACCCAGTTGAAGGCTGACTGACAACTAGCCTCAACACCCTCCAACTGGGAGAATCCAAAGGACATGATCTTGTATTGTAAACACCATTCAGAGGAGATGGAATTAAGCTCCCTAAATGCAAGTATTTTGCTAGTTCCAAAGAAGATCTGGCAAAGGCCTGTCAAACTATACTTTCCGAATAGACTTGGGAAAAGGGAGTGGTTAGATAGATGATCCACTTTCTGTTATATTTATATTCTTCCTTTCATCCAAGGAGCTGAAAGTGGAATGCATCATCCTTTGCTCCATTTTTATTCTTAGCAACAAATCTGAGTGATAGGTTAGAGGAAAAGAGAGTTGTCTGGTTCCAAATCAACCAGTGAGCTCGTATATGTCTAAGTTCGGATTTACACCGGTGTCGCCCAAGTCCAACACTCTAACAGTACATCACATTGGCTCTCCATTGATGCTGAGAATCTTCTCTAAGTACCTTTGAAGTCTGCTGGAGACTTCAGACTTCATCCCATGAGCGTGCGGGGGGGGGGGGGGTAGCGAAAGTGAAGGGAACAGTCTTACTTTGTTCCCTACCGTCTTTCCCATCTTCTGCCTGCCTTTCCCAGTTTTATACCATTTGGAGTTTAAAACCTGAAGACGAACTTTTGGCTCCATTTCCATGTGGTGTCCTCCTTTTGTAGGGATCTGAAAACTGTGATGTTCCAGGAAGCAATTGAGAACAAATACTCCCTAGTAACGGAGCTCCGTATGGACAATGGCTTAGAAATGGAGATGAGCACCAACCCCCAGAGTCGGGCACGACTAGACTTAATGTCAGAGGAAAACCTTTACCTTTATCTTTACTAGTCCCTAGTTATAAATGCCCAGTGCTTAGGTCATCAGATAGTACTCTGTTCATCCTATTCCCCAGATCCTAGACCCATTTATTTATTTATTTATTATTTTTATTTATATACCACCCTCCCCAAGAGGCTCAGGGTGGTTCACACAAACAAACAACACAATCACCTAAAACATAATAAAAACAGTTAGGACAGATATTTAGCAGCCCTAGGTTGGTCTTGCAGGCCCCGAAAGGCCTGCAGATCAGTTTCTGCGTTCCAACTACTACAGAAAAAGTACGCTATGCCCAGATTTTGGTCCCCGTAGTGGTCTCTGGGAACATGGTCCTTCAAATACACTGCCCCAGACCATGCAAGGCCTTAAAGGTTAACACCAACCCCATTTTGGGAATTCTGGTCATTGGTTTTTGTTGAACTATGTCTGGAGGAGCTTCAATGTTACTGTTTTATTCTCTTATGTGTAATTATGTTTTATCCGGATTGTTGTATTTTACGATGCTCTTATTTTAGCCATGTTTTCATTTTAATGGATTGTTTTGCTTTTATGTCTGTTGGGCTTTCTTGTCCCATATGTAAGCCGCTGTGAGTCCCTTCCGGGAGATGGTGGCAGGGTACAAGGTTGTTGTTGTTATAAACAGAGGCTCACAGAATTCCAGCAAAATGGCCCTTACATCATGTGATGGTCTTCGTGGGAATCCCAAGGGGCTAAGTTTCCGCAGCTCATGAAAATGGAGCCAAAGGTCCATCTGATGAGGTCCTTCTTTCACCTTTCTCCATCCTTGCTTTTGATCAACTTCTTCCTGGGGCAAAAGGCAAGTCTAGATTGTTCCAGAGTATCTATTATGAGGCCACTCCACAATATGTAGGGCCAACTGTATATAAGGATTTTTTAATTTTAAAAAACAGCCTCTTGTATCAAGTTCTTAAATAAATTAACACAGACTAGCTGTCTTGTGGCAGTGCTCCTTTCACTTCCAACAGAAAAAGAAATTTGCAGAATTTAGTATGTGTGTCTCATTTAGCAAGAAACAGGCACATCCACCCTGAAGATGCTCTAAAATTAACAGCACTTGTTGTTACTGAGGAGGGGGGTGGGGTGTCCATGTATTAACAATGCAGTCTTCTATATAAGTCTATGTTCCAGTTTCAATCCTCTGGCAAGAGTAGAAGACAGCAGCTGGTGGCTCTGCTATCCACAGGGTGAAGTGCACTCTGAGTTTGAGTATGGGCTTTTTAAAAAGTTATCCATGGGACTGAACACATTTGGCAGCCACCAGGGTTAGAAAAACCTGGCTTTTTTTTGGAAGATTTTTCTGGTGGAGCCCAGCTCTGGCACAGAACTGGCCTCACCATTTAAAGCCCAAAGGTTCATCTGAACTGGCCTCACCATTTAAAGCAAGCTGGGACGCAAGTGGCAGAGAGGTCCTCAGGTTGTAGGTTTGGTTTGAGTTTCCTTCTCTAGATGGTTGACCTTACAGGGTTAGATGAGCATCATCTGCCCGGGTTTGAAATCAGAGTTTTCCTTTTCTTAGGATGGTTGCCAAAAGGCTAGAGAGCGCATCCTGCCCATTGACACTCTTTCTCAGACCCCTCGGTTGTGACCCGCCTGGCATGGGAGGCTATACCGCTGGCTATTATGCCACCACCAGCATAGCTAACAACTTCATTAGGGTACGCAAACCTCTCCCCCATGACAAGGGGGTGCCAACGGAGAGAAAAATATGACATGTACAAACCTGCAGAGCTCTCACAGGTCATTGTCAACAACACTGGCTTAAATCAGGACATTGGAATTGTATTTGACATGGAGGGACTCAACACTTGCAGTACATTTTTTACAAAACAGTGAAAACAAAAGACATAACGTTCAACCAGTTGCTATCACCATAACCATCATCCAGCTCAGGCTAAAAAGAATCTGTGTATCAATTGTATGGGCAACATTCCCCGCCCCTTTTGTTTTGATGGTATATTTTTTCCTTATTGTTTTGGCAAGTTCAACAATCCCAACTTAGTCTTACATAGGGCAGAGCCCTTCCCAGCCTCCCCATATTTTGGTCCATTTTGGTGTGTGGCCCATGTGTTTGCTTCCCTGAATATTAAAAATGGCTCTCAGCAAAAATGGGGTAAAATGCTAATTGAGGCCATGTCTGATGTACCAAAGATCTGACTTGAGTCTAAAGCAGGCCTGGGCAAACTTTGGCCCTCCAGGTGTTTTGGACTACAACTCCCACAATTCCTAACAGCCGATCGGCTGTTAGGAATTGTGGGAGTTGTAGTCCAAAACACCTGGAGGGCCAAAGTTTGCCCAGGCCTGGTCTAAAGCATTTTCCTCTTGTTCCCACAACATAAACAAAAGCTTTCACTTCTATGACAGATTGGGAGCACTAGAGATTGTTACAGACGGAACTGGATAATATGAGGACTAAAGGAGGAGACGAATTTGAGCATAAAGCCTAGATTTTGTATCAGGTTAATTCCTCCATGATAATATCCAAATCTGCGTAAAGGAATCCAAATTGATTGATTCACACAACTTCCTGCGGCAAGGAATTCCACAATTTAACTGTGCACCGGAGAACACTATTTGAGATAGAGATGAGATATTCACAACCATAGTGGTATGTTATCAATGCATTGCATTTGTCTTGTATTATCATTTTAGCCAATTATCACTGGAACAAAACATTGGGGAACCAAATGTGGGCCACTGGGATACAGAATGCTGGACTAGATGGGCTGAGGTCCGATTCAGCATGGCTCTTCAATGTTATGTTTACTTACCCACTTAGAGGTCTTGACTTCCTAATTTCAAAAAATTGAGTTCCCGTGTGATTGTATCTGGGTTCGCTTAGTTAAGGCAAAGTGACTGTAAAATGGAAAGTGGATGGTGACATGAGGTTGAAAGGAATGATCCAATCATACTTTCTGCTAGAAATATACATCAGTAATGTAAAATATATGGAGTCTAGATCCAGGGCTCAAGTCCCAAAGGTGAGAAAATGTAATTTAATTTTACTTCACAATTTCCCTTAAGAATTTAATCGTCTCATTTGGGGGGAAAGCACTTCAGTAATCAAAAAACGAGATCTAATAGAAACCAATTGAATCATTACACTTTTTAAATATCCAGATCAATTTTTTTTATTTATTAATTTTGGAATTTATTCATCACCCATCCCAGGTGGCTCTGGGCGATTTACAATAAAACACACAGCTAACTACCTGAAACATCTCAAAACATCTAAAGTATCTAACAACTAAAAACATCTAAAAACAATTAACAATCTAACCAGTTTCTCCGCCAAATGCCCCCTCAAACAGACACGTTTTACAAGCCATGCGAAAGTCTTTTAGATCACGGGTGGCTCTGATGTAGGGAGGGAGAGTGTTCCAAAGTGATGGAGCGATCACCGAAAAAGCTCTATGCCAGATTGATGTCAAATGGGCATCCTTAGGACCTGGAACCTGTAATAGATTCTGATGGTCTGAGCGAGGTGATCACCAGAGTCGACAAGGAGAAAGGCATTCCCGTAGGTATGCCAGCCCTTGACCATGCAAGGCCTTAAAGGTTAGAACCAGCACCTTGTGGGTAATTGGGCCGGTGTATCTGAAGGACCGTCTCACCCCCTACCAACCCCAGAGACCACTCCGTTCGGAAGATCTAAACCTACTGGAAGTGCCTAGCTTTAAAGCCGTTTGCCTAACATCGATGAGGCACAGAGCTTTCTCTATTGTGGCGCCATCTCTTTGGAATACCTTGCCAACTGAAGTTTGTGCCCTGCGAGACCTATCGGCTTTTCGCAGGGCTTGTAAGACTCATCTGTTTCGGTTGGCATTCGAACTTTGAATTTTTATCTGGTACTAATTAATGTTAAGTTGTTTTTCTGATGTTTCCATTCTGTGTTTCTAAACTGTATTGTGAGCCGCTCCGAGCCCTTGGGGAGTGGCGGTATAGAAGATCGAATAATAAATAAATAAATAATACAGAACTCGACCAGAAGCCAGTACAGTCGGTATAGAACAGGTGTTATATCGTTCCTCACGGGAACCCCCGTGAGGAGTCTGGCCGCCGCATTCTGTTCTAGTCGAAGTCTCCGGGTCACCGACAAGGGAAGGCCAACATATAGGGCATTACAATAGTCAAGTCTTGAGGTTACTGTGGCATGAACCACTGTGGCTAGGTCATCCCCGGACTGGTAGGGTGCCAGACGCCTAGCCTGCCGAAGATGGAAAAAGGCCGACTTACTGACGATGCACACCTTGGCCTCCATTGTCAATAATGAGTCAAAAATAACACCGAGGCTTTAGACGGTGATAGCTGGAGAGAGAGGTTAACCGCCTATGGTGGGCAACCAAACCTCATCTAGTCCAGGACGACCCAGCCACAAGATCTCCGTCTTTGCTGGATTCACCCTCAGTCTACTGGAACGCAGCCAACCTGTTACGGCCTTAAGGCAAGATGTGAAGTTGTCGGAAACCGAGTCCGGTCGGCCGTCCATCTGTAGAAGGAGCTGGGTGTCATCCACATACTGATAACACTCCAGCCCATAACTCTGAACTAGCTGAGTTAGTGGTCGCATATAGATGTTAAATAACAGTGGAGCTAGAATGGCCCCTTGAGGGACTCCACACATAAGTGGTGATTTTTCAGAGGCCGTCCCATTCCATTCCACTCATTGCCAACGGTTCCGGAGGAAGGAGCCCATGCAGTTCAGGGCAGACCCTTGGACCCCAGAAGCAGTGAGGCGGTGGGTCAAAAGATTGTAATCAACCACGTCAAAGGCAGCTGTAAAATCTAACAGTACAAGCAATGCCAATCCGCCAAGGTCAAGCTGGCGTCGGAGTTGATCCGAGATGGCAACCAGCACAGTCTCAGTCCCATGTCCCAAACAGAAGCCAGACTGGAAACTTCAGCAGTTAAAAAGAGCTGAGCATGTTTAGCCTTCAGAAGAGAAGGCTGAGAGAAGACATGACAAGGGCCATGTATAAATATGTGAGGGGAAATCATAGGGAGGAGGGAGCAAGCTTGTTTTCTGCTGCCCTGGTAACTAGGACGTGGAACAATGGCTTCAAACTACAAGAAAGGAGATTCCACCTGAACATTAGGAAGAACTCTCTGACTATGAGAGCTGTTCAGCAGTGGAACTCTCTGCCCTGGAGTGTGATGGAGGCTCCTTCTTTGGAGGCTTTTAAATAGAGGCTGGATGGCCATCTGCCGGGGGTGGTCTGAATGTGATTTTCCTGCTTCATGGCAGGGGGGTTGGACTGGATGGCTCATGAGGTCTCTTTCAACTCAATGATTCTATGAAAATCAGTAACAGATTCTTGTTTACAGTACAGCAGTACACCTACCCACTTTCTTTATCATTTATCATTTAAAATACTCCATAGCCTCAGAAGTGTGGCTGGCTATGGAGTGGCAAAAATGGGAGTGTTGTCCCCCAATATGAATCCCCACCCCCAGAAAATTCCTTGTTCCTAAATATCTTGAATTGCAGTAACTTGAACTTGCGGTTGAACATTCAGAAATACAGCTTAGGCATCAAAAGCAAAGGATCAGGCAAAGTTTGGAGACTAAATGAAAAATTCATGTGAAGAGAATACAGTTCATTCACTAGAGAGGGAATGCCCTTATTTTGGCCCCTCTCCCATAATTACATATTTGTCTTTGCTTCTTCACAAACATAAAAATAGCTATTGGCACATATCAGACATCACGGGCAACCCATGATCTGGTAAGAGTCAGAAGCAGAACTCTGCGTCTCTGTCTTTCTCTGTGTGTGGGCGCATGTGCATTTCCTTGAATCCACAGACATCCTTTGCCATCACAGCAGGGAGATTCTTCAAGTTGCACTTCAAAAAAGGAACTCTCACCAACTCTGGTCAGGTGACACCAGCTCTCAATCCTTCGCCATCGTATAGAACTACAAGTTTCTCAAGTTGCTCCTGACATAGAAAAACAATCCCAAAGCCCAGGTTGGGACCTCCTGGGTCATTCAGACTTTCTTGAATTCCAGTTCTCACCAATCCTACCCAACTTAACCAGTGGTGACATATGATAGGATTGGGCTTTCATAAATATCTGGAGGGATTAAAACTCCCTTGAGTCACCTTGGGGCTTGAGAAAGGCGGGATAAATATATCATAAATAAATAAATAAATTATTGTTTAAAATTTTAAAATAAACACTAGATGCGAACAGAATGTATGTAGCAGGAAGGTTTTTAAATTAATATGGGACAGACAACCCAACATGTAATTAAAGTGCTTCTGAGGACATTTTGCAAAGAACTGATCACAGCAAGGCATTGTTTACTTAATTATTCAGGGAAGGCACATTGGAAAAACCATGTTTTCAGGCTCCTCCTAAAAACTGCCAATGTGGGGGCTTGTCTGATGTCCTTGGGGAGCACGTTCCAGAGTCGAGGGGCCACCACAGAGAAGGCCCTCTCCCTCATCCCCACCAATCACGCCTGTGAAGGGGATGGGAGCGAGAGCAGGGCCTCTCCAGATGATCGGAGAGATCGCCTGGGTTCGTAGATAGAAATACGGTCACGCAGGTAGGCAGGTCCCAAACCATTCAGGGCTTCGTAGGTAAGAACCATGCCTTTGACCCCACAAATGTGAAAAATTGTGCAGGAGTCTTGTACCATTTTCCTTCTTGCACAGATCAGACAATGGTATCCAGATTTTCATTGAAAGAAAGAATATAATTTTCCACTACTGAAATTGGGAGGTTGGAAACTGTGGCTCTCCATATGTTACTGGACTATAATTCCCTCTACTGTCTAAGAGGTGTTGTGTCCCCATTAAAGCTTTAAACAGGGACACAGTTGCCCACCTTGGACTTAGACAAAGACACCTAAATCATGTTTTTCTTGACCTGGCAAGAAAGACAGCATATAATTGCTATGGGATAGGACTCCATTCCTATGGAGACACTCATATTAGAAGGATATGGAATGTCATTTGGATATATGCATACACACACACATACATACATACATAGTCCCTACATTTTCCCCCTAGTTAGGCTTGGTTAGCATTTTCATTGTTACATAAATTAAACTGTATACACAATCCACATTTTACGGACATTCTTTTCTTCAGCAGTGGCATCATTACCGAAACCAGTAATTCTCGTTTTACAAAAACGATGGGACTTGGAACAAGCTAGTGGTGATGGGTAAATTTACTCCTAAGTTTTAATAGCTCACTTAGTAAGCTGCATTATGAAAACCCACTAGGAGATCTTGAGTTACTCACACACTCTCAGCCCCAGAAAACCCTGTGATAGATTTATTCTTTCTTTCTTTATTATTTACTACATTTATATACCACTTTTCTCCCCCTGAAGGAACTCAAAGCAGTTTCCAACAAAATAAAAGTAAAATTCAATGCTGTACATCAGGGGTGCTCAGGAAGTCGATCACGATCGACTAGTCGATCCCAAGTCCATTTGAGGTAGCTCGCAGCCGGATGGGGTGCTTCTGCCTGCGCGGGGGTTCTTTCGCCAAAATTAGGCTTTAGTGGGCGGGCCCTGGTGCTCGTCTCTTGCCACGGTGTGGTGACGTGACCGCCCATTGACACTGGCCCCCGAAGGCCGAGGCGAGTGAGAGACAGGGCGGCGCGCAAGGCAGGGCCCCGTCCAGGCTTCACTCACAAGCATCGAGGGATCGCTCGTCAGCTGCAGCCCCACCATGAGGACCATCCTCCGGTGAGGCCTTCTCTCTCTCACACACACACACATACTCCCTCCCTCCCTCCCGCAGCCTCGCATCCTAACCCTGCACGCGCCTTCGCCTTGCTCCCCCCCCCCAGCAGCAACCAATGGGCGGTCACGGCACCACACTGTGGCAAGAGAGGAGTGCCAGGGCCCGCCCACTAAAGCCTCATTTTGGCGAAAGAAGCCCCGCGCAGGCGGTAGCGGGAGTGCGCGCGCGGCGAAGAACCAGGAGCATGCCAGGTAGATCTTTTTGACTTGGTTGTTATAAAGGTAGCTCGCAAGCTGAAAAAGTGTGGGCACCCCTGCTGTACATATATGTGCAAACCAAATCATAATAGCTAGACAATAACATAGAACTATAAATTAAAAACCTAACATATCGAAACATAAAATAACATTTAGACATAAAACATAAAAATTAAAACATCAATTATGCAATATTTGTATTAAAACCCATCCGTAAACAAAACGATTTAAAAACAGTTATTATAATCACACCACCCAAAATCAAAATCCATAGTCGTTCCATTGTTCCGTCCACTACTCCTTATTCTCCTATTGCACTAAGAACTTTGCTGTCCGAAAGCTTGGACACTTAACCATGTTTTTACTTTCTTTCTGCAGGTCATCTTAGGGTTGACCTAAATCAGAAATGATAACCATCAGGGTATTCAGTAACCAAAAAGGGGGGCGGGAAATAAGTGCAAGCCCACTTATAGACATTTTAAATGTTTCACAACCTTTTTGAAGACCAACTTAAATGGAGCTCATGGTCCAGTAGTGGTCCATGCGCTACAGTTTGAGAGAAACTAATAATCTACCATTACGTGTTACTCAAAACGTGTGCCATTGAGCTTTAGACTCCTTTGTCTCAGTGGCAGGCCTGGATTAAGACCTTTTTGCGCCCTAGGCCACACTTTGGAATTACGCCCCCTTTCACGCGCCGCCACTCGCCCCCCCCCTCGGAGGGAGAGATGTCGTTTGGGCCCCGCCCCCAAAGGGAGTGACATCGCTCGGGCTGCACTCCTCCTCCCTCCCTCCTTCTGAGGACACGTCGAGTTATTCCACAGGCAGCGGCAGCTGTGCTGCGTGAATGGGGCACCGCGTGGAAGGGCGCCATGCAGCTACCGCTGGGACAACTCGGCGTGAGTCATCGGCAACTTTTTTTTGGCCTTGATCTGGCGCCCCCCTCGGCTTACGCCCATAGGCCACGGCCTTGCTGGCCTAATGGATAATCCTGGCCTGCTCAGTGGGACTTTGCAAGGGCATGTGCAAAATGTTGATCAAGACCAAGTGAGCATCGCTACGCCATGTATCTTCTTGTGACTGCAATTCCTCACTGCAAAGGCCTCCAAATTCTCCTCCCTGTGACCCTGCAACCAAGCCCAGTCCACAAAAGACGCTTCTATGGATAGATGCTTAGTCTCTCTCTTCAATTACATCCTCGCCAGCATCAGTTAAATCTTTAAAATCCAGTGAGCAAGATGCCTAGGCAGCCTCACAAATCTCCCCGAGCCTCGGCCAGGAATGCATTTCTCTCCTGCGCCTCAACATCAATAAATTATCCCTTCCCTCATTCATTCATTAACATCTCAATGGGTAAGCATAACATCACGGCTTGCTCGCTCCATGCCACCTTCAAAAAGGAAAGGATACTGCAGCATCTTCATGTAATTCTGTATTGCCTGGAGCCATTCGGGGATCGTCATGGAAGCCTTGTAGTTTGGCACAGAAGGTACTGAAGGCTACACATCAGGGGAGAGAGAAAGAGAGACAAGGGAGAGAGGTTATGACTTCAGCAGCCAAAATGATGCTATACAACCAGCCCTCCACCTTTGATGGGGTTAGGGACACCCCAGTGAAAGTGAAACATTACAAATAATGAAATTGCTAATATATACATTTTTTGCATAGAGAACACCTCTCTAAGAATTTCTAAGTCTTCCAACACAATTCTATGGCCAACTTCCAAGGGAGCTGAATATAGCAATGTATTAGAGCAGTGTTTTTCAACCTTACTTGAGCCGCGGCACATTTTTTACATTTACAAAATCCTGGGGCACACCACCAACCAAAATGACACAAAATGGCACTCTAACACAGTAATACATATAGTTAATATGTTTTTAAATGTATTTATACACTCAGTGTGAAACATGGGCCTGTTTCAATGAACACAACATAGATATCCTGGCAGGAGTGGCAGAAAGACACAAACTTCCCACACAGAACTCCCATAACCAAGATAAAATACTACAAGAGTTTGGTGGGCATTCACCTTGGGCTTTGGAGTTGTAGTTCACCTATATCCAGAGAACACTGTGGACTGAAGCAGTGTTGGATCAGGATCAAACTTGGCATGAATACTCAATATGCCCAAAGGTGAACACAGATGGAGGTTGGGGAAAATAGACCTTGACATTTGGGAGTTATAGTTTCTGGAATTTATAGTTAACACACAATCAAAGAGCATCCTGAACTCTTGCAACAATGGAATTGAACCAAACGTGGCACATTGAACTCTTATTACCAACAGAAAGTACTGAAAGGGTTTGCTTGGGAATTGACCTTGAGTTTGGAAGTTGTCGTTCACCTATACCCAGAGAGCACTGTGGACTCAAACAATGTTATGTTATGTTGTTGTTTGTTTTCTATCCAGAATCACAATGTTGGAAGGAGGCTCACCACTTTAAGGTCCCTAAAACAGGCATGGGAAAACTTCGGCCCTCTGGGTACTTTGGACTTAATTCCCACCATTCCTAACAGCCTGAGGCCCTTTCCTGCTTAAGTGCTTGAGGGGGGAAAAGGAAAAGGGCCTGAGGCTGCTAGGAATGGTGGGAGTTGGAGTCCAAAACACCTGGAAGGTCCCAGTTGGCCCTTGCCAGCTTCGACAGAGACCTCTTCCTCCCCCTCCCCCTTCGTGCCTTTTCTTACCCCTCCTGCCGAACACTTACTTTTTCTTCTACACTGCTGCTTCTGCCGCCATTTTGATCCGAGGGGACAACGTGAGCGTGTTCAGGAGGGCAGGGGGGAGGGAGGAAGACGTGACCCGTGCGGGCGCTACTGCGCAGACTCGCCCCAGAGCAAAGCGAGGCAAAACAAGCAGAGTGAGGCTGGGAAGAAGGGAGCCCGAGTGGAGAAGAAAAAGTGTTTGACAGGGGGGGGGGAAGGGTGTTGGAGGTTCCAATTTCCCACAGCACACCTGAAGATCGCTCAGGGCACACTAGTGTGCCATGGCACACTGGTTGGGAAACACTGCATTAGAGGATTTAGGTTCCAAGAGACGTGTTCTGTCTAGAACCGTCATTCCCAAAGTGGGCGGTACCGCCCACTGGGGGCACTGGAGCGATCCAGGGGGGCAGTGATGGCCACAGGTGTATTTGGGGGGCGATGAATCACTGTAAGGGGGCAGTGAAAGCATGGCTGAAACCACTGGGTTGTTGTAGTGCAGTGATTCTCAACCTGGGGATCGCGATCCCAATAGGGGTCGATTGGCCATTTAGGAGGGGTCGCAAGGCCCTCTTCTTTGGCCCCGCCTTTTCGCTTCCTCAAAATGGCGCAGCTCCAGGTGCGAAGTTCCCCACTACGCTAGGCCATGTGGCGCACCACAACATGAGGAACCTTATTTAGGGGTCACGGCATTAGAAAGGTTGAGAACCACTGTATTAATACATATATCTTTCTGTTTAATTGCTATTTTAAAAAATTAAAAATTAATTTCTAGGGGGGTGCTGAGTAATATTTTTTCTGGAAAGGGGGCGGTAGGCCAAAAAAGTTTGGGAACCACTGGTAGAATGACGGGAGAACGTTGACAATAGAGTCATACTGGAGGACCTGGAGAGAACATTTTAAATAAAATCCATGAAGAACCAACATCACAAATGTGGAAGGAGGACATGGCTATATCTGACATATCAGGAGAATAATAATAATAATAATAATAATAATAATACACTACATTTATATTCCGCCCTCTCCTTGTGGGTACTCAGAGCAGATTACAGTATAAACAGATACCAGCAAACATTCAATACAATGAGACACACAAACACAAACAAAGGCTTCTCCTTTCATTTCTGGCTTTGGAGGCGGTGCTCATCTCAGGCTCTGGGGGAGGCGCTATTCTCCATTTCCAAGCTGAGGAGCTTGCGTGGTCACCTCCTGGTCGTGTGACCGGCATGACTGCTTGGAGCATCTTATGCCTTTCCTGCCGAAGTGCTACCTATTTATCTATTCACATTTGCATGTTTTCGAACTGCTATGTTAGTAGGAGCTAGGGCTGACAGCAGAAGCTCACCCCGTTCCAGCAGTTCAGCAGCACAAGTGTTTAACTCATTGCATCACCGCGGCCATGGATGCCTTTGTTTGAGTCACATAAAGTCCCATTTTGTGCTGTTTCAGAAATAAGTTCATGAGACTTATTCCCAAAGCAATAATCTCCAGGGCTGTGAGTTTTGCCACATACACTATTAGAAATGCAGTGCTTAAAGCAGTGTTTCTCAACCAGTGTGCTGTGGCACACTAGTGTGCCGTGAGCGATCATCAGGTGTGCCGCGAGAAAAGCTCTCTGCCCCCCTTCCTTCCCCCCCCTCCTGCCGAACTCCTGCTGCTTGGGGGGGTGGGGGGAGGAGGAAGGGCTGGGCGGTGGCGAAGAAAAAGAAGAAGGGGCCGGGGCGCCGCCTCCTTTGGCCGTTTCCCCAGCCAGCCTCCAATCCGCCATGACTCCCACCATGACTTTCGCCCCTCACTCGCTGAAGCCACACGGAGGAGGAGCCCCACCCACTGAAGCCTGTCCACCACTCATGCTCCTCCTCTGTGGGAGAGCTGAAGCCGGGGGAGGGGGCAGGGCATAGCGCCCGCCCCCCGGCTTCAGCACTCACACAGCTTTGCCAGCCTTGAGGGGGCAGTGCCAAGCCAGCAGTGGCAGAGCCAGCACAATGCTGGCTTGGCACTGCTGCCTCAAGGCTGGCGAAGCTGTGGGAGAGCTGAAGCCGGGGGGAGGGGGCACACGGCCTGGCTCCTCCCCCTCCCCCGGCTTCGGCACTTCCAGCAGCTGCTCCCAGCAGGCCACCATCCCCCAGCCGTTCTTTACTGTGTTAGAGTGTCATTTTGTGTCATTTTGGTTGGTGGTGTGCCCCCGGATTTTTTTAATGTTAAAAGTGTGCCGCAGCTCAAAAAAGGTTGGGAAACACTGGCTTAAAGGGCTTAAAGGTCAGTTTTTGTCTCCCTTCTAGCTTGAAAGCCAGCCTTTCCAATGCAACAGAAGCATTCCTGGTCTCCGCTCAGAAGACCGTCTGCCATCTCTCAGCACCTTCCCTGGAATCCTTTGCCACAGTTGTTACTGCTGCAACTGTAGACGGGAGCTCATTGTGATATCGCATGGCCGCATTCTGAGCTGGCATTTGGCAAATGGAAACGGGCCCTTGAAACAGGATGCAGGAAACAGCGCAGCCATTAGGGAATGTGGCAAGAGGCAGGGGACAGTTGCCAAGCACCTGGAGGACAAGCAGGCACCCCAGACTTCTTTGACAGGACAATGTTGGAGAAGAGAAAGCTGCTCCATGTTTAAAGATGTGTGTGTGTGGGGGAGAGATCTGGAGGGGAAAATATTAGGCACCTGTTTGTATGGATGCCTAAGAATCTGAAAATAGCACACAGAAATTCAATATTTTGATATTTTATTTATTATTTATTTAAAACTGTTATAGCTAACGCGCATTGGCTCCTTCCATGAGGCAAGGAGCGGAGGGGCTTCCCTCCGATCCTGGCCCCATGGAAGGGGCCAAGGCGCGTTATACCTATGAGCAATGGAAGCAGGCGAGGGGAGAAGAAGGAGGGCAGTTCTCCTCCCTGCTTCCTCCCTCCTCCAGGCTACGCTGCTCGGACGGTCCCTCCTCCAGGCTACGCGATCGACCAGTTCCAGCACCACGATCGACTGGTCGATCATGATCGACCTAATGGGCAGTCCTGGTGTAAGCTTTTCCAGTTGCTTCTCATCAATGTCAATTCTGCTGTCACCTGGGATTGCAACATCAATAATCCATACTCCTTTTTTCCATATTGTTGTTGTTATTATTACTATTACTATCGTACTGATGGCAGTTTGTTCAACTGCAGTTTGTTCAACAAGTTGATTCCAAGATGGCCGCGTTGAGTGGAAGCACGAATGCTGAGCTCCGCCGGGCCCTTGGAAATTCTTCTCACGGAGCGAGCCCTTTGGAGAGGCTAGCCACCCCAGTCGGAGAGGGTGCCCTCCAGAGTTCCAGGGCACTTCCCTGGTCTCTGGGGGGGCCACTAGCGGACCCCCCGCCTTCGTTGGAGGCCCTGCAATTCGAGGCGGAGGCCGTCCTTGAAGTCGGCTGGGAGTCAGCCATAGCGGCCAGGATACGGGCAAGCTCAAGAACTGCTGACCTGTCAGAGAGGATTGCTCTCAGGACTACCTATGGGACCTGCCGTCCCGGTCCCCGGTCCCTTGGCCGGGCCTGAGACGGACATGGAACTGGGGCGGCCAGCACTGGAGCCTCCCACCCGCCCCGCTATCCAGTGGGTGGCTGCCGACCCGCCACCCCGACCCCCACCCGCCACCCGGGAGGTGGCTGCCGACCCTCCATCCGACCCTCCATCTGACGGAGCCCAGGTTGGACTGTGGGGCCTGCGGGACGCCATACAGCAACTTACCTCCCTCCTCCCCACCCTGGGCCGGCTGGTGGAGAAATTGGCCGCCCGGCTGGAGGTGGGCCACGAGATGGGCCATGGAGTGGTGAGCGGAGTGGCTGAGAGAGCTGGGTGCAGCAAAGAGGGAAAGGTCTCCTGCCACCAGAGGGGGACACATCGTGGAGTCCCTGGAGGGCGCTGGGGTGCGGGACCCCCCCCGGCCCGGGAAACGGCGGTGAAAAGCGGGCGGTGGCCGAGGCCGCCAAGATGGCGCCGGGCTCGGCTCGCTCGGCGTCCTCCGCCCCCCCCCTTCACCCCTCCACCCCCTCCACCTCCTCCGTCCATTTTGGATGCGCCGACTCCGCCCCTCCCGGCCCAGCGCACCCGCCACCACTGGGCGCCTGGCCGGTGACGCCAGGGGACTTGGACATCCCTGGGCCTGGCAAGGGCCGGGGGCTCGACCCGCCGCCGCCTGGCTTGCCGGCTGTCCCCGGTGCCCCCGGGTAGGATTGGTGGCATAGCCCGGGGAGAGGCGGCTCAAAGGTCAGCTAGCCCTGAGGATGGCACGGTGAGTAGTCACCCAGAACAGAGGCCACACCGCCGTCGGAAGAGGCGCCGTCGAAGGCCGAAGATCGTCGGCCCCTCTCCCCCCGACTCCACCAGGGACTCCCGAAGCCGAGGCCGCCGGCCACTCGGACCCCCCAGGCCTCTGGTCAGCCACCAGGAGGGGAGGAGGCCGCCAGCCAACGGAGGAGCGGAGGCCCCCGTTCCTGGACCCGAGCCTGGGCGACCATTTCGTTCGAGGACTTTCTGGGGCCCAGGCGCCAAGCGCTGCCACCGGTCACTGCCGAAGCCACCGAACTCTGACTCACCATGTTTGTTATCCTCGGCCAGGCCACTGGACGGAGGAGGCTGGCCCACTCTCTTCTCCCTTGGCCAGCGGGGTGTCGTTTCTGAGCCCCCTTTCCTTCCTCCTTTTGACGGCCCGATGGGTCTTGTATAGGCCCCAGGCCACCCTGTGTCGTTGAACCCTGACTCTCCCCCACCTCCCTATTCCCTCTCGTTTGTATTGTCCAGTTTGTCCCTTTTTACTATGTATTCGTTTCTTAATCTTGTGAGCCGCTGCGAGCCGTATGGAGTCAGCGGCATATAAGCCCAAAGAAATAATAATAAAATAATAATAATAATAATAACTTAAGCCGTCTGAGGGCTCGCAGTAAGACTCTAAACTATCTAGTCTGTGAGCTGCTTTTTGCACACAATGCTGCCCTTGTCGCCCATTCAGAAGCAGCCCTGCAGCGCCCAACAGTTTGAGCATTGGGCTGCAACTGTTTGGACTGGAAATCAGCCTGAAGAAAACGGAAGTCCTCTACCAGCCCGCACCACAGGAAGAACACCATAATCCCCATGTCAGCATAGGCAAATCTGTGCTTAAGTCCGTTCAGTAGTTCACCTACCTGGGAAGCATCATCTCTTCAGATGCCAAGATTGATAAAGAGAGAGATCACTGATTAGCAAAGGCATATAGTGCACTCGGAAGGCTTCACAAAAGAGTCTGGAGCAACAAGCACCTGAGGCAAAGCACCAAAATCAGTGTGTACAGAGCTATCATACTGTCTATTCTCCTTTATGGGTCTGAAACATGGGCCACCTATCGCCAACACCTACGACTCCTCGAATTCTTTCATCAGCGCTGTCTTCGCACAATCCTAAGTATAAACTGGACCGACTATGTGACGAATGTTGCTGTCCTTGAGCAAGCAGGGATCACCAGCATTGAGGCCATGCTATTGAGAACACAGCTGCGCTGGGCAGGGCACATCTCTAGGATGAAGGACCACCGCCTCCCAAAGATACTACTCTATGGTGAACTCCACGTGTCAGCGCAAGAGAGGCGCCCCAAAAAAAGAGATATAAGGACTCCCTGAAACAACATCTCAGGCTCGGCCAGATTGATCACCAACAATGGTCCACCCTGGCCTCACATCGGGAGGCATGGAGATGCACTATCCACAATGCTGCGGCCTCTTTCGAGAAGACACGCCAAATAGGTCTTGAAGAGAAACGACAACGCAGAAAGAACCGCAACTTGGAAACAACATCACCCAAGGAGACTTTCTGCTGTGCTTTCTGCAACCAGACTTGCCTATCTCGGATTGGCCTTTTTAGTCATCAACACACTTGTAAAAAGCGTGGGATGAGTCCTTCCTAAGAATCTTCGTTCGCGAAGTAATGCCAGAGAAAGACTATTACTATTATTGGAGTTGTAGTCTGACAGCCCTGGAGGGGGGTGGGGGTGGGAAAGACTAATGGATGCCTTACAACAAATCATGGCTTTAGCTCATGTTTACAGGAGAGGAAAGCAAAAACCTTCGCCTGATGACGTCCTCCTTTCCTGCACCAATTTGAATGTCAGAGTGATGGATTGAGCAACCCTCCTCAAAGCCCCCCAGTATTTGAGACATCTTGTAGACAGAACAGGTGGCTGGAAGGGTTGCGGCCTTGGGAGCATTTCCACCTCTCTGTTGCCAGCTGTTTCCTCCATCAGGAGAGCCCAGCCAACCTGACGTCAGACGGGTGGAATTTGAAATCCAAATGGAAAGCAGGGAGAGGGTGAAAGGGAGCAGTAGATGCTTGGTTTGCAGAGGCAAGTGGGGTGTTGGGATGTTCGTGGAAAGCCAACTCCTGACTCCGTTCTGGCAAAGAGGAAATCTTGTCTATGCATGCCTTGCCTAGGAATACTCTAATATGGAAACCATCTCCAATAAAAGATCTAATGTATACAGCACATGCCAGATTTCCATACCTTGCAATATAACACCTACTTCATATAAATCTACTCATAAAGATTCAAATTCGAGTGAATAATAAAAATTAAAAGGAGTGGAGTGGAATGGAAAGAGAAGTGTCTGCCTTGTGTTTCTCCCGCCATAAAAGCATATAGAGTTGAAAGGACCACAAAGTGCATTTACACCACTTTAACTGCCATGGCTCAGTGCTATGGAATCATGAGTTATAAAATTACTACTACTGCATTAATTCCAAAGTGCATACACAGCTTTGGATAAGCATATGTTTTGTGCCTATATAGACATTATAGAGATAATCTTTTTTGTGGGAAGGGGGACATTGTGGAAATCAAGTGAACCTTTGTAGACTAAGATCTATATGCGACCACTCGCTCAGCTAGTTCAGAGTTATGGGCTGGAGTGTTATCAGTATGCTGATGACACCCAGCTCCTTTTATGGATGGATGGCCAACCGGACTCAGTTCCTGATAACTTCACATCTTGCATTGAGGCTATAACAGGATGGCTGCGTTCCAGTAGACTGAGCATGAATCCGGCAAAGACAGGGATCTTATGGCTGGGTGGTCCTGGATTAGAGGAGGTTTGGTTGCCCACCATAGATGGTGAACCTCTCTCTCCAGCTATCACCATCAAAAGTCTTGGTGTCATTTTTGACTCATTATTGACATTGGAGGCCCAGGTCTCCGCCGTCAGTAAGTCGGCCTTTTTCCATCTTCGGCAGGCTAGGCGGCTGGCACCCTACCTGTCTGGGGATGACCTGGCCACAGTGGTTCATGCCACAGTAACCTCAAGACTTGACTATTGTAATGCCCTTTATGTTGGCCTTCCCTTATCGGTTACACGGAGACTTCGACTGGTACAGAATGCGGCGGCCAGACTCCTCACGGGAATCCCCGTGAGGAACGATATAACACCTGTTCTACACCGACTACACTGGCTTCCGGTCGAGTCCGTATTACTCACAAGGTGCTGATTCTAACCTTTAAGGGCTTGCATGGTCAAGGGCCGGCATACCGACGGCAATGCCTTTCTCCTTGTCAACCCTGGAGATCACCTCGCTCAGACCATCAGAATCTATTACAGGTCCCAGGCCCTAAGGAAGCCCATTTGACATCAACCCGGCATAGAGCTTTTTTGGTGATTGCCCCATCACTCTGGAAGGCCCTCCGTCCTTACATCAGAGCCACCCGTGATCTAAAAGACTTTTGCACGGCTTGTAAAAGTGGCTGTTTGAGAGGGCGTTCGGCTGAGAACTGTTAGATTGTTAATTGTTTTTAGATGTTTTTAGACGTTTAGATACTTTTAGATGTTTTTAGATGTTCCAGGTACTTAGCTGTGTGTTTTTACTGTAAATTGCCCAGCGCCATCTGGGATAGGCGATTAATAAATCCCTAAATAAATAAACAAAATATACCCAGAGTATTTTGCCCAGTTTTGGGCACTAGTTTGACATTGACAGACTGGGACACTTTGCTAGAAGGGTGATGAAGTCCTTTGAGGAGACACTGAAGGATATGTTTATATCTAACCTGGAATGCTGTGTGCCTTCGACTTGTATCTGATTTGTGACAATCCTAAGACCACCCTATTGCAGGGTTTTCTTGGCAAGGTTTGTTTAGAAGGGGTTTACTCAAACTGTAACTTGTCCAAGGTTACTCAGTGGGTTCCTTTGGCAGAGCAGGGATTCAAACCCTGGTCTCCAAGAGTTGCAGCCCAATGCTCAAACTATAACAACGTCTGAAGAGGTTACACATTAGATGACAGAAAAAAATTGTTTTATGTTTGGCTAAAGGTAAAACAAGACAAAACAAAAAACAAATTTGCTTCAAACAACCGGAACAGCAGGCATCTGAATCCAATCTTGATCCATGTTGACATCCTTATCCAATGAACATTAAACAGGCTTAGCCTCCTAATGCAAATGAGGATGCGCCTCTAAATCCAGGACGGCCAAGTTTGTTTACTTATTTATTTATTTGTATTTAAAGCATTCATAGCCTGCCCTTTCGTTAGAAAGACAACCAGATCAGCGAATGGATCAGACAATATGAGACAGTCCTGGCTTTCAGATTTGCTTCGAAAAATATATGGGGCAAAAGGAGAAAAAAACACCAGAGGGAAAAGGGAAAATAAGAAAACCGACGCATCAATGCCTAATGTAATACAGATGTTATAAAAGCCTGCAAAAGTAATGACATAATAAATTTGTAATAATGTCACAGTCTGTTGGTACAGAAAATAATGATGTGTGACTTCTTGCCCATGGCAGTTGGGATCACAAAGGTTGGCGTATGTGATAAGAATACAAAAGAAGAAGGAGACGAAGAAGGACAAAGTAGAGCTGTATCCATTCTTTACACTTAAACATTTCCAGTCTGTACAGTTTCTTATCTCCAATCACTGATCAGAGAAAATGACGGAAGAAGCATGCCTTCAGTCAGGAAATCCTCACTCTCTCCCCACTCCAGTTAGGTATAATATCTATATGAACTGCTTCCCTTCCTTATCAGGTAAATATAAATATTTGACCTATTTTCCATTACAATGAAAGGCACATGTGGGCTAGAAATCAATTTCTGCTTCCAGGGAAGAAGTCAAAACTTGGTCAAAGATGGCCAGTGTGACTCTCAAGTTCTGTGGGAAGGATTGTGTGCATTATACCATTTCCTCACACAAATGCAATGCAGAATGAGCAGCCCGAGAATTATAGCATTGGTTTCACCAGGCATGGGCAAACTTCGGCCCTCCAGGGGTTTTGGATTTCAAGTCCCACAATTCCTACCAGCTGTTAGGAATTGTGGGAGTTGCAGTCCAAAATCCCTGGAGGGCTGAAGTTTGCCCACGTCTGGTTAAACAAATACGTTTTTAGTCTTTATGATCAAAGCCTGTCAACATGTAGCAGTCCCATGACTTGAATAGAGTTTTCTTCGTCAAGGAACACAGAAATGGATTTGTTAGTTCCTTCCTTTGAAATATAACACACAGCAACGGGTATTTGTTGGCAGTCTCCCATCCAACTAGTAACCAGGTCTGATCCTGTTGAGCTTCCAAGATCAGCCTTAAAGTCCTAAATATACAATTATAATGTCAATATGTTGTATTAATTATAGTATAATAATTGTAATGTAATGCAATGTATTATTTTATTATAATAATAATATAATATAATATAATGTTATGTTATCTCTCGGCATTACTTCGCGGACGAAGGTTCTTAGGAAGGACTCATCCCACACTTTCTACAAGCACGTTGATGACTAAAAAGGCCAATCTGAGATAGGCAAGTTCGGTTGCAGAAAGCATAGCAGAAAGTCTCCTTGGGTGATGTTGTTTCCAAGTTGCGGTTCTTTCTGCATTGTCGTTTCTCTTCGAGACCCATTTGGCGTGTCTTCTCAAAAGAGGCCGCAGCATTGTGGATAGTGCGTCTCCATGCCTCCTGATGTGAGGCCAGGGTAGACCATTGTTGGTAATCAATCTGGCCGAGCCTGAGATGTTGTTTCAGGGAGTCCTTATATCTCTTTTTGGGGGCGCCTCTCTTGCGCTGACCCATGGCAAGTTCACCATAGAGTAGTATCTTTGGGAGGCGGTGATCCTCCATCCTAGAGACGTGCCCTGCCCAGCGCAGCTGTGTTCTCAATAGCGTGGCCTCAATGCTGGTGACCCCTGCTTGCTCAAGGACAGCAACATTCGTCACATAGTCAATCCAGTGTATATTTAGGATTGTGCGAAGACAGCACTGATGAAAGCATTCGAGGGGTAATAGGTGTTGGCAATAGGTGTCTCATGTTTTAGACCCATAGAGGAGAATAGACAATACGATAGCTCTGTACACACTGATTTTCAACACTGTGAGCAGAAAAGGTCTGTGGCAGATCCTGGAACGTCTAGGAAGTATCCCCCCAAAATCCTCAAAATGATTATCGTGTTACATTATCTGTGTTCTTGTACAGATGGGCCAGCGCACAGAGCACACAGGCAAGATCAGATCCTCTGGCCCGGCCGACCCGACCCCACTCTCCACTACCACCCTTTGCCTCTCAGAGCCCTTTCTAATAACTAATGGAGTGAAGCAAGGCTGTGTTCTTGCACCAACCCTATTTACAATCTTCTTCAGCATGATGCTCCAAAGGGCTACGGCAGACCTCGAAGAAGAAGACGGCATATATATATGCTATCCCGTACTGATGGTAGTTTGTTCAACTTGGCTGGCCTGCCGTCTGAGGGCTCTTCACTAAGACTCTAAACTATCTAGTCTGTGAGCTGCATATTTTGCACACAATGCTGCCCTTGTCGCCCATTCAGAAGCAGCCCTGCAGCGCCTCACATCCTGCTTTGCAGCAGATGCAGAGCTGTTTGGGCTGGAAGTCAGCCTGAAGAAAACAGAAGTCCTCTACCAACCCACACCACAGGAAGAACACCATCATCCCCATGTCAGCATAGGCAAGTCTGTGTTCAGGTCCGTTCAGCAGTTCACCTACCTGGGAAGCATCATCTCTTCAAATGCCAAGATTGACAAAGAGATAGATAACAGATTATCAAAGGCATAGAGTGCATTCGGAAGGCTTCACAAAAGAGTCTGGAGCAACAAGCACCTGAGGCAAAGCACCAATATGTTATAATGTTATGTTAAATTATAATGTCAATATATTATAATATAATAATTATAATGTAATGTAGTATAAGATAGTTATAATATATTATAATATGAGTTTGGTATAATATATTTATATACATTGATACAATATAATACTACTAATGATATTGTGATATTATAATTGTATATTTGTTTTACATGCAATATTACTAATGATATTGCGATATAATGTTATAGTGCAATGTGATGTGCAGTACTGATATTGTGCTATGGCAGTAATGTAGTTTGCTGTATTTCCAGTTTGCTGTAAGCCGCTCTGAGTCCCCTTCGGTTGAGAAGGGCGGCATATAAATATTGTGAAATAAATAAATAAATAAATAAATCAGGATCCTATATATACTTTGAGTACCAGGGACTTTTAATCCAACTTTGATCAGAATCTGGATGGGAAAATAACCAGAAATGGTATAAGGTAGTTTTCTGAAGGACAAGTACTAAGTCACAGAAACAAAATTCAAATAAATTGGTGTGTAAGGTACTACCACAGTTTGTTAAGGTAGTCCTGTCAGATATACCTATTTCTATGCATGGTTGTGAAAGCTGGACATTGGAAATAAATCTGATAGATATTAGATGTAGTGACACAAGAAGAATTCTGCAGATACTATGGCCTGATTAAAAAAACAAATAAATAGGTCCGAGAGCAAACTCTTTGTAAAACCAAGATGACTACACCGAAGCTGTCATACAATGGCCATATCATGAGGTGACAGGACTCATGAGAAAATACAATGATGTTTGGTAAAGTGAAAAACAGTATGAAAATGACTACTTCCCATTGGATGGACTCAAGCAGGGAAGCCACAGGCCTGTTGGAGATCGGACAACTTGGAAGTCACTCCTTTATAGGGTTGACATAAGTCGAAATCAACTTGAAGGCAGTTAACAACAACAACAACCCATGGTTTGGGAATGGTACTTTTCTGGACTACACCTTCCCAGATTCCCTCACCTACCATGACCCAAAAAGTAACTTTCCTAAGCTCTGGTAAACAGCTCCTATCAAATCAAAACCCAAGGTCCTTCTACAAGGCACTGTTCGTCCCATGCCAAAGGAAAGCTGTTATCCCACTCAACCGCTTTGGGTGTTTGGATCTAATGGTTTCCCTTTGACATTAAGTCTAGTCGTGTCCGACTCTGGAGAGTGACGCTCATCTTTATTTCTTAGCCAAAGAGCCGGCGTTGTCCAAAGATGCCTCCTAAGTCATGTGGCTGGGATGACTGCACTGGGTGCAGTGCCTAAAGACCTTGGCCTGCACTTAAAAACAATCGGCACTGACAGAATTACCATCTATCAGCTGCAAAAGGCCACCCTACTCAGATCTGTACGCATTATTCACCAATACATCACACAGTCTTAGACACTTGGGAAGTGATCGAATACAAAAGCGAGGATAGCGATCTTGTTTGCTGCGCACTAATCTTGTTATGTAACTAATGATGATGTTTGTTTATTTATTTATTTATTTGTAGCCCGCCCTATCTTCCCGAGGGGATTCAGGGCAGGTTCCAACAGAATAAAGGCAAACATTCAATGCCTGTAATAATAATAATGATAATAATAATAAACTATTATTAAAATAATAATAATAAAGCAGGTGCAGAACGCTGCAGCCCGACTCCTTGCGGGGGCCTCGGCAAGTTGTCACATCACGCCAATTCTGCGCAAACTGCACTGGCTACCCATAGAATGCCGGATCACCTTCAAAGTGTTAGTCTTGACTTTTAAGGCCTTACATAATCTGGAGCCAGTGTACCTGCGGGACCGCCTTATCCCGTATTATCCCACCAGATCTCTGCGTTCTGAAGAACATAACCTCCTGGTTGTTCCTAGTCCAAAGACATTTCGCCTGACTGCAACCCGTCGCCGGGCTTTTTCGATCGTGGCTCCAACACTTTGGAACTCATTGCCTGCCGACATTCATGCCATTCAGAACATCCTCCCATTTAGGAAAGCCTGCAAGACTCTGTTGTTTCAGCAGGCTTTCAGGGTTGGATGAATTGCAGTCTTCCTTTGCGTACTGCCATCTTGTATTATCTTTTGTTGTCGCAGTGTTTTTAATGTGCGGCCTAGTGCCCCTTTTTATCTGTTGTTTTAACTGTGGTTTTAACTTTCAATGTATTTGGCTGTTTTTATGAATATGTTGTGAGCCGCCCCGAGCCATTGGGAAGGGCGGCAAACAAATACGAATTAAATAAATGAATAAATATTTGTTCCCCCATCCCATCTCCCCGATGGGGACTCGGGGTGGCTCACACAAGGCCAAGCCCAAACAGCAAATTACAAGATAATAAAATCAAACATCAGCAACAAACACAATAAAACAAATAAATACATGTATAAAACAGAAGTAAAAATATAAACAACAAACAATAAAGTACATTCCACAAATTAAAACAAGTAATTTAAATAATAACCAAAAGGGCATCTACACTGCGGAAATAATGCCATTCAACACCACCTTAACGGCCAGGGCTCAATGCTATGGAATCATAGCAATTGTCACTTTACAATGTATTTTAGCCTCCTCTCACAAACTATAGCTGCCAGGATTCCGGCGCATTGAATCCTCTCAACTGCATTAATTTCACAGTGTAGATCAGGCATGGGCCAACTTTGGGCCTCCAGGTGTTTTGGACTTCAACTCCCACAATTCCTAACAGCCTACTGGTGTAGATGCACCCCAGGATAGCTCCTCACCTCCATGGCTCTTATCTACCGTCTTTTGAAAACCATCAAAGGTATATCTTGAGGTTATGAGTTTCACTGGACCCCACGGCTGGAAGCCCCAGGGGGTTGGACTAAATGGCCCATGTGGTCTCTTCTAACTCTATGAATCTATGAGTCTATGACACTTACTTTTGTCAGCTGGGCAGCATTCCTGATGGTCTTGACCATCTCTTGGCCCGAAGGGTGCACCTTGGCCACGTGGCCCCACATCCTCTCCCAGGTGTGTCCGTCGATGGGGAATCCGCTTTTGTTGACGAGGAACGCCGCCCCTCCATCTTTCTCCTCCTCCTCGGACCCTCCGTTGTTGGCAATACTGATCTGCCGGGCATGGGAGCTCCGGGAGCGCCCCCCTTTCTCTCCCTTGGGGTGAGCTTTGCGGCCAGCATTGGCGCTGGACCCCGTCATGGTCACTAGGCACCGATGAGGAAGCGAATGGGTCTGGAGCCAGGCAGGGAAAGGCAAGAAGTTCAGTGGGACCACGAAGCCGCCTTCCTCATGCTGCCCTCGCACCTAGGGAATCAGGAGGGCATGGAGTCGGTTCAGCTAAGAGCAGCAGGCAAGCAGATCCCCGACAAGTTTTCGTCTCCTCTTCCTTCTCTTCCTCTTCCTCCTCTTCGTGCAAGCAGAGTCTGGAAAAGGTGGTAGAGATGGTGAGAGGCAACACATAGCATGTGCCAGCCAGAGGAGGTGAGCATCACGGAGTGGCGGGAAGGCGAGACAACACAATCCATCTCCTACTAGCTCTATGGGGCCCTGGAAGGCATGGCACCGCCACTTCTCCCTGACACATGCTCCTACGTATCACATAGGCAAACACACACACACAAACAGCTTTGCCGTTGACAGCCGGAACTGGCAAACAATAGCAAAGGATCCTCATCAAAGCTGGCAGCGATCCAGACTCACCTGTCAAACAAAAGAGGCAGCAAATCCTCCGCTCTCTTCCAACCAGCAACGCATCCCTAGGTGCCTCTCTCGCCAGGGGGTGGCAGCAACCCAGAGATATCAGAGATCTCGTTTCTCGCTCAGGCAAAAATAGAGAATGATAGGATGCCTTTGAGAAGGAGCATCACACAAAGGGGACCCTCTCCCCAATATGACACCCCCGGCCTGGGTTCACATCTGCCTCTGCTATCAGGCAAAGGCAGCGGAAAAGCAGCTGCTTTAAAGTAACCACGGGCAAACGCCTCTCTGGCTTAAGACCCCAGGAGGAGCAAAGACAGCTAAACACAAGAGGAGGCAGTACCAGATCCTAATTCTCATCTCCCTGTTCGGTGCAGCCTGCCTGGCATGCGGCAAACCCATTGGGAGGCTGGTGCAAGTCCAAGGATGGGGCCGAGCTCCCGCATTTCGAGGAAGAAGGAGGGGAGTAATTTGGGGGTGGGGAAGGGCAGAGCCATCATGTAAATGAGCTGCACTGATCTATGCATTCCTCCCTGCTACTGATGTACTTGACTAAGTGACAGGGCCGTAGCCAGGATTTTGGTTGGGGGGGGGGGGGCTGAGTTTGGTTCGGGGTGGGCTGAGACTGGGTGGAAGAAGGTCTACCCTAGCAAACCTTTTGTATTGTTATCCCAATAACCCCACTAATGTGGGATATAATGAGCATGGTGATCAGATCATGATATGAATAAACATAACAGTTTAAATAATGTACCAGTAAGGCCTTTTCGCGGACCACCCTGAGAATTTGGGGGGGGGGCTGAAGCCCCTTAGCCCCCCCCTGGCTACATGCCTGCTAAGTGACATCCTCGCCATGCCTTGTTGGCAGGGAATGATGGGAGTTTATAGTGAGTACATTTAAAAACTACCTGAATTTTGGGGAAAGGGGGAGGATATTGGAATTGAGCTTGACTGATATATATATATACATATTTATTTATTTATTTATTTCAGGATTTTACCCCGCTCTTCTCAACCCCCGAGGGGGGACTCAGCTTGCACAATTGATGCCACATCAACAGCGTAAAACCCCAAACCCCACAACCCATTAAAACATTAAGGCATTAAAATACAATCCCTCAACACATCTACAATCATTCCAATTAAAACAGTATTCAACCCTAGAAACATTGACCCCCTTCCTCCCTCCCATTAAAATTCCGTACATACACACACACACACTTACCTCGGTTACTTGACTACAAGTCCCACCCTCTCCATGCCTTGCTGGCAGGGAATGATGGGGTTTGTAGTGGAGTAAGTGCATTGTGAGGGTTCGGAACTGCCATGCAGATGTGCTGGACTGGTCCGTACATACAAGATCTCTGTGCTACAGTAGATATGCATGACTGTAAGTGCCATCATCCAACATGCTTTGCTGAAAAGGGATGGTCGCTGGGCAGGACACGTCTCTAGGATGGAGGACCACCGCCTCCCAAAGATACTACTCTATGGTGAACTCGCCACGGGTCAGCGCAAGAGAGGCGCCTCCAAAAAGAGATATAAGGACTCCCTAAAACAACATCTCAGGCTCGGACAGATTGATCACCAAAAATGGTCCACCCTGGCCTCACATCGGGAGGCATGGAGACGCACTACCCACAATGCTGCGGCCTCTTTCGAGAAGACACGCCGAACGGGTCTCGAAGAGAAACGACAATGCAGAAAGAATCGCAACTTGGAAACAACATCACCCAAGGAGACTTTCTGCTGTGCTTTCTGCAACCGAACTTGCCTATCTCAGATTGGCCTTTTTAGTCATCAACGCGCTTGTAGAAAGTGTGGGATGAGTCCTTCCTAAGAACCTTCGTTCACGAAGTAATGCCGAGAGAGAGAGTTTGAAAAAGACTGGGGGTGGGGTAGTACAAGAACTGAACAAGGTAAACTGTCTACTCAAGAACAACAAAACAAACACTAGGGGTTCTAGAAATCACCCGTGTATGTACTCTGTAGAGCAGGCCTGGGCAAACTTCGGCCCTCCAGGTGTTTTGGACTCCAACTCCCACAATTCCGAACAGCCTATAGGCTGTTAAACACCTGAGGGAGTCAAACCTGAGGGCAGCCCCCAAGCCTGCTGTAGAGTATAAATATCTGGTGTGAATATCTGTCACAATGGATATCTTATAATATATAGACCCAAGATGACTACACAATTATACAAATAAATAGGTATTACTACTGGATATCTAATATGTATGATTTGCAAAACTAAATCTATATATTAATATCTATAAGTCAGGGAATGCCAAAGTAAATGGGTGTATATTCATGCGTGCAAGGAGAAAATATCAATATATAATCATCTAGTATGCAAAAAAAACAGTACATATGTAATGAACATTTGCAATATACACGGTTCAATGAGACATTACATAGGCGGCACAGTATCACATTGTATGTATACGCATACTATTAGCAAAGTATATTCAACACATATATGGTAATCGCACAAGGAATATCAATGTAACATATAAAATATAGATATAATCCCAAATATCAAATATATAGTACTAAGATTCTCTGGTCACCCAAGGTGGGGTAGGGTAGTACAAACAGGCTTGACTGATCCATCCATACATTTCTACTACATATGTTGGGTGGGTTGTTAATTGTATCCTTGTCTAGTTTTGAAGAGAGGGATTGAATATTTGCCTCTATGTGTTTTTAGTGTGTTCTAATCCGCCCTGAGTCCCCTTATAGGGCAGAATATAAATAAATTATTATTATTATTATTATTATTAGAAACACAACAAGATTAGTATAAAGCAAACAAGATTACTTGGCCCAGCTTACTTGTCCGAACATATCTCCCCTTATGTCCCACCTCGAAATTTGCGATCTTCCGGGAAGGCCCTACTCTCAATCCCACCTTAGTCGCAAATGTGTTTGGTGGGGACGAGAGACAGGGCCTTCTCAGCGGTGGCCCCTCGCCTGTGGAACTCACTCCCCAGCGAAATAAGACCAATCTCTTCCCTCCTTTCCTTTAGAAAAAAAAGCTAAAGACGTGGCTTTGGGACCAGGCGCTTGGTTACATATTAGGCAGCAGACAGACAAATGATTGTTCCTTATCTGGAATTCCCCGGCTTTTTGAGTCTTGCTCGTTATTTACTGTTCCGATCTTAGAGTTTTTTTAAAAATACTGGTACCTGGATATTTGGGGGGGGGGGGGGAGGCTGTGGCTGGAACCATGATGTAAACAAACTTGACATCCATAATACCGCCCCAATATACATGACTACAATTCCCATGATCTGGTCTACATTTTCAATGCTTAGCTGGTTGCTGCCTGGGGGAATCCTTTGTTGGAAGGTGTTTGCTGGTCCTGATTGCTCCTTCCCTGGAATTCCCTCGCTTTTTGAGTCTTGCTCTTTTCTTTTCTTTTTTGGGAGGGGGAGGAGAAGATGTGGCTGGAACCATGATGTAAACAAACTGGACATCCATACTACAGCCCCAATATACATGACTACAAGTCCCATGATCTGGTGTGCACTTGCAAGGCCTGGTTGGTTGCTGTCCAAGGGGATCCTTTGTTGGAAGGTGTTAGCTGGCCCTTATTGTTCCTTGTCTTGCCTGGAAATTCCTTGAGGCTTTTTAGTCTTGACATCCATACTCTAAAAGTTCTTTTTGGGTTGGGGAGGAGGCTGTGGCTGGAACCATGATGTAAACAAACTGGACATCCATACTACAGCCCCAATATACATGACTACAAGTCCCATGATCTGGTCTGCACTTTCAAGGCCTGGTTGGTTGCTGCCTGGGGGATCCTTTGTTGGAAGGTGTTAGCTGGCCCTGATTGTTCCTTGTCTGAATTCCCTGGTTTTTTTGAGTCTTGCTCTTTTGGGGGGGGGGGAGGCTGTGGCTGGAACCATGATGTAAACAAACTGGACATCCATACTACAGCCCCAATATACATGACTTCAAGTCCCATGATCTGGTCTGCACTTTCAAGGCCTGGTTGGTTGCTGCCTGGGGGAATCCTTTGTTGGAAGGTGTTAGCTGGCCCTGATTGTTCCTTGTCTTTATTAAAATTCCCCGATTTTTTTTTTTTTTGAGTCTTGCTCATTATTTACTGTTCCCATCTTAGAGTTTATTAAAATACTGCTACCTGGATTTTTTTTTGGGGAGGGGGGGAGGCTGTGGCTGGAAGCATGATGTAAACAAACTGGACATTCATACTACAGCCCCGATATACATGACTTCAAGTCCCATGATCCGGTCTGCACTTTCAAGGCCTGGTTGGTTGCTGCCTGGGGGAATCCTTTGTTGGAAGGTGTTAGCTGGGCCTGATTGTTCCTTGTCTGGAATTCCCCGGCTTTTTGAGTCTTGCTGTTTTTGGGGGTGGCTGTGGCTGGAACCATGATGTAAACAAACTGGACATCCATACTGCAGCCCCGATATACATGACTTCAAGTCCCATGATCTGGTCTGCACTTTCAAGGCCTGGTTGGTTGCTGCCTGGGGGAATCCTTTGTTGGAAGGTGTTAGCTGGCCCTGATTGTTCCTTGTCTGGATTTAAAGGGGGGAGGGGGAGGAGAGGCTGTGGCTGGAACCATGATGTAAACAAACTGGACATCCATACTACAGCTCCAGCATACATGACTACAAGTTCCATCATTCCCCACATGCCTTTCCTGGGAAAGGATGATGGGGTTTGTATGACAGGAAGAAAGAATATTGGGGGGGGGGGGGCTAAGGCACAGAATGGGGTGGCTCTCTGTTCTCACAATGGATCATCTCCCCCTCCCCAAAAGCAAGACTGCCAATGCAAAGCAATGCACCTCCATCTTGCCTGGTTGCCCACCACCTTCCCCAGTCCTTGACCCCCAGGGATGCCTGGTTCTGGAGGTGGCAGAGGAAGGGGTCCCTGGCTGCCCCCTCCCTCCCTTGCAGCCCCCTCTCCCCTCCTCCCTCCAGGGACCCCACCCTTGCCCCTCCCTGCCTGCCTGCCCCCTTCCCCCTCTCACCTGGCCAAGGGCAAGGGGCTCATTCTCGGCCCCCCGGGCCCCTTCTCCCTCCCGGGGGCTGGGGCTGGTGCTGCCTCTGCAGCCGCTCCATGGCCCGCCTTCGCCTCAGCCCATGTTCCATGATCAAGGCTGGCTCTCCCTGGCATGTAACTATGTTACCCGGCAGCCGCCGACGTTCCGAGCCTTCCCATTGGGCGCCGCAACAAAGAAAGGCGGGACTAAGGGCCCTGGGAAGAGGCATGCGCGCCTCTCATTGGCCGAGCTTCCCCCAGTCCCGGGAAATCTGATCACTCGCCTTGGGGGAAAAAGCCATTCATTCAGTCCATCATCATCATCATCATTTGAAGCACCTCCAAAGCCAATGGCTGCCTGGTGTCTATAGGTGCAAACACACATGCTGTCTCAGGGTGCATCCACACTGTAGAAGGAATGCAGGTTGACACCGCTTTAACTCAGTACTATGGGAATTGAATCCAGGGAGTTGTAGTTCGGTAGGGCAGTGATTTTCAACCTTTTTTTTGACCATACTTTTTACATTTGCAAAATCCTGGGGCACACCACCGATCAAAATGACACAAAATGACACTCTCACACAGTCATACATACAGTTGATATGTTTTTAAATGTATTTATACACTCAGTGTGAAACCTGGGCCTGTTTCGATGGACACAACATAGATCTCCTGGCAGGAATGGCAGAAAGAAAGACACAAACTTCCCACACAGAACTCCCATAACCAAGAGAAAATACTATAAGAGTTTGGTGGGCATTGACCTTGTGTTTTGGAGTTGTAGTTCACCTATATCCAGAGAGCACTGTGGACTCAAACCATCTTGGATCAGGACCAAACTTGGCATGAATACTCAATATGCCCAAATGTGAACACAGATGGAGTTTGAGGGAAATAGACCTTGACATTTGGGAGTTACAGTTTCTGGGATTTATAGTTAACACACAACCAAAGAGCATCCTGAACTCTTGCAACAATGGAACTGAACCAAACTTGGCATATTAAACTCTCATTACCAACAGAAAGTACTGAAAGGGTTTGCTTGGGAACTGACCTTGAGTTTGGAAGTTGTAGTTCACCTACACCCAGAGAGCACTGTGGACTCAAACAATGTTATGTTGTGTTGTTGTTTGTTTTCTATCCAGAATCACAATGTTGGAAGGAGGCTCACCACTTTAAGGTCCCTAAAACAGGCATGGGAAAACTTCTGCCCTCTGGGTGCTTTGGACTTCAACTCCCACCATTCCTAACAGCCTGAGGCCCTTTCCTGCTTAAGTGGCTGAGGGAGGAAAAGGAAAAGGGCCTGAGGCTGCTAGGAATGGTGGGAATTGGAGTCCAAAACACCTGGAAGGTCCAAGTTTGCCCATGCCAGCTGGGGGCCGCGTGAGCGTGTTCCGGAGGGGAGGGGGGGAGGGAGGAAGACGTGACCTGTGCGGGCGCTACTGCGCAGACTCGCCCCAGAGCAAAGCAAGGCAAACTGAGCAGAGCGAGGCTGGGAAGAAGGGAGCCTGAGTGGAGAAGAAAAAGTGTTTGGCAGGAGGGGGGGGAAGGGTATTGGAGGTTCCAATTTCCCACGGCACACCTAATGATCGCTCACGACACACTAGTGTGCCACGGCACACTGGTTGGGAAACACTGCAGTAGGGCACCAGAGGAGAAGGTTCAAGGGCCTTGTAAAACCACAACTCCACTGATTGGATAGCATTGAGACAAAGCAGTCAAAGTGGTGTCAAGCTGTATTCATTCTAGCAGTGTTTCTCAACCTGGGGGTCAGGACCCCTGGGGGGGGGGGTCATGAGGGGGTGTCAGAAGGGTTGCCAAAGATCCTCATGAAACAGTATTTCTGTTGGTCATGGGGGTTCTGTGTGTGAAGTCTGACCCAATTCTATCATTGGTTGGGGTTCATAATGTTCTTTGATTGTAGGTGAACTATAAATCCCAGCAACTACAACTCCCAAATCTCAAGATCTATTTTCCCCAAACCTCCACAAATGTTCACATTTGGGCATGCCAAGTTTGTTAATATCTATCAGTGTTTGAGTCTACGGTGCTCTCTAGATGTAGGTGAACTACAATTCTCACAGTCAATCCCCACCAAACCCTTCCAGTATTTTCTGTTGGTCATGGGAGTTCTGTTTGCCAAGTTTGGTGCAATTTCATTGTTGGTGGAGTTCAATATATTATATCATTAGCATAGTACAATATCAGTAGTATATATTACTTTATTGTACTATACTATTATATTGTAATATTAATAGTAATATTACATGTCATACAAATTATATAATTATAATTATTACTCGCATTACATGCTTTCAAACTGCTAAGTAGGCAGAAGCTAGAATTGCTCGCCCCAACTCGCAGCTTCAACCTGTTGACCCTCTGGTCAGCAGCCTTCCCTGCAGCTAGCGGCTTTAACCACTGTGCTACATGCTACCACATGCCTTCTATTGGATTGTCCAAGTCATTGATAAAGAGGTTGGATAGCACTGGGCCCAGGACAGGACTCTGGAATACACCGGTCACTTCTCTCCTGCATAAAGAGGAACCATTTGTGAGGACTCTTTGGGTCGGCAAGTCAACCCAAACCCAATCCAATCCACCTAACAGTAGTATTGTCCGGTCCACATTTTACTAGTTCTTTGCAAGAATATCACGGGAGACCTTGTCAAAGATGTCACTGAACTTAAGATATACTACAGCCACAGCATTCTCTTCACCTTTTAAGATTATTTATTTCTTTATTTCTTTATTTATTTTGGATTTGTCCGTCGCCACTCCCATCCGGCTCGGGGCGACTCACAACACCAAAACACAGTTAAAACAGCATATATAAAAACACAGCATATACACACAATAAAATCATCACATTAACGACCTATGCCCAGGAAATGAGTTACATAGCCTGCATTGTCAACAATATAGTGCCTGTAGATTAACAACCAAACGCCTGTTTAAATAACAGGGTCTTACATGCTTTCCTAAAGGCCAGCAGACTAGGTAAGGCGCGGACTTCAGGAGGGAGTGCATTCCAAAGAGCTGGAGCAATGATGCGGAATGCTCTCCTCCTTGTTGAAGTCAGGTGGTAGTTCTTGCAGCTTGGGATTTCCAGGAGATTATACGACTCTGAACGCAGTGGTCTGGAGGGACAATATAGGGAAAGACGGTCCCTTAGGTACACTGGCCCCAGACCATTCAAGGCCTTAGAGGTCAACACCAACACTTTGAAGATGATCCGGAATTCCACTGGGTCATTTGTGACCTGGTAGAAACCATCCACATTTCTGATGTACTTGATGTATGACTAATTGATACAGCTATTGTGCATATCTTCACCAATACTTGATATGTGTTAATCCATAGGTGCCCTGAAGAAGCGAATATTTAACCAGCGAAACGGATTTAGGGATCCTCCCATATTGTGTAGTTCAGGGCAGTCCAACTTCTGCTGGCTCAAGGGCCGGACTTCTGGTGAGTGATCACCTGGGGGGCCACTCGGCCACACCCTGGCCACGCCCCTGGCCACGTAGCTCCACCCCCTCTCCCAAAGCGTCAGAACAGCTGTTCTGCCGCATTGGGAGAGAGGGAGGCGCCGCAGGGGACCCCCTCCCTTCCAAGGCGTCACGGCAGCCGCGGAAGCCTGCGATTTCAGTGGCTTCAGCGGCTGCCGTGACGCTTTAGGAGAGAGGGAGGCGCCGCGGGGGACCCCCCTCCCTTCCAAGGCGTCACGGCAGCCGCGGAAGCCGGCAATTTCAGCGGCTTCAGCGGCTGCCGTGACACTTTGGGGGAGAGGGAGGAGCCACTGGGGGCTCCCCATGGCTCCGCCCTCCCTCCCAAAGCATCAGGCCAGCGTCAGAAGCAGGCGAAACCGTGCGCATGCGCACTTTCTTTTTGAATTTTTTTCGGGAGTTTTTTTTGGATTTTTTTTGGAGGAGAGGAGGGGGACAGCCCTGGTGTTGGACAGCCCTGGTGTAGTTGATCCGTTGGCGTTTTTGTACCACCATTGTGGGTGCAGCCAGCCCCACAATTGGATTTTCATCCCTATATACTGGCAATACTGTATTGGTGCTCCTTTGGTTTATGATAAACCGCTTGTGTTTCACAGCATCTTTCTGTGACCTGAATAAATTATTTTTGATATGGATATACATTTGGCTGTGGACCCGGAAGCCTTTGATATTACTTACATACACCGCCCGAGGGCGTGTCCGTCACACCCACAGCGGCCTGGGTCTGAGGCATTCACCTCAGCGGAGGCCACCCCCACCAGCCCAGCGGATCTTCCAGCCTTGGGCTCTCTGGCCTGTTTGCCTTCGCCAGGCTTATCCCGGTGCCTTTGGGACAGATTTCCATGGTTACGCTGCATTACTTTGCCACGGACCTCCCTCACACACGTCCCATCGTCCCTACATCAGCACGCACGCTCTGGGACGTGTGACGTCATCGGCCTGCGACCGCACGATCGCCTGTTCCATCTCCTGTAAAGGTTGGGAGGACACGGAAGCGGCTTGGCCTCCACCCAGCCGCGCCGCCGGATGCCAGGACGCGGTGGCGCCCGCGTTCCCACCCTCCATCGGCATTGCCGCGGTTCACCTTCGTGAGCCGTGGGGACGGATTGGACTACACCTGAAACGTTCCGCGCGCCTCGATTTGCATTTGCTCAGCAGTCTTCATCTGTGACGGTATTGGGGAGGGCATATTGTGGACCCTGTTTTCACATTTATTGATGCACGTACTGTGATTCCGCCCACCAGTGACTCTTGTATTGGATAAGATTATTCGATCATTGTGCATGATTTATCTGTTGTGGAGGGCGGACTTCATTCATTAGCCTGTTCGCATCTCTCCCCTTCTCCCACCGAACACAGCTCAACTAGGCCGGCTAGGGACGCGGTCTACGCCCATTGAAGCTTCTCCAGACCTTGACGGGTGGGACGTTGGTCTTATACTATTGCTTATTGCTATAGGGTGTATCCTGTCCACACTACCTTCATGTTTTATATTGACGTGTTGATTCTTAAGGTTTGCTTGTTGTGTTTATGAGTTACTTTCTGATAAGTACCCCCACGTGTGTTTAGCGGGACAGGTAGGGGGCCAGCTTCCTTGCCTGGCGGAGATGGAAAAACGCTGCTCTACTGACGATGGAGATATGTGTCTCCATCGTCAGTTGAGAGTCCAGAGTGACACCAAGGCTCTTAACAGCAGACGACGGACATAATGTCACGCCATTCAGGGTTGGGAGCTGAACCCCACCCATACCCGGACGACCCAGCCACAGGATCTCCGTCTTAGCCGGATTCACCCTCAACCTACTGGCTCGCAGCCATCCAGTGACGGCTTCAAGGCAACGATGGAAATTATCGGTACGGATCCGGGCCGGCCCTCCATCCCCAGAATGAGCTGGGTGTCATCCGCATATTGGTGGCACTCCAGCCCAAAGCTACGTACCAGCCGAGCAAGTATGTAGATGTTAAATAATAGAGGGGAGAGAATTGCCCCTGAGGCACCCCACAAAGTAGGCGGGTACCCCCGGAGACAACCTCGCCCCTCCTCACTCGCTGAAGCTGGTTCTGGAGGAAGGAGGACAGCCATTTAAGGACCGTTCCCCTCACTCCAGCCCCGGCAAGGCGGTGGGTCAATAGATCGTAATTGACAATGCCAAACGGTGCTGTGAGGTCCAATAACACAAGCAGCGGCGACCCGCCCTGGTCGAGCTGGCAACGTAGCTTGTCTGTGATGGCCACCAGGACCGTCTCCATCCCATGCCCTGAACGGAAGCTGGACTGGAAGGGGTCTAACCAAGTTGTGTCATCTAGAATTAGTTTTTGTGATTTTAGATATCTAGTTGTATATTGTTTTTTATTTATAATTATGTATTTTTATTGTGTTTTTTTGCTGATGTTTTGATTTTATTTTATTGTAATTTGTTGTTTGTGCTTGGCCTCATGTGAGCCGCCCCGAGTCCCCATTGGGGAGATGGGGGCGGGTACAAATAAAGATTATTATTATTTATTATTATTAGTCATTGAAATATGACATAACCAACAGGGTAGATCTTCTCATTCACATGCCAAGACAAGTCAGCCCCAAATCTGACTCGGATTTTAATTTCTCAGTGATATGTCAAGACTCAAACAGGAAACAGCTGCTCCGGGTACTTCAGAGGAACGACATAAGGTCTAAATGAACATACTCAAGCATGACTAGAAACGACACCTCTCTACCTTTAAATTTCCCTCAGATATATGAGAGCCGCTTTATTTTAGAGATTCAACATAAATAAAACAATTGCTTTGCTTTTGATTATGGCTTTAAAAGGTGGAAGTGCAGGTGTCTTTAAAGTAGCCCAGAAGCATTTGCTTTCCTTTTTGTGCCTGATCGGCAGTGGCATAATCCGGTTTACGAAAGTCCCATTATCGGGATCAGAGGATTTTGGCAGCTAGACCTCAGATTCCCTTTATATCTGCCCCAGATGGCAGGCAGGGATGATGTCAAATGAACATAAATACTGAACCCTTGGATGACATAGGTAATAAAGGATATTATTTGTATCCAAACATTTCAGTTCTTTTTCTATACCACACAGGGGCCTTACCCATGGAGCCTACAGCTGCATTTGAGATCAAGTTACCCGTGACAACATTCCTGGGGATTTGGGTATGGTGAACTAATCATACAGATATTCCACTGTATGTGTCCATCTGTCGGTGACAACACATTTACCAAAATGTTAACCAATAAGACGTGATCAAGATGGCCGCTGCTGTGGAGCTCCCTGCTGCGGGTGAGCTCCAGCAGAGCCTAACTAATTTCTTGGACAGGACCGGCTGGTCTCGCCATTCCCTCTCCGGGGGGATGGCGATTGATCGCCAATCCCAGGGGGTCATCCTGGGAGACCCACAGTCTGGCTGGGAAAGATAGCTGGGCCACCACGGACGCCCAAAAGGGCCAAGGATGGATGGGTCGTCCGACCCGTGACGGCCTCCGGCGCTCGCTTCCTGAAGATGTTCGGGAGAGGATCGTTGGGTAGAAGAGCGTCCCTACAGACCCCCTCGAAGGTGGAACACCCAGTGGACTGGAAGCCCTTGGCCCCTGAGTCTTCGGGGCCTCAAAGAAGCAGCTCCCCACGGAGGCTGCGGCAAGCGGCCCAGGACCCTCCCGCTGACCAGCTCGATCCCCGGGTGTACGCCGAGCTGCTTGAGGAGTATGCCAAGCTTATGGACCACTTCAATGCCTTCGGGGTCAAATACGGCGGCCTGCTGGAGTGCATGGGGACCCCCATAATGCAGCTCCCAATCCCGAAGCAGGACCCCCCCCAGCCTGGATGACCCTCCACGAGCCCCCTCCACAGACCAGGACTTTCTATGGGACCAATCATGGGACTTTCCCACTAGGGCTGCGGTGATGGACCAAGAGAGGCCTCCCCCGGTAGAAGAGCTCTTTTCAATCTCCCCTCCTAGTGAGGCCCTGGGGTTGTCCCGAGAGACCAGGAGAAAGACCAACCCCGAAGTGGAAGATGAACTGGCTGCCATGGAGGCTGATGCCCCTAAGATGACACCGCGGGCTGTGGCTCAAGCCGACTCCCAGGCCGGCCACCTACCCCCTCTAGAAGAATCGCCTGAAGCATCCGGAGGCCCCACACTCCAGCTGTTGGGCCCGGAGGGCCCCTCGACGCTGACGGGCCCGGTGCTCACCGAACTGGATGTCTCAGCTGTTTTGGCCCCACCCCCAGAGGCTTACCGTCGTCGACGTCGCCCCGGGAAGAGTTGGGGGAGCATTCTTGAGGAAGCGAGGCCCAGCATGGCGGTCGACCTTGGAGACGCCCAGCCAGCACATGTGCTGAGGCCCCAAGAAGAACTGCAACCTGGAAGCAGTCAGCAGCCGGAGGTCCCGCCCCTGGAGGACTCCTTTCCTGGCGCTGACCCGACCAGGGACCAACGAGTCCCCCGGAAGAGGAGGAGGCGCCACCGGAAGCGGAAGGGCGGCGCCCGAACTACCTCCCAGGCCGTGGATTGGAGGCCTAGACCAGCTTCCGACCGAAGGGCCTCCGGAACCGGCCTCCTCAGTGACCTGACCAGAGAAGGACGATCAACACCGAGAACGGCGCTGGCCCTGAAGGTGTTCCCCACCAGGACATTCTGGAGCTCCTGCTGTAAGCAGTTGAAGCTCCAAGGGCCCCATCGGACTTCCTCAAGAGTCTTAAGGGACAATTCGCGGCCGGACCAGGGCCCTTGGCGCAGGCCCCCATGTGGGCGCCCGCGGTCTCTGGTCCCCACGGATGCTTTTGCACCGGCGCTTCTTCTGGGACACCCCCGCCTGCCTCCGTTTGATGGCAGGGCGGGACCCTAGGGGGCACCGTCGCTGACACCTCCCTTTCACCCTCCCTCCCCCCCCCATCCTCTTGTTCTTCCCTTGTCCACTTGTATATGTTGTCTCGATGTGCCACTGGGCACTCAAACTTTTGTAAACCGCTGCGAGCCTTCGGGGAGTGGCGGTATACAAGTTTGAAATATAAATAAATAAATAAATAAATAAATCAAGGAGAATCAATGACAATGATGTTGAAACCTTCAGAAAGTTGTTTCATCGCATCTAAATATCCTTCCAAACAAACACCATACTCTCCCAACTTTACAGAGATGAAAACTGGAATACATATAGCCAAGCAACATTACATTATGCTTAAGGTGGCAAAGTTATTAATAACAATGGGCACAGAAGCTAAGAAAGGCAATTTGCTTTTAATAATAATAATAATATCCCCTTGTCGTGGGAGAGAGGCTTGCGTACCCTAATGAAGTTGTGAGCTATGCTGGCGGTGGCCCTCTCTCCAACCTTGAGGAGGTAGGTAGATCTTTCTGACTTGGTTTTATTATAAGTAGCTCGCATGCTGAAAAAGTGTGGGCACCCCTAGTATAATGAATGGGTGTGAATTACTCTTTACAAAATTACTTTCAGAGTTCAGGCCTGGCTGCAATAGACTAAACATTTGGAGGTCTCGCCTAGCCTTTGCATTATTTCTTGTAAAAGACATTCAGCATTACCCTACCAGCCCGCATCACAGGAAGAACACCATCATCCCCACGTCAGCATAGGCACATCTGTGCTTCAGTCCGTTCAGCAGTTCACCTCCCTGGGAAGCATCATCTCTTCAGATGCCAAGATTGGTAAAGAGATAGATCACAGATTAGCAAAGGCATAGAGTGCATTCGGAAGGCTTCACAAAAGAGTCTGGAGCAACAAGCACCTGAGGCAAAGCACCAAAATCAGTGTGTACAGAGCTACCGTACTGTCTATTCTCCTTTATGGGTCTGCAGCATGGGTCACCTATCACCAACACCTACGACTCCTCGAACACTTTCATCAGCGCTGTCTTCGCTGAATCCTAAATGTACACTGGACTGACTATGTGATGAATGTTGCTGTCCTTGAGCAAGCAGGGATCACCAGCGTTGAGGCCATGCTATTGAGAACTCAGCTGCGCTGGGCAGGGCACGTCTCTAAGATGGAGGACCACCACCTCCCAAAGATACTACTCTATGGTGAACTCACCACAGGTCAGCGCAAGAGAGGCGCCCTCAAAAAAGAGATATAAGGACACCCTGAAACAACATCTCAGGCTCAGCCAGATTAATCACGAACAATTGTCCACCCTGGCCTCATTGGGAGGCATGAAGATGCACTACCACAATGCGGGTCTTTTCAAATGGGTCTTGAAGAGAAACGACAATGCAGAAAGAACCGCAACTTGGAAACAACATCACCCAAGGAGACTTTCTGCTGTGCTTTCTGCAACCGGACTTGCCTATCTCAGATTGGTCTTTTTAGTCATCAACGTGCTTGTAAAAAGCGTGGAATGAGTCCTTCCTGAATCTTTGTTCGTGAAGTAATGTAATGCCAGAGAGAAAGACATAGTCTCCAGCTCCAAGCAGCCCATGGGGAACTCAGCCGCTGTCTCAGCTAGAAGCCTCCTCGGTATGGAATTGCTGGATCCCTTCATTAAAACATGAGCTCCCGCAATAGAGACCATGGGGTATTGTTTCCAGAACTCAAGTTAACCAGCTGTGTGGGCCTGTTGTGATGCCCAGTGTGTATTTCCAGCAGAAAGCAGCATTTGGAGAAGGCACTGTGAACAAAGATGCTTCTCATGGCTATGAAATTTGCTGTGTTTTACGGATTTTCAGCCCCATTAAATCCTTGGCTTTTGTCGGCGGTAACAATGAACGAAATGTAAGCGATTTTCAAACCAAGTGTATACTCTGTTATCATCGTTGTCTGAATGGTGGTGGGGGGCGGGGGTCAACTAAATGCATGTCAACTTGGACAGGGGGTGTTTCTCATTGAAGGAGCACACTGCTCGCATACAAGAAGTCCCAAAATTCAGCACCCATACATCCCACATCTTAAAGTAGAGCCAAAAGACATTTGAGCTGGAATATCCCTGTCAGTCAACAGCAGTAATACCAGAATGACTGACATGACATATAGCAGCTTTCTGTGTTCATAGTTCAGGTTTAGTATGAGACTTTCCCCCTTGAAGTCTGTGGGGCTTTTTAAAAATAATCCAATGGTATGGAAAATGGTGGTTTTTATATTAAATAGCTAAATAAAAAATGGCATGGGGGGGGGGGAATTGTGAATATTTTTCAAACCGTGGATGGCAAAACCCAGGGATGTGGAATCTGTGGATATGGAAGACTGACTGTACATAGACTATGGTCACTGATTAGCACAAACTGGCGAAAAGGGATGCTGCCATCTGCTGCACAAAATGGGCAGCACCATTCATGTTCCATTGCCCAGGCTTGAGTTAACTTCACATGTATGCAGTCAGATTATCCCATTGTGATATTTACTGCCTATAACATTGGGTGCCACACGTACTAATGTATTCATTAGTACTGATATACTAATATTTGAAACATTATTTTGGTGAGGGGTATTCAGATTCTTTTTTTTTTCGAGTCAGGAGTGACTTGAGAAACTGCAAGTCGCTTCTGGTGTGAGAGAATTGGCCGTCTGCAAGGACGTTGCTCAGAAGACAGCCAGATGTTTTTGATGTTTTACCATCCTTGTGGGAGGCTTATTTCATTACCCCACATGGGGAGCTGGAGCTGATAGAGGGAGCTCATCCACGCTCTCCCCAGATTAGAACCTTCAACCTGTCAGTCTTCAGTCCCGCCGGCACAAGGGTTTAACCCATTGCACCACTGGAGAAATGATAGCTTATAATTATTTAACATAGACACAACCTTGAGTACTGAAAGCTAGATTAACGAGATCTACCAAACTGGTAAGGTTTTGATTTTGATCCGAGAGGTGGAGCCATGTCTTTGTTGTATGCGCAAAGTATAAACAGGTTCTTCACCAGGATGGCCACCAGGTGACACATTGGCCATAACTAGTGTGCATCGAACAACTGTGACTTGCATCAGTACTGGAAATGACCTCAACCTTGACATTACAATTCTTCCCAGTGCGCAAGGAATTATCAATGAAGTTAAGAGATCTGTGAAATAGAATATTATATGTTAAGAATATGCGCCATTATATCATTTTTCTTTCCCTCAAAGTCAGTTTAGCCAATCTTCCTCTGTTTTTTGTTATATTTAATTATATATGAATTTTTGTACCTTAAAAATCAATACATTCCTGAATATTTGATATTTTTATAAGCAGAACAATTAGTTGAATTGTATTGTTTTCTTACGGATTCCCAGCCTTGGGTTGCTGTTGAGAGATTATAATATTTTGCCCATTGTATTCTGCTAATTTATTTATTTACATCATTTATATTCCGCCCTTCTCACCGCGCAGGGGACTCAGGGCGGATCACAATGCACATATACAGGCAAACATTCAATGCCCTACAATTCACATACAAACATGTAAGACAAGGCTGTCAGGGATCGATGCCCACGGCCATCAACAAGGCCGATGGGATCCGGATCCTGACCAGCACTCTAGCCATAACAATCCCCAGCTGCCCGACTGGGAGCAGAGAGATAGGGCCGCTCCCATGGGATCTGCAACTCCCCGTGAGACTGGAGTAAAGGGATGGTTCCCAGGGTAGGGGTATAAAAGGGCTGGGGTGGTTGGGGACAGTACTTTTTGGCTTCAACTGTCATGTTCCTGAATAAAGAAATTGGATTAACCGGAAGGAGTCCGCGTGGTTCATCTTCGGCGTTCGGCTGGCCTGACACAAGGCACTCAGAGGCAATTTAACGTTTCAGCTTCTGGCCACCAGGGGGAGCTGTCGCCCTCCTTCACTCCTTTTACACACTTCCTGGAGATTATGGCCTCGTAAATTAGTTAAATTAGTCTCCCCACAATATGGTACCTAAATTTCCTACTTGACAGATACAACTGTCTTTTGGGTTGCAAAGGTCGACAATGAGCTACACAAATGGTCAAGCGCTCATCCCAACCCGGGCAGACCTCGAACTCATGACCTTCTGTTCAGTAGAGATCTTATGCTGCTGACTCCCAGCCAGCTGCGCCACATTCCCGGTGCTATGGACTGTTTGTACAAGCAGCCCAGTCCAATGCTGTGGACTGTTTGTACCAGCAGCCCTAGCCAATATAATTAATGGTGAGGAAGGTGTTGACCAGGGGTGCTCATTAGGTAGATCGCAATCTACTGGTAGATCGCGTAGGGTGTCCTGGTAGATCGCAGGCAGGGTGGGAGGAAGTCTCAGTCCCGCCCCGCAGTCTCCCGATGCCACCCAGGTGCAGAAGGAAGTTGGGCTGGATGGCCCTTGGGGGTCTCCTCCTATTCTAGGAACCCATTGTTGTTGTTGTTATTATCAGAGGCTGAATGGCCATCTGTGAGGAATGCTTTGATTGTGTTTTTCCCTTATGGCAGAAGGAGGTTGGACTGGATGGCCCTTGGAGGTCTCCTCCTACTCTAGGAACCTATTGTTGTTGTTACTATTATTATTAGTAGTAGCAGAGGCTGAATGAATATTATCACCATCATTATTATTATGAATAAATTCAGGGGCTTATTTTACCCACATTTAGTTGAATTCAGTCTTAAAATATATTATATGGCTCTCACTGAAATAAATTTCCAAATATTTTGCTTTTATGACTCTCTGAGTAGTGGGTAGGTAGATCATTTTGACTTGGTTGTTTTATAAGTAGCTCTCATGCTGAAAAAGTGTGAGCACCCCTGGTAGAGTTATAGACTAGCAACACTCAAAGTGCTGCATATTTCAACCCAGATTTTAAACTGGTATGAACTGGCTTATCAATAATTTACCTTTTGGTAAGACATTTGGGCTGATTGTAAACAACAGCAAGGCAATCTACTCACAACTACAAACCCAACCAGGGGATGGGTATAACCAGAGAAATAATGTGATTACTCTATAGTAAATATTCACAAAATATCCGGTATATGTAGGTGTTCCCACGCATTACAATTGATCTGCACATATAGAAATACTGGGCACGAACAAATACCAAATGTTGTAGGCTATATTTGAAGGAACCACCTCTGAGTATGCCTTGCCTAAGAAAACCCTATGAGATTCATGGGGACACCACATACACAGAAATGCACGTGCATATGTGCGCGCACATTCATAGAGACTTATAGTCAAGATATTTTGGATTCAACAAGTGCACAAAACTGACAGCAGAGGTCTCCCTTTACTGAAAGTTAAGAGAATTATCTCCAGGGATGTGCAAGAAGCGATCTCTGTTAGATCTCATATTTTACAGATCTGTCTAATCTGAACTTTGTAAGAGCATGAACAGATCCAGCTGAAGAGTCAAAAATGTGCCAATATCCAGACTTGCGGCACACTTTAATTTATTCATAAATGATCTGGATGTAGAAGTAAATTGTGAGGTAGCAAGGTTTTCAGATGACACTAAACTGTTCAGGGTAGTTAAAAATGAAACTGACTGTAAAGAGCTCCAGAAAGATCTCTCGAAATTGAGTGAATGGGCAACAAAGTGGCAAATGCATTTTAACCTAAACAAGTGTAAAGTCATGCACATCGGGGCAAAGAACCCCAAATACACTTATCAACTGATGGGATCAAAGCTTTCTGAGACAAACCAGGAAAGGGATCTTGGGGTCTTGGTGGACAGCTCAATGAAGATGTCAACCCAGTGCGCTGCAGCAGTGAAAAAAGCAAATTCTATGCTTGGCATGATCAGGAAGGGAATCGAAAATAGGTCGGCAAATGTTGTATTGCCTCTCTACAAATCTATGGTGAGGCCACATCTGGAGTACTGTGTACAATTCTGGTCACCGCACCTCAAGAAGGATATAACGAAACTGGAAAAGGTACAAAGAAGGGCAACAAAAAGGATCCAAGGGATGGAGCAGCTCCCTTACGAAATCAGGTTGCAACGCCTTGGTCTTTTCAGCCTTGAAAGACGGCGTTTAAGAGGTGACTTGATCGAAGTGTATAAAATCATGCATGGGATAGAAAAGGTGAATAAAGAAAAAACATTTTCTCTGTCACACAACACTAGGACTAGGGGCACTCCCTAAAGCTCCAAGGTAGGAAAATTAGGACTAATAAAGGGAAATATTTCTTCACCCAGAGGGTCATTGGGTTATGGAACTCACTTCCAGAGGAGGTTGTGACAGCGGTCAGCCTGGACAGCTTCAAGGCAGGATTAGACAGATTCATGGATACCAAGGGAATCAGTAGTTACTGAAATGGACATCCACGTGCCACCTCTGTGTTGATGGAGGCAGGCAGGGTTTTCCCCGGGTACTGGTTGTGGGGGGTCGGGAGCAGGTGAGGGTTTTGCCCTCCTTTCTGCTAGAGATCCCTGTGTACAACTGGTGGGCCACTGTGTGACACAGAATGCTGGACTAGATGGGCTGAGGCCCGATTCAGCATGGCTCTTCTTATGTTCTTATGTTCTTATGTACTCCACAAAGGGAAAAATAGCATCTGCAGATTTGAAAAACATACCACAAGAAGTTATAAGCACAATTAAAAATGTGCATGGATCTACTTTAGTCAACACACAGTCCTGTTGTTCAAGTGTCTGTTTTGTAAAATATTTGTTTATTTATGATATTTCTATCCCACCTTTCTCGAAACCGAAAGTGACTCAAGGCAGCTTACAACCAGACAGCCATTTGATGCCTTAACAAAATACACTTAAAACCACATTTAAAACAGAATTATAATAATAATAATAAATATAATATAATATAATAAATAAAACAGAATTTAAAAGTACATACAATAAGGCCTTTTATAGATGATAGATAGATAGATATCCAATATATAAAACTATACCTTCACTGTTATATACTGAAATGTTTACAGACTTTTCCATTTAAAACATCCAAAGAGAACTGGCCTGAAACAGAACTGGAAATGGGAAAAGAAGGATGCGTGCAGAAACGGACTTGCCTTCACCCATCTGGAGTCATCTCTTATACACAAAGCCTCAAGTTTTTTTCTTAAAAAATCAAAATAATTAGTTTGTACAGTAGAGTCTCGCTTATCCAACATAAATGGGCCAGCAGAACCTTGGATAAGTAAAAATGTTAGATAATAAGGAAGAATTAAGGAAAAGCCTATTAAACATCAAATTACCTGATGATTTTTACAAATTAAGCATCGAAACATTATGTTTTACAACAAATCGACAGAAAAAGCAGTCCAATCCTAAATGCAATGTTGTGTAGTAATTACTATATTTACGAATTTAGCACCAAAACATCACAATGTATTGAAATAGTTGATCCAGGTGGAAAGCAGACTGCGTTGGATAATACAGAACGTTGGATGAGTGAAGGTTGGATAAGTGAGACTCTATTGTCCTTAGATTTGTCTCTAAAATATCCACTAAGAGAGACCTACGGCCAGGCATGTAGCCGGGGGGCTCGAGGGGCTTCAGCCCCCCCCTCCCCGAAATTCTCAGGGTGGTCCGCAAGAAAGCCTTACTGGTACATTATTTAAACTGTTATGTTTATTCATATCATGATCTGATCACCATGCTCAATATATCCCACATGCATGGGGTATTGGGATAATGATACAAAAGGTTTGCTAGGGTAGACCCTCTCCCACTCAGACTCAGCGCCCCCCGAATCAAACTCAGCCCCTCCCGAATCAAAATCCTGGCTACGGCCCTGCCTACAGCAGAAAGGTTGTGGGTCAACTGATGTCATATCCCACGAGGACAGGATATGTTCGTCCTTCAGATGCTGCTGTGTTCCTTCACGTCATTTCCAGCTAAGTGAAGTTATTATGAGTTTGTCTAGGGCTGAGAATGTGTGACTCAGCAATATCACTCTGTAGCTAGTTTCCACAGCTAAGTGGGGCTTTCAAACCCTTGTCTCCAGAGTTGTAGAGCAATGCTCAAGCCACAACACCACACTGGCTCTCTGTTTAGGACCATACCCAACATTTCACTAATGAAAACCATATGGAGCTGAATAGCATCAGAGCGTAGTCTGGAAGTGCCAGGCAGCAAGAGGACCAAATGTATCGATGAGAAAGAACATATAAAACTATGATCTGAAACTAAGATTAAATTTAATCTCTTAACTCTATCCATCAAGCGGTATTGGCCCTATCCGTCAAGTTCTTTCAACCTAAAAAGGCTCTTCTCACTAGTCAGAAGCAGTGGATCCCATGCTGCCAGTTGCTTCTGGTGTGAGAGAATCAGCTGTCTATGAAGACGTTGCCCAGGGGACACCCGGATGTGTTACGATCCTGCAAGGAGGTTTCTCTCATGTCCCCAGAACGACACCAGAGGCAGCTTCTGGGTCAAAGGACATTTAACATAATGCCATTTTTTTAAAAAAGTCTGCGTTTTTAAATGCATTTTAATTGTACCCTCAACTTCTGACACAATAAATAAATGTAAGTGGATCCCATGAGAGCAGCCATGTATCACTTCAGGCTAACATTTATAGCTGCATAAGCTTTTGCAAACCAGAGCCCAGATGCACACAGAAATATCCAGTTGTCAGGTCTCCATTCATGGGCACATGGGAAGCAGTGCCAGAAGGCCATGAAATACAAGAAATACAATCTGTGATATTTCTATATAAAGCACATGGCTAACACAGGCTGCATTACTTGCATTTCGTGGTCTTCCATGTACAATAGGATTCTCTCCCAATATTTATTCGAACAGATTGGCACTGTTTCCATTCAGGAGCTGAATGTAACATGTAGCTTCCTAGTAGCATATCCAAGTACAACTTTATATGTTTTTCATGTCAGGAGCTTCTAATTTTTGAAATGAATAGAAATTGCTACTCTTTACATCAGTAGCGTAACACTTTCCCCCATTTTTTGGTGTCAGGAGCAACTTAAGAAACTGCAAGTCGCTTCTAGTGTGAGAGAATTGGCTATCTGCAAAGAAGTTGCCCAGGGGACGCCCAGATGTTTGATGTTTTAGCATCCTTGTGGGAGGCTTCTCTCATGTCCCCGAATGGGGAACTGGAGCTGACAGAGGGAGCTCAACCCACTCTCCCTACATTCAAACTGCTGGCCTATTGGTCAGCAGTCCTGCCAGCACAAGGGTTTAACACACTGTGCAACCAGGTACAACTAATCCTAGTGGTCACATTATCCTGGAAGGATATGCAGCCTTCATTAAGATGAGAACCATGGAATGAATCTTTAGCACACCGGAGTATAATCTTTTGACATGAATTTGTGATAGGGTGGTATTTTTTTTGCTGTTAGTAACCCTATTTTGGAATTCTAATAAGACATTTTTGTCCACTGTACTCTATTATAAAAAATTTAAGGAGATCTACACACTTCTTGTGTCTGACATTGTATCAATTTACCTTTTATTCATAAATACTTCTGGGTCATTCTAAAACTACTCATAGCTCATTCATATTAGATTCTATTCAGTGTGTAAATGCATTAATTATTTGACTAGCCTCATCGCAAAAACTACATGTGATAGAGAGAAAAATTAACACAGATCTGAATTCAGTGCAAAAGAACTCTTTAAGAATGACCTAAAATCATATCTGATGAAAAACACTTGTTGGCTGGTGTAATGCTGAAATAAAGATTTCCTAACTGATTCATACCATAGAAATAAAAGATTGATGAAATCATTTTAAATTTAACACAGTTTAGTGAAACTGTTGTAGTTGAGCCTGAGGCTCTTGATACTCCTGGTAGTAGGGAACTGGGTGGGGCTACTTCTCCAGCGTCTAACAGTAGCATGGAATTGGTGTGGCTGAGGATAGCCATTCTATGCATCAGAGAGGAAGCAAAAGGCTTACTCATGAACAAACGAGATCTCTCAGTGTAAAAGAATAAGGCAAATACAGAGCCCACTGATGAGTCTTTTGAGGGCTTCCCTGGGGAGGATGGGAATCAGAGTGAGGGGGATACTTTGGATGAAGAACCAGAGATTGGGCCAGGGTGCGGGAAGTTCAGGCTGCTTGTGAGGAACCCACAAGCAGTGACATCTTTTTGGGGTTCTCTGACGACGATGAATGGCCCTCGGGTTATCCTGATGACTGTTGGGGAGAACTAAGTCTTGACAGGAGATGGGGGACATGGAGGGGCGGTCAAGAGTCGACAGCTGCTGAGGCAACAGCAGCTGAGATTGCCAATGACGGGGCATTGTCAAGCTCGGGTGGGTCCGAGATGGGAGACTAATAAAATGTGGGCTTCTGGGCGCTTCACTTAGTGGCTGGCAAGGTGTTGCTTGGGACTTGTGAGTTTGAATTGCTATATCCTGTATATCTTGTTTCCTGTACGGAGTAACGTGATTTGGGAAATTGTTTGCTTTTCGGGGCTGGGACGCTGCTGCTCCAGCTGGGGTTTGTGAGAAGAGTTTGGGATTTTACTGTTGTGCTTTTGTGTTTAGTCGCTGCTGCCCATACCACGTTTGGCGTGGTTTGTAATCCTTTGAACTACTGTGAATGCCAGATGCTGCCTGCCTGCAAGAGTGGGGTATAGTATGGAGGAGGGTGGAAAGTGAAGTGCTTGCAGGGATTATGTTGTGTGTTGTCCTCCTGCATTAGCTCCTGTCTGGACTTTGATTTGCCTCCTCCCTCTGTTTGATCTGGTTTCCTTGATGACGTTTGCTGCTCAACCCTTACGGATGGCCCATCAGTGACGACCCAGGACTTCTCTCATACTTCGTTTTTTGCTCTGTTTGTGTTTTACCAAGACTGTTTATGTGTTTGCCAGTTAGGCTGTTTTTTGAGTTACTCTCTCTGACATTCAAGTGCTTTTAGTTTCTTTTGAGTGCTTTTAAGCACAGTGATTTGTGTACAATAAACTCTTTTGTTTACTCTTACTGGGTCAGGCTCTTTAAAGAGGCGTCTGCTGTGACAGAAACCAAAAATCAAACAGCATTCTTTCCACAAGACCTTTATTTAGTAGTTCAGCAACAGAAATGCCCCCAATATAGGCAAATACAAACAATACAAAAATGAGTTACAGTTCAAATACATTCAAGAGGACAAGGATATATTTAGTTTCTAATTCGTCATTTGCTGACTTGTATCCATCCCAATTATGGAGCTCATGGATCTGAGGCATAGCAAAAATAATGGCCAGGATACAACTCTGCAGTGGTTGGTCCTCACTAGGTCTCTAGTTACGATTATTACCCCTCCCAGATCTAAAATATCATATACTCGTATTTATATTTGAGGACACAAATCTAAGAGAACTGAAAGTTTAACGAAAAGACACTCAAATTCTGTCCAAAATCCTTCTGGTCTCTTGTCCCTAAGGGGGAAAAAGTGGATGAAGCTATTGTCGTTCTTTCTGAAATAGGATTCAACCCCTTCCCACTGGAAACAAATCATGTAGATAAGTTTGGGCTAGATTGAATCACACCATGCTGGGAATGTAGTTGGAGCCCAAGAAGACTGTAGATCCAGCAGGTTCATATGTACTCCCAACTAACACAAAATGCCTTTTTCTCTCTGCTCCAAGACTAGAGTTCCAATAGTAGAGGAAGCTGGCTGAAAACTCAGGTCCTATCTCCACAACTGATACTGGGCCTTTCAGGGTCATTTCGCTCCTTCCTACAGGCCCTCAGAGACAAGGCTAAAGTGTGTCCATTATAGGACAGCTGTGCTTTTAAGTGAAAACTCTCAGCTGTTCTTGATCACCATTAAAAGTAAAGGTAAATGCTTCCCCTGACTTTAAGTCTAGTCATTTTCAACTCTGGGAGGTGAAGCTCATCTCCATTTCTAAGCCAAAGAGCCGGCATTATCCATAGACATCTCCAAGGTCATGTGGTCAGCATGACTGCATGGAGCGCCGTTACCTTCCAGCAGAAGTGGTACCTATTGATCGACTCACACTTGCATCTTTTCAAACTGCTAGGATGGCAGAAGCTGGGCCTAACAGCGAGAGCTCAAACCAGTCCCAGGATTCGAATCACCAACCTTTTGGTCAGCAAGTTCAGCAGCTCAGCAGTTTAACCCACAATAGTTCAGTCTGATACTGTTTGCAGGCTTAATACATATAGTATTAAGTATGAAGGGATATCCGAAAATGAAATCGTGTGCAAACAGGAGGTATATAGTGCAGCTTGGTGCCATCTTGGAAAAAAATGGCACTTCCACATTATGCATACAGCAATACAATGTAACTTTAAATACCACACCAACATCCAATGGGATCCTGGGATTTGTAGTTTGGTCAGGCAATATAGCTCTCTGGTTTAACATTTGAACTGACCTTCCCTAAATTGCATATCCCTGGATTCCCTTGCAAGCTAACACAAGAGTGAAAATGGAATACAACCGGTCATTTTATGCCTCAAAAGTAGCAGACAGATAATGCCGAGTAGAATGTCGTCAGAAAAATGAGTAAAACATTGGACTGCGAAATGGTTTGCTAATTCAAGAGAGAGATATTAAAAAGAGTAATTTCCTAAAAAATAGTCAGTTGTTTACAGCAAATTTTAAAATATCAGTGATTGTGGGAAATATGCCAAGTGGAGATATGACAGCAGCAATGAGAATATGGTTCCTCTTATTTTTAATATCGTACTTGGAATAATTAGTGAAACAGCACCCATTCACAGAGGTATTGCTGATGGCAGGCCGAAATGCAACCCTCCAAAATGCTTGGACTGCAATGCTTATCAGCCCCCGGCCTCTAGCCAACATATTCAATGCTGAGAAATGCTAGAGTCCAATAACATTTGGAGGATTCCAATTTGCTTACCCAGATTATCATCATTTCAATATTCATGTTTTCCCATTCACATCAACATGACCCACAAGGAGTGTGAGCACAGAAAATGGCATCATTTCCACTTTCAGATAGTCAAAGGCAGGACACATACAATTGGCTAAAGCAACTGAAACTGCGTTTACAAACTTGATCAGAGGCAACTATTTTAAGACATTCCAGGATTGCATTAGTTCTATCTAACTTTATATAATACACTAGTAAACATGTTGTGAGAACTTAGGGTCCAGATTTGGTTTAATCTGTCCTTGTGCCATTGTGCTGTCAGAAGAGAGGCGGATCCAAGAGTTCATTTTGCTGTCAGTGCCGAAGAGCCTTCCACAGTTCAGGTAGGCAAATACGTTAATATTTGGAAAGACATCTGTAACACGGGTTAATAACAATGACCTGCCAAACAGGATAACATGGCATGAGCCAAGATAGTCTTGAAACGAATGTGGAGTTCGTTTCCAAAAAGGTACCAAATAAAAACAAAATGGAAAATGAGTTATAGGTAGCAGCACATTATTGGCTTAGGAGTAAAACGTCACGTACAAATCAAAGCTATCGAAACATATAAAATCACTTTGGTACAGAGTGTGGAAAACTGCATTTTACAGCAAAAGAATGCATATCCGTAGCATGTTTTTTTCGATTCCTGTAAAATGTGTTACATAGATTTGGTACCTTTTCGAAACAAGGTCCACAAACAAAGCTGATTAATGAATGGGTCGCAGAAATAATCTTTAACCTAGAAGTACATGTGGGCTTTCTGTTGGCTCAGTGGAAACCCTGACTATGTAACTGACATAGCACTGTACAGAAAATCAAGTCCCCCCCCCCCCTCATCTTCAAGACTAATTATAAGGCGGAAACACTGGTTCACAGCAGGCTGGAATCATGCAGCTCTCTGTAAGTAGGGTTACAAGTTTCAGTGACCCAAACCAGCATAGTCAATAGTAAGGAACAATAGGATTTATAGTACAGTAACATCTAGAGGAAATACTGTACTGAATAAAACAGGCCTGGGCAAACTTCGGCCCTCCAGGTGTTTGGGCTACAACTCCCACAACTCCTAACAGCCAGTAGGCTGTTAGGAATTGTGGGAGTTGTAGTCCAAAACACCTGGAGGGCCAAAGTTTGCCCAGGCCTGGGGAAAAAAAGCATTAACAGAAGAGGGACTTACATTTTCATCAGGGAAATTTTGCATTTCATAACGCACAATTTTAAAATGTGATTATGTTTAGGTAATGGTAAAAAAAATACTGAGCCACAGAAATCCTACACATACTATCAAAATTGTAGGTACTACTGCAGACTTTTGCAAAGGCGGTTCTGTCTTGCACACACATCACACACGTGCTCCAAAATGAGGCCAACTTGTGAGAAAATATGACAATAGTCAACATTTGCAAAGAACATTAAGAAGCAGTTTCAAGGTTTGTTCATTTTGAGCGCACAGTCTAAACAAGTCTAAAAAGACACAAATAAAGTTATGCAGGTCACATGTTCAGTTCACTAAGGGTCACTACAGTATATCTGACATTGTACAGAGCTTGAAAACCATTTAAAAGTATGTAACCGTTAACTTGCAGTTTCCCAAGTCACTTCTGACACACAAAAAAAAATAAAATAAAAACTTACTAGGAATACAGCATATCAAGGAAATATTCTAAGAATTAAACCAACACACTTCTTAATCCAAAATATGGATGGGCAACATTCAAGGGTCAGGAGGAGCTTCCACACTCCACATCCAGACTATACTATCATTTTGGGGGAAATGGCATATTGTGCACCCCAAAAACCTCCAGGGGCACAACTAGCCATTTTGGACCATCTCCCCATCTCTTTTAGGGCCATGGAGGCCTTTTTTTCAAAACAGAAAGAAACTGAAAGATAAGTTTCTATTTTCCATACCAAAATAAGGTCTCCATCTTTAAACGACCAATTAACCCACATCCCATCCCTAAGCTGGAAGTGACCATTTTGGAAGCCAAAATCTGGGGAGATAAGAGGGTGAAGGGCACAGAAAATGGCCTCACAGGATTATATAATACAGAATATGCTAATTTGAGAAGGATCAATTCTAGTGAAGTAGCCTGAATTCTCAGAGTGAGAAGATAAATCTCAAACAGTGACAAAGCAGGACTGATCCTAAACATCAGTATGAAGACCAGGATCAACTGTTCTATTTAAAGTAACGTAATTCTGCAGGTACGCTGACCCCAATTGAGGAAGCCAATGATCAGGAATCTTATCACATAAGTCAGTCAGATGATCAGGAATCTTATCACATAAGAATTGATATATAGGATTTGGACCCTACAGTGTTCAGAACTATGTGGAAATTGTGTGTTCTCTCCTCCCCACCTTTTCATACTTTATGTTTAACTAGCTTTGGGACCCGGCGGTGCCCGGGTTATTTGAAATGGGCTGAGGCCTAGGAACCCTTACTGTCCATTCAGGCTGAGGCCTAGGAACCCTTACTGTCCATTCAGGCTGAGGCCTAGGAAGCCTTACTGTCAATTGAGGCTGAGGCCTTGGAAGCCTTACTGTCCATTCAGGCCGAGGCTTAGGAAGCCTTACTGTCAATTGAGGCTGAGGCCTTGGAAGCCTTACTGTCAATGCAGGCTGAGGTCTAGGAAGCCTTACTGTCAATTCAGGCTGAGGCGTAGGAACCCTTACTGTCAATTCAGGCTGAAGCCTAGGAAGCCTTACTGTTCATGCAGGCTAAGGCCTAGGGAGCCTTACTGTTAATTTAGGCTGAGGCCTAGGAAGCCTTACTGTTAATTTAGGCTGAGGCCCAGGAAGCCGTACTGTCAATTTAGGCTGAGGCCTAGGAAACCTTACTGTCAATTTAGGCTGAGGCCTAGGAAGCCTTACTGTCAATGCAGGCTGTGGCCTAGGAAGCCTTACTGTCAATTCAGGCTGTGGCCTAGGAAGCCTTACTGTCAATTCAGGCTGAAGCCTAGGAAGCCTTACTGTCAATTCAGGCTGAGGCCTGTTGGGAAAAGTGGTGTTTTCACCTTTGGCTGGAAGGATGTATGTCTATTTTTGGGCCTAGCTTGTAATGCTAGTAGTGCTCTCAGTACATCAGGAAACTCTCTCTCTGTAGTGAAATCTGGGGCCTAGCTTGTAATGCTAGTTATGCTCTCAGTACATCAGGAAACCCTCTCTCTGTTGTGAAATCCTATTAGGAAATGAACATTCTATTTCCAATGGAAAAACTGTCTGGTGCCTTAGAGTTTTGGAGTTCTGAGGCTGGCCAATGAGAGTCCTTTATGCAAATAATCCCACATTGGCGACCAATCAAAAAGCTGCCACATATTCCTCCGCACCTCCCGCCGCAAACACTGACTTTTATTATATAGATAGATTTGAACAGGAATAGGTTGTTGTAGGTTTTTCGGGCTATATGGCCATGTTCTAGACCAGGCCTGGGCAAACTTCGGCCCTCCAGGTGTTTTGGACTACAACTCCCACAATTCCTAACAGCCTATCGGCTGTTAGGAATTGTGGGAGTTGTAGTCCAAAACACCTGGAGGGCCCGAACTTTGCCCAGGCCTGTTCTAGACTCATCCTCTTCCTGACGTTTCACCTGCATCTATGACAGGCATCCTCAGAGATTGTGGGGTCACAACCTCTAAGGATGCCTGCCATAGATGCAGGTGAAACATCAGGAGAGGATGCTTCTAGAACATAACCATACAGCCCAAAAAACCTACAACAACCCAGTGATTCCGGCCATGAAAGTCTTTGACAATACACTGACCCAATTTGGTGATATCTGACCAAAGCCCTGGCTAAGACCTACATCGTCTTATTTCAGAATCAATCCATCTGAGCTGCAATTAAGCCCTCATTATAAGACTGCCTTGTTTCCAAAAGCCCAGCAGGCCCTCTGCCATGTCAATTGTACTTAAGAGTTTTACAGTTTGTAAGGAGTAACTTTGCACTTTGGAAAGAAACAGGAGACTTAAAAGGATTAAGGTCTCTAAACTATGAACTGAATGCTGCAAAAAAGGAACCCAATATCTCTTTAAGCCCTAAAATCCACATTAAAGCTAGGACAAAGGGGTGGGCATATTGGTCCCTTCAATTCTAGACTGGGGGCGCTAGCTGTATTCAAGATACTGAACATGTATATCCAGCATAACCAGATTTGGGCAAGGGTTTTTGAAAACTTGTTGACATTCAGCTGCACATAGATGGATGATAATAGTTGCACAGATTGTGTGCTGAAAGGAGACAGTGGTGCTTTGTTAGGCACTGGCTATGCCTTGAATAACTGAACCTAAATACTCCTTAAAATTAGGCAGGGAGACAAACTTAAAACATGAATATGCTCATACAGGTATATCAGGGTAATAATGACTAACCTGTAAGTTATGTGCACTGTACAATATCAAAAGAGCATTTATAGAAACTTCTAGGGCTCTAGTCACAGTTACTTTGAGCAAACAGATTAATACTCTGTGTACATGTTTTGAGGAGCTGGGCAAACACCTTGTCCAGTTTTTTCTACCCAGCCATGTGCTTAGATAAGCCTTTTGTCAAAATCTCTCTGCAGCTCAGCATTTAACTATGAGGATGAGCCGAGGCATCAGTGAGAACAGCCTTTCTAAATTAAGCATCAGAACAAGGTTTCATATCCAAGGTATAATATTTAACTAACAGAGACAGTGCGACCTAAATGTCTGCCTTTATTATATTCTGACATAGGATCAGAATCAGAGCATCAGTATACTGAGGAAGTTAGTACTAGTGACTATTGAACTAACAGCATTTTTAGCAATAGGTCGATACGCATGAATACATAGACTGCTACTAAAATTAGGGCTTTATATCAAGGGGAAAACTAACAGGACAAGACAAAATTAGGACAGGCAGTCCCCAAGTTATGAACAAGATAGGTTCTGTAGGTTTGTTTTTGAGTTGAATTTGTATGTAAGTTGGAACATGTACATTTATAAAGTACAACTCCAGCCACACACACACACCCAAACACACACATATATAGGTCCTTCTCAAAAAATTAGCATATAGTGCTAAAGTTCATTGTTTTCCATAATGTAATGATAAAAATTAAACTTTCATATATTGCACACCAACTGAAATATTTCAGGTCTTTTTTTGTTTCGTACTGATGATTTTGGCATACAGCTCCTGAAAACCCAAAAAATACTGTCTCAAAAAATTAGCATATTTGGTCGGATGGAATATGCTAATTTTTTGAGATATGTATGCCAAAATCATCAGTATTAAAACAAAAAAAAGACCTGAAATATTTCAGTTGGTGTGCAATGAATTGAAAATATATGAAAGTTTAATTTTTATCATTAGATTATTGAAAATAATGAACTTTAGCACTATATGCTAATTTTTTGAGAAGGACCTGTATATAGGGGGGGGGGCACTTTGGATAGCATACGGAAGGGTTAACAACCCTGTGGTGTTTGTTTTGCTGTCTGTGCCCCTGTTCAGAAGATTTCGCCTCACTTTCTGACCCGGTAATAATTGGATTTTGAAAAAAAAATGGCGTGTAAAAACAAGGATTAGTGAGAAAGCTTCAGTGGAGGAATTCTGAATTTTCTCTGCAACCCAAGCAAACTGGTTTTTAAAACAGACGAAATTTGTCCTGTTTCAGATAATGGGACTTCAGAAGTCTATTTTAGCGGGATCATGCCTTTTCTCTTTAATACAATGCAAAAATACTTTAACTACCATGGTTCGATGCTCTGGAATCCAGAGAAGGTGAGGTGACTTGTAAAACTCTCAGCTTAAGCGGGTGAGGGGGGGAAAGGAAAAAATAGTCATTAATCTCAAGGAGAACAGTCCCAGAGAAAATGATGGATTCAACTAGATCTAGGCCCATATAAAGCTTCCTGTACTTTTCATGTTAGACTCCAGACTAGACCTGGGCAAACTTTGGCCCTCCAGGTGTTTTGGACTTCAACTCCCACCATTCCTAACAGCCTCAGGCCCTTTCCTTTCCCCCCTCAGCCTTAAGGGGGGAAAGGAAAGGGCCTGAGGCTGTTAGGAATGGTGGGAGTTGAAGTCCAAAACACCTGGAGGGCCAAAGTTTGCCCATGCCTGATTTACAGTATCAAATCAGAAGAATTCGCAGTAGAAAATAAAATTGTCTTTCATTTCAAACAGGAGAAAACATGTTCCTACTGACTTGATAACTGACAGTAGCAACATCAGTTTGCTCAGGAAAAGAAACATTTCACTTTCATTCCTCCTTTAAAAGTAGGAGGAATGTAAGGGTTAATAATAATTTATTCCCAGGCAGACTGTACTAAAGGAATACCATGATGGAGGAACATTTAGGAGACACACAGTTAACATTTCTAGACTCATGAACTTCCACAAGTCAGCAAACACAGACACAGGCATGTTCCCCTAACTGCAAAAAGGAATGTACATCAAAGCCTTAGAAGCGATTCCCGATTCTTCGGCTACATGATTCACTAAATTGCACAGACATCTGCATATATCTATGGCCAGGTGAAACAACAGAGACCCACTGTGGGCTCTTGCATTTTCACCCCCACAAAATGCCAATTCACTCACATTTCTTGTTCGCTAAAACACATTCATGAACAAGCGGAGAGCAGCTAACACAACAAGCCTTTGAAAGATTAGGCAATACTTATTTGCCACTCCCATTCTTCAAAAAAATATGCATTTTTGGAATGCAAAGGGAAAAAAAGTCAGAAAAAAAATATGACACTCTGGGGATTTTCCCAATAACAGGCCATAAAGTATTTCCAGTGAATAAAATAAAATGTATATAGGTCCTTAATATGCATTTGAAAATTTCATAAACCGTAATCCTTTTCAAATAAACAGAAATGTCAAATAAAATATTCAGTATAAAACAAAAATGTACAAGTCTCATACCCTGGGTGTGCAATAACCCCCTCACCCAAAGGGCAGGTGAACAATTCCAATAAAAAAAAATCCAAGTTAAAAAAAACACACTCCCTTAATTTATGGCAGTCCAATCAACGCACACATTTCATGGGCCATGTCCATCTCTGTGTCATCTATTGACTCCAAAACAAAATTCAGTACAGGGAGGAGGCAATCCATACTTTCAGTGGGGCCCTTTGCGTGCACCAAAAACCCTATTCCAAAAATCCAGGGAGTAAATCTTTTGTTTTAAATCTGAACCTATTTGAGACTTGTTGTCACACTACTGAAAGTACTCTCATATAGTTTTGAAAATCCAGAGATTCCGGGAGTCTCTGTCAGTATAACTTGTCAGTATAATCACTGGAAAATGTGTCCCCAGTAGAGTATGTGCATTTTAGTACATACAGAAATTATGTGGCATGATCATTGCTGGTAGCCATGAGTCTACCTTCAGGAATACAAATCTTGTCATAAGGCTACTTCCATTTGGTATAATGTAACAACTGGAGAGCTTTAGCGTTGTCCTGTTTAAATTTTTGTTTCAGGTTGGCTTTTTGATACAATTTTATTGAGTCCATCTTCTGTATTAGAGTCAACTGGTACCTGTGAGAGAAAAATAGAGATATGTTTATTTATACCCCACATTTTCTCTCCACCAGAAGACTGAAATGGACTTACATTAAAAACATTTCCATATAATTTAAACTGCAAATACACAAGCATTAAAACAAAATTAAATATCATTGGTATTTTAAAAAATCATTTAAAATCCACAAAGACGTATTCAAAACTAAAAATCACAGTAAACTTTCTTCTTTAAGAGCCTGCCTGAATAAAAATGTCTTAGTCACTTGTTGCCACCTCTTCTCAGCTCCCACCCATTCTAGAAAAGTGCTGTGGAAGGATAAGCTAGGAAAACATATTCATACGTGATAAATACTCCAAATACACAATTGGATTTGAGACTACTAATGGCCAATTTTTTTAAAAAAAAAAAAAGCTAATAGAGATTTCTTGAAAAATTATACTATTTCATAAAAATAATTACAAGCATAATTGGTTTCTTGAAGCAACAGGCACCATAATACCATTAATAGTCTTACACCACATGTCAGATTTAGTGGCTAATCATGCCAGAAAATTAAAAGATTAAAACTACTTACAGATTTAGCAGCAACATTTATCCCTGAATTCACATTGTGCCTCCGCAAATCTGATTTGATTAAAGCTAAAAGAGAAAAAAAGAATTGCATATCAATTCCAATGCAGTGAATAATTATGCTGGGCAAGTTTTTCAGTCTTCACAAGGTTGCTTACTTCTGAATCAATAGACTGGCCCAATGCACTATATAGATAGATAAGACAGATACATCGATAGTGAATAGGGGAACTATTTCTGATGTTGGTGAGAGCTTTTCAGCATACTGGACCATGTCTTTATCTGGAAGTTCCCTAAAAATCACTGCTTTGATGATAGACAGACAGATAGATCCAGTATGCTAGAAAGCACTCATCAATATCAGAAATAGGGAAGGGGGTGTGCTTTAGAACAGGGACTGCACTAAACAGTTTAGACAGAATGAAGACCAACATTTGACTTCAGATAACATGGACACTGCCTTTCAATATGAAAAACTAGAGACAGCAAGGATTGTATTATTAAACTAATTGAAGTTGAATAATGGCCCCTATACTGATTCCACCCCAAAATACTCTGGGTAACCAAGCTGGCAGGCCCCCTGGGTTGAAAGTCCTGCTACTCAACACCAGGTCGGTAAATGGAAAAACAATGGCCATCCAAGATTAAATGCTGACCTGGCCTGCATCAGAGACCTACTTGAATGAAAGAAGGGGGGGGGGAGGAATCTCTCCCAACTCTGACCACCAGGTTTGTGTGTGCAGCAGCAGGCCAAACCCAGGGAGTGGGGATGAGTTACAGTCGTCTATAGGGTTACCATCCACTTCTCCAGGTGTCCCGTCCCACAGTCCATCTCTGAGTGTGTCCTCCTTAGGGTGAGGGGCTGGGACAGAACAGGGATTCTGTTGGTGTATCAACCACCCCGCTGCTCAATAATCTCCCTGCCTGAGCTAGTCGGAGTGGTCTCGGGCCTGGTGTTGGAGTCCCAACAACTAGTTGTGCTGGGGGACTTAAACATCCATGTGGAGACCACTCTATCGGGAGCGGCTCAGGACTTCATGTATTCCATTGCAACCATGGGGATGTTCCAAATGGTTTCTGGCCTCACCCATAGTGCAGGACACATGTTAGACGTGGTCCTCTGTTTGAGACAGAATGACAGTGACGGTATCGTGGAGGAACTTTCTACAGTTCCTTTGTCATGGACCAATCAGTATCTGGTCAGGTTTAGACTCACCGGGCTTTAAATCTCTGCAGGGGTAGTGGATCAATTAGGAAGCTCCTGTCTTGGAAGCCTTTAAATATAGGCTGGATAGCCATCTGTCAGGGATACTTTGTGCTTTTCCTGCATGGCAGGAATTGGACTAGGTGGCCCATGTGGTCTGTTCCAACTCTTGTTTACACACAGAATTCTCTTTCCACATATTTCCATGTATACAGCAAAAAAAAAAAACCAAAGTATTTCTGCAGCAACAATTCGGTCTCTCTCTCTCTCTCTCTCAGACTACTGCCTATTTCTATTTTCCCCTTTGAAGTCAAAGGAAAGCAAGCCATTGTTCTATTAGCTGTATACATTTTCTCCAACCTTAGGGGGGAGGGGTTGGAAATTAATTGAGGAAGTTTTTATTACTTTTTCATAAGTATTCCTATTCTCAAAACCCATTCTCCATTAATATAGATTTAAAAAAACAAGTATCAAAAAGCTGTAGTGATTAAAATGAAAAGATACAGAAATCGAACAAATGAATCAAATCTTTAAGGGGAACTATATGTTGCTGGCAATTTTCCAGTAGGAACAAGGCACATTAATTTGATATAAATCTAACTAGTTACCTGTTAAAATGATACCTATAAACATCCATACAAAGAGGAAAATGTTTCCTGCACGGGGATCGTAATCTGTAGTGAGTTTCCCTTGAATCAGTGTAAAGATTATTCCAAATATCTGTAATTAAAATACAAGACAGTTCTCCAGATGATCCATAATTGTTTAGACGATGACAAACACAAAAAAGAACTGCAATGTGTTTGTTTGCAGAGCTCATGTCATAGCATCGCTTTGGTGGCTGTGCTTAGAGACCACTTCCTTGGAGCATCTTTCCTTCCCAAACTCTATTTAAAACTGGCCATTATCAGAATTTGCAAATTGGTGTCTAAAACAATTTCTTTTTCTTTTACCTTTTTTTCCTCCTTTGCATTATATGTTTTAGACTCAGTTTAAGCCAAGGCTTGCCTGGCTTTTTAAAAATCATCTTTTAAAAAAGAAAATCCGAGAGCCTTTTTGGCAGAATTTTTTTCTTTATTTCTTACTGGTCAAAGTGGACTCTGGTCAAAAAAAAGGTTGGGAACCACTGGTCTAAATGCACCTTTAGTTATGTCTCTATTGTGGCAGAACATCCAGAGCAGTGGTTCTCAACCTGGGGGTCGTGACCCCTGGAGGGGTCGATTGCCAATTTCCAGGGGGTTGCGGGGGTGCCTCCTTAGGCCCCGCCTCCTCTGCCTCCCCAGAATTGCTGCCAGGGTAAAAGGCTAAGCCCCATGCCTTATCCACAGGGTGCCAAAAGAGGCATTGAGAGGCCTAGGCCTATGGAGAGTGTGAGATTGGAGTCTGCGGGCTGCACCTCGAGGTAGGGAGTACCTCTGTGCCGGCCCCTGGGTGTGCGCTCTCAAGCGCTGCAACAGCGGCCCTCTTCCGCACACACTTGCCAGCGCCGGGAGAGGGATGCTCTCCAGCATGGGGTCTTTCCCACTGCCCAGAGGCCCAGGTGCTGCAGAGCCGATTGAGTGGCTCGGTAGCTCCCTCTAGCTCCCTTGAGAGCAAGGCCGCAGTGCGAAGGCCTGCCAACCGCCCCTATGCGAGCAAGTCCAGGAGGGCCTTCCATTGTTCTCCCTGCCAATGGCCACGGCGCGAAGGCCTGGGGTGTTTGCACAGCGACGGCTTCCAGGCCTTCGCACTGCGACCCTGCAACCGACGGAGGCAAAGGTGTGACAAGATTTATTACAGTCAATGACCAGCATAAAAAAATGTACAAACATCAGGATGTTCAAACATCAGGGTACACATACATGTACAAATACATGAACACAAATGTACAAACGTCAGGGTACACACGGGCAAAGTTTAAAACCCAATATTAAATAAGACAGTTAAAATGGTATAAAACATTTAAATGCTAAAATAACAATGGTAAAACAGAAATATATATTAAAACTTTCTAAGACTGTGACAGCATCTTGCGCCGACAAGCTATTGCTGCTGCACAGAAGCTGCCGATCCTAGCAGTGACCTTGGGGTGTTCATCAGACTAGAGATAATCTATATAAAACCTTGCAGATCTCCCTGGTAGACTTTCTAAAATTGGATTTATAAAATGTTTACGAAGGTCACAGTAAAAAGAGCAATACAACAAAACGTGCTCCACAGTTTCCACTGCCTGCGCCTCACAGGGACATAGGCATTCATTGTATGGTACTTCGTTGTATCTTCCCTCCAATACAGCAGAAGGGAGTACGTTGAATTTAGCCAAAGAGAACGCCTTCCTATGTTTAGGGATGGTTAGGTTGCCTAAGTACTCTGCAGGAAGCAGCGCCCTTCCATGATTTTTAAAAATTGGAAGAGTAGAGGCTGTGTTTAGGTAGTTTTGGAGCTCTGTGTCCCAGATACGCTGTCGTATGTTTTCTTTGGGTTTTGTATAGCCCATGGTCAGAATGGTATTAACTGAAAATCCAAGGTTTAGGAAAGACCAGGTTTTAAAAATGATGTATACAAATATCATTGTCTCTGTTAAGAACATTGTCAACAAACACTGTTGCCTCATCCTAGTTTTCCTCTCCCGGCCCATAGCACACTGATAGGTTTCTATTTACTCATTACTCTTGGGAGAGGCATATTCGCACCACACTGACTGAGCAGAGTTACTTATTCATCATGCTGATTTGTGCAACAGTGCAAAAGGAAAATTTCCCCACGGCCCACCTAAGACTCCGGTGGGAAAACAGCTGAGTAATGTTATCTTGCATTTGAAGCAGAAAGGACAGATGTGGAGGAAAGGAAAACTAGAGCAGGCTGGTGAATCTCAGCAAATAATGCTTATTTTATGGCCAATATTTGGTTCATTCCCCAGTTTGATACTGCTCTAATTAAGGGCAAATCAAAAATATTTTCATGTATATTTAAATGGAACATACACAGTGGTGTCTGATATTATCAGCAAAGATGTGGCAAGGAATCAAATGTATTAGAGATCCAAAATATTGCTTTATTTTGACTAGTTATGTCAAGCATCCACAATATTTTTAAGCAATAGATCAATTTGTTACAAGACTGTGAGCTATCTGAGCTTTATTCTGAGTAGTAATTATTCCAGCAGATATGCTTTACAATGTATTCCCTCAATACCTGTGCGGAAGCATTCAAAAGCCCTGATGAGGTGCCTTCCGGCTCTGGGTATGTGATTTCCACAGCAAATTCAAATCCAAGGGGGAGGTAACCAGTCATAAAGAAGCTGTCAAAAATATCCAAAATTAAGATTAACAACAGCACCAAGCATCAAAACCAACTATTTGTTGCCATTTATTGCAATTAGGCAGAGACATAACAATATTTTGCAGAATACTTAGTGCTTCACAAAAACCATCTTTAATATCCAGTTCTGAAAGCTCATTCTCCACTAAATGCATTTTCTCCCAGAAAGCCACAATACAGAAGTTTAACAAAGGCTTTTAATTTAGCCAACTCCAGAGAATGACGGAATGTTTTGGCAAGACTTTATGCATCCTTACCCAAGTGCTCCGCCAGTCACGAATACAACTATTAGGTGTCCACAATCCAAGGTGAATGTAAATACAATCATCCCAACAAAAGAGAGGATATACACAATTAATGTTGTCTGCCTATGAAAAGAGCACAAAGTTAACATTAAAAACCACATCCATTTCAATGTAATTTGTATTATTTTCTATACTTTTAATTACACCACTTTGCATTATAAACATAGAAATACAAATCTTTCAATTTCCTGTCTTTGTACAGAGTATCACTATCAATATTATTTATGTACAATAACAATACAGTTGGCCATCTGTGCTCATTGGGGTTAGGACCTCAAGAAAAGTGGGAAAACTGTAAATTTTAAAAAAACATATGTTTTTACCTGAAAGAACAACTCTTTAGGAATATCTAGTTCTTCTAATGCGATTCTATCACATTGTACGACCTATAAATGCCAATAAAAATGTTCTCTCTGAACTTTCCAGGCGCTCCCGTGCAACTCTACGAAAAACGTGACTCTGTGGAAGTTGACCACAGAGTAACATTGGAGGACTCGGATATTTCCAGAGCAGTGTTTCCCAACCTTTTTTGAGCCAAGGCACACTTTTAACATTTAAAAAATCTTGGAGCACACCACCAACCAAAATGACACTCTAACACAGTAATACATATAGTTAACTGATCTTGAGTTTTGGAGTTGTAGTTCACCTACATCCAGAGAGCACTCTGGACTCAAACAATGTTGGATCAGGACCAAACTTGGAATGAATACTCAATATGCCCAAAAGTGAACATAGATGGAGTTTGGGGAAAATAGACAGGGAGCCGGAGGGAGGCTGAGAGCGATTTCGCACGCACCGAAGAGGAAGGAGGGAGGGGCGGAGCCCTGCGGGGAGCCGTTCTCCCAGTTTGTTGCTCCGCCGGGCTTGGTGGAGCCGCGAACTGGAAGAAAGGCTTCCTGCAAGGAAATGGAGGAGATGCATCTCGAGCCCTGGCTGCTTCCAAACTGGGAGACCTGATTTTCTCCTTTGGAAGCGGAGGGAGACCTGTGGAAACGGAGGAGATGCATCTCGGGCCATGGCTGCTTCCAAACCACAGTTTGGAAGCAGCGACGGCCCGAGATTTCCTCCGTTTCCCCAGGTCTCCCTCACAAGCGAAGGGAGAGCCTGGGGAACAGGCCCTGCCTGGGAGTTGGGTTTGGCTGGCTCGCGTCTTCTGCCGGGCTCGGCAGAAGATGCGAGCCGGACAAACTTGGCTCCCAAGCAGGGCCTGGGCCCTGTGGAGAGCCGTTCTCGCGGTTTGCGGCTCCGCCGGGCGCGACAGAGCCGCGAACCGGGAGAAAGGCTCCCCGAGGTGCCCAGGTTCCTGCCTCCTCCTCCTCCGGAAGTGAGCCCACAGGATAGACTCTATCCTGTGGGCTCACTTCCGGAGGAGGAGTGCGTCGCCCAGCCCTCCCCTCCTGAGCTTCCCCTGCCTCTTTAGGTCCTAGAGAGTCGTGTTTCCCAACCGCTGTTCCGCGATCAGCTGGTGTGCCACGGGAAAACCTCAGAGGGGGAAGAAAGGGGAGGAGAGAGGTTTTCTCATGGCACACCAGCTGATCGCTAACAGAACACTACTGTGCTGCGTCACAGCGGTTGGGAAACACTGCTCTAGAGAACATATCAATCAAATCCATAAATTATCAAATCTGCCACTTGTGGCACTCCCACAAGTGTACAGTGTTGGCTGTAGTATGTCTTTCCATCATTCAGTATTTACAAGATGCTTAACCAAGATAATGTAAAAACTCAACCTAAGAAAAGCGGTAGCAAAAGCATACAATGCAATTAATTACAGATGAGAGATCATCTTCCAACAAACAGTTCTAAAATTTTATTAGAAGGGGAGCCTAACAAGTCTGGCTTCTGTTGAAGTTTTCAGCAGCATCCTAACTTCAGAAAGTTAACTTAAGAGGCGGGGTGCATTGTTTTCTTTGCTTGTTAAATGACAGCTATACTGATAAGATCTGGCAACTGGACACTTGGCTTAGTAAAGTAAATAATTTGTTCCAAAGGTTGTGTACAACAGGAAGACATAAAAGGTGGAGGAGGAACTTTGCTGTGATGTCAGCTCCTGCTTCATAAGCTATAATGTATGAAGTCTTGAAAGAAAAATATGAACCAGGGCAGGATGTCTGCATGGCCATGAATTACAAGATTAAACACGGGATGAGTGTCATTGTGATGCTCATTCCCAACCACACATAAAGATGTCCCTCATCACATGTTACACTAGTTAAGGTTGATGGGAGCCACAGTCCAACAACATCTAGAGGGCCTACAGCCGCAGGAATTAAGCCAAGTAACTACGAGAAAAAGAACAAACAGTTCCCCCGCTTCCCAACTTACTTGTACGTTTTGGTGCGATCCAGCCATAAGCCACAAATAACTGAGCCTACCATGCCAGCTACCACAAGCGTCAGGCCAATCCTTCCCGCATTCACTTCTTCTCCCTTTGGATAAAATAATTGTGGAATTACCTATTAGCGATATTCTATCTACTACAGCAAATGATAGGATCTGACAATCATCACGTAAAATATGGCCACAACAATAAAAATTAAAGTCTGATGTTATCTAACATGCTTAGGAAACAAAATAAATAGTTGTTCTCAGAAGCCAGAAGATGGACCTCCTTATTACTAGGAAATGCTTCCAAATAACTTATTTGATATCTACCAATAATCCATAACTGACCCATTCCTTTAGTGTGCAATATTTTAATCTTGAGTCAGATCTTTGCTAGTAAAGGTAAAGGTCTTCCCTGACATTAAGTCTAGTCGTGTCCAACTCTGGAGGATGGTGATCATCTCAATTTCTAACCCGAAGAACCGGCATTGTCCGTAGACCCCTCCAAGGCCATGTGGCCAACATGACTGCATGGAACACCATTACCTTCTCACAGAAGTGGTATCTATTGATCCATTCACATTTGCATGTTTTTGAACTGCTAGGTTGGCAGAAGCTGGGTCTAACAGTGGGAACTCACCCCGCTCCCTGGATTCGAACCTTTCAGTCAACAAGTTGAGCAGCTCGGCAGTTTAACCTGCCACACCACCAAGAGGCCCTAGATCTTTGCTAGTCCTAAGCAAAAAATGCTACTGCCGAGCCACTAAAAATAACATAACCAAGTAATAATCCTTAAATAAAACATTAATAAGAAAAATCTAAAGAAACTTACTTTATAATGAGAATCTATCATTTGGTTTAGTAGGGTTGAAACTGAATAAAAGGCTCCAGTCATTATTCCTATAAAAGGAAAACATTTTTTGTTATGGTTACAAAAATGAAATCAAGTAAAACTAATTATAAATCCGTCAGCAAATTTAAGTTGCAACATACAACTTTGTTAGCATCAATACGTGAAGGAGCTGGGAAAGATGAAGGTCTAAGATGAAAACAGACTAAAACGATTCCTATCTTGTGTGGTCAATGAGTCATTCACCACAATCACACTGGCCAGTGACCCAAGGAATCAAAGAACAGGCTTTCTATGAATCGAATAGGATCAAGTGAGTAATGCTTGTCAATAGATGCGGTCAACTTCCTGTACTTGTGACTAAACTGTTTCTGCAATCACATGCAAGGACGAATGAATGAAACTTTATTTAGAGGCCGCCCTATCTCCTCAAAGGAACTCAGGGTGGTGCAACAATGTCCTAGAAAACACAGGTATCTTGCATTGCTGAGGCCAAATTATCTAAATTAATCCTTTGTTACTGCAGATGGGTGAGAAGGGTAGTAAATGTCCAATAAACCTAAGCCACCACAAAAATATTTTCAGCACATAAAAAAGCAAATGTGGCTCATGGTAGTTTATGTGTAAGACAGCCCAATAAAATGTGGGACACTTCCAGAACCCACATGAAATCTTGAACAAGAACTAAACTTGCTTCGGCATGAATGTCGGAATCATACAGAGCATAATTTTATTGAACTGTAAAGATTAAAACACATGATGCAATAACATTGCTGCAAAACCTATTAGGAGCTGAACAAGTTATCCTACATTTTAATAAATGTATGCTCTTGTCTTTATAAATATTTCAATAAAAATGTTTGGAGAATATTTGGGTAGTCACCATTTATTTTTTAGCATGGGTTCTATTTAAGGAAAATATCAGATAACTTTAGGAATTGGAGCATTAATATCAAGTCAAAATGAAAGTGTTTACATCAGGGCTGCTCAGGAAATTGATCGCGAGACCATTTGAGGTCGATCTTCTGCTCCCGCCGGCATGCGCACACTCCCGCCGGCATGCGCGTGCTCCTGCCGCCGCGCAGCACTGCCTTCCTCCGCCCGCACGGCTTTGGAGAGCACTTCGAGCATTGGCGCATGCGCGCTGGATGGAAACAGAGGTGAGAAACCTTCAGCTTGACCAAGGAAGAGTGGCGGACGGAGGCAGAGCGCAGAGCCCTTGAGGTGCGGGCTGGGAAGGGCAGGGCGGTGACGGAGGAGGAGGCCGAAGCGGCCCGAGGGAGAAGAAGCAGGAGTTTGGGAGTCAGCCTCAACGGGGGAAAAGAGCCAGGTCCAGCCCGGCCTCTGAGGGCTTGGCCTCCTGAGGGGTGTCGTGATTGACAGAAGAAGTTGTGTGGGCAGAGGAAGGCAGTGGCGGGAGAGCATGCGGGGCCTCCGTCCTGCCTCTCGTCCAGAAGCTGCGGTGAGAGAAGCAGGGCCTCTGGACACCCCACGCGCTCTGCCGCCGCCTTCCTCCGCCCGCGCGGCTTCTTCCTTCTTGGCCGGCTGTCAATCACGACACCCCTCAGGAGGCCAACACCTCAGAGGCCGGGCATGGCTCTTTCCCCCCGTCGAGGCTGACTCCCAAACTCCTGCTTCTTCTCCCATGGGACGCCTTGGCCGCCGCCTTGGCCGCCGCCTTGGCCTCCTCCTCCTCCTCTCCTCCGTCGTCGCCCTGCCCTTCCCAGCCCGCACCTCAAGGGCTCCGCGCTCTGCCTCCGTCCACCTCTCTTCCTTGGCCAAGGTGAAGGTCTCTCGCCTCCGTTTCCGCCCAGCGCGCATGCGGCAATGCTCGAAGCGCTCTCCAAAGCCGTGCGGGTGGAGGAAGGCAGCGGCGGAAGCGCGCGGCGGCAGGTAGATCGTTGTGACTTGGTTTTCTTAAAAGTAGCTCGCAGGCTGAAAAAGTGTGGGCACCCCTGGTTTACATGAATTTTTGAATGAACTGAAACTTGTGCAAAAATGGAACAACGCATATAGCGGTTTGCTGCCATATATTTCTATTATGAAGATTTGCTAATGTATAGGATGCTATTTTATCAATTTAAGTGCAGATGCTCAATATAACCTATATTAAAGTACACAATGTGGAATGCTAAGGAGGTGTATTGGCCCTTAAAAGACCTGGAAGGGTTGAATTTCTTCCCATTAAAAAAACGTATAGCCCAGCCCGCCAAATTACTTCACTGGTCATGGGAGCATTTTCATATTTTGGGTTGCAAAAAAGGCTCCCCTGGACATAAATTGATCCAATACTCACCATAACTTATCAGCAAAAGAACAAAAGGAACATTTTTGAACAGGTTGACAATTGAATTCATATACGAGTGATCTTCTACATCGAGGAGAACTGCTTGAGACTGACTTGGAGGATATTTAGGTTTTTCCTTAAACACTAGGAAGAAAATTACACAAATATAAGTTTTGTCAATCATTCTTTGTTACTCAAAAGTCACCAAACCCAGAAGCAGACCAAGTACAGTGCTATCTTTTTTCAATTTGCAATAATCCCCAGGCTGAGATTAGACTTTTGTTTGTTCATTTTCAGATACTTTTTGCTATCAAGTGTTACAGATGCTGCTTTGCATTGTATCCAAGGTTTATATTTTTCTTACTAAAATTGCTGTATTGTTTCAACCTTTGACTTAGTAACTGTCACTTTTTATCACTGCCTTGAGGGATTATCTCTAGTTTTTATATGTAGTTCTATTTCTTATTTTAAATAATAAAGTAAGTAGGTAGGGCCACGTGTGCTACCTTAAGATCACTGGGGAAAAGAAATGGGGCCACAAAGTGGGGTCCACAACATGTGCGTGTGGAGAAGAGCAAACCACAGACCACTCACTGGAATGCAGTCTGAGTCCTGCCACATGCACAATGGGAGACCTTCTTACAGGAACACCAGAGACACTTGAAGTGGCCAAAAGAAATTTAGCATAATGCCAAGTTTTTAATTTTGTAGTTTTTTTATACATTATAACTGCAAACTCAATTTGCTTCTGACACAACAAATAAATACATAGGGAAAAGGTAGTAGATGTGTGTAAATAATAGAGACAGGGATAAATAAATACCAGTATTAATGCAGTTTAATGAGTTGCCTGCGCTAATTTCTTTTATTCGCTTTCTATTCGTCTCCAGTCCAAATGCCTTTCACATAAACTTTGTCCTATTCCATCTTATTCCCATTTCTGTAGTTTGATACACTTTGTGGACATTATCACACAGTCATACCCTGTATCTGATGCATATTGGTTCACATAGAGCCTATCATATGATAGGGAACACATGGGTACCTGTGGGCAAAGGGTCTGCCAATAGTTCCTTTTCTAAAATGGGGAAACAATTGACTTCGCTCATCTTTTATTTTTCCGTGGGCATCAAAAGCGAGATTTTTTGATGTGATGCTATACCCATCTAGAGCAATTTTTGCAGCTCGTCCTCTGTTAACAGATGTATATCTGGAATTGCCAGAAGTGGAATAAGAGATTGTGATATTTGCATGGTCAGAACTGGTTGAACAAATTTGGGGATTTCCCATTGAAAGTTTGCAGTTTCCCTTCATTTAGTTGTTTCCTTTTTGTTGTTACTATATTGCATTTTTAAAGTATTGTGCCCCCCCCCCCCCACCCAAATCTAGTATTGTAATTGTACATGCCACAATTCCAGGTATTGTACCATAATTCTTTCCTTTCTAAATTTATTTTTATATTTCAGAACTGCATTTGTCCATTTGGACAGAAGTCACAAACTTGCATGATTATGTAAGATTTGCGCCCCCCAAAAAAAAACAGCAAAGACGGTGATGTGGGGGAACATCCCACAGATTGGGAGAAATCATCCCTCGGCCGTATAAATCAAATGCACATTACTTTAATAGATATGGGAAGGGAAGATCCTGGTGTGATCCAGTATGTATCAATTCCTCACTGAGCCTTCTTTAACCATGGGCTGCCTACGTAAAAGGCATTTTCTCCAATGCGTGTGATAAGGCCCTGTGTCTCTGAGGAACTGCAATGTTTTTGAACCACCACGGATATGCTAAATTCCAGTTTGAAATCCAATGAAGCAAAAGAGAACAAGATTTCCCATGTAACTTTAAAAAAATTAGCCCAAGATAATCTGGTCAAAACAGTAGAAGCTTTCCAATGCAAATTAATGAGAATGCTTTCCTAATCTAACAATTAAGCCAAAAGGTTTTGATTTTTCTTTGTAAATGCAGCAACAAAAAACAAAACATCCACACACATGACGACAACTCTTTATAACAGAGGACTATATAACCACCCAGATTCTGTCGAATTTCAACTTCCAACAGCCTTAACTGTCATATCAAGTGGTGAGGAATGGTCAAAGTTATCTTAGGCTGCACAGTCATCACCACACGTAAAGTTGGAAGAGTTCCTAAGGGCCATATAGTCCAACTCTATGTCATATCTAAATTCAACATCTAAAACATCCCTAATAGGTGGCCATCCAACTTCTGTTTTAAAAAACCTAGGGGAAAAAGACAATTTCCTTGCAAGGTAGCCTATTCCATTGTTGAACACCTTTTAGCTTGTTGCGGTTTTCAATTTTATTTATTTACCACTTGTATCTCACCCTTCTCACCCTGAAGGGGACTCAGAGCAGCCTTACAAAGGCAACGATTCGATGACACACATAAACATACATATTGATAAATAAACAACACAACAAAAATCAAACAATTAAAAACATTCATATTAAAACATCAATTATAATCACGCAATCAGAGTCATATTCCGGGGCCATTCCATTCGTCATTGTCTTATTTCATAGTTTCTTATTACTGGCGTTTCTTATTATGGTCCCCGAGCCATATTTTTAACTTTTTCCTTAAGGTCAGGAGAGAGGGGGCTGATCTAATCTTGCTGGGAAGGGAGTTCCATAGATGAGGGGCCACCACTGAGAAGGCCCTGTCTCTCGTCCCCACCCTCACCTGAGGAGGTGGAATTGAGAACAGGACCTCCCCTGACGATCTTAGCCTCTAAGGAGGATCATAGAGGGAGATACGTTTGGACAGGTAAGCTGGGCCGGAACCGTTTAAGGCTTTATAGGGTAAAGCCAGCATTTTGAATTGTGCTCAATAGCACTGGCAGCCAATGGAGTGGACGTAATCGGGGGTTGTGTGCTCCCCGTACACCACCCCAGTGAGCAATCTGGTTGCCACCCATTGGACCATTTAAAGCTTCTGAACAGTCTTCAAAGGCAACCCCACGTAGTGTGTGTTGCAGTTTTCAAGACATTTCTAGTTTATGGCAACTCTAAGAGAAAGCTATTCAGAGTGGGATTGCTCTTGCCTTAATTTGAGATGTCTTGAAAAGGTAAATGGTAAACATTGTTGAACTATATGCATTTTTAAACAGAAAAAAATCTTGTCCAACATTTTGAACAGTAGAAGTACTGAGAAATTATTGCTTTTTTCCTTGCTGTTATCCAAGTTAAGAAAGAATTTGTGGCTTAAAATGGATGGTCAAATATAGCTTCATCTGTGATCCTGAGTACACCTACACAATAGAATGAATCTAATTTGATGCCACTTTAACTGCCATAATTCTTGGAATTTGTACTTTCATGAGGGACTAGCACTCTGACAGAGAATGTTAAAGACCATGTAAAATGGCATCTCCCAGGATTCCATAGCACATTGAGCCATGTGGTTACAGTGGAGCTAAACTGCATTCATTCTAAAGCAGGGCTGTCCAACTTCTACCGGGTCCAGGGCCGGAATAGAGGTCACTGATGACCTTGGGGGCCGCTCGGCCCCGCCCCCAGCCCAGGCCCCCCCCCGGCCCCGCCCCCAGCCCAGGCCCCGCCCTCTCCTACAGCTGACATTCTCCCTCCTCCTCCTCCTCCTCGTTCCCGGGCACTGTGGCTGTCCCGAGCGCCACGGCGCCCGGGGAAGGCACGGCGCCCGGGAAAGAGGAGGAGGAGGGAGAGCAGGCGGCGCTGAAGGGCAGCGTCACAGGCCTGGCGTGACGCGCTGCCCTTGGCGCCGCTCCCTCCTTTCGGCGCCCCGCGCTTCCTAGGGCAGGAGCCGCCGAAAAGGGCAGAAGGCGGTGCCAAGGGCAGCGCATCACAGGCCTGGAGTGACGCGCTGCCCTTGGCGCCGCCTACTCCTCCTTTTCGGTGCGGAAGGAGGGACGGAGGGGGGCGGTGCAGGGAGGAGGAGCTAGCTCTCTTCCTTCTCCCTGCCCCACCTCCCCCTCCCCCCCGGCCGCCATTTTTTTTAAAAAAAAAATTTAGAATTTTTTTTAAAAATTTAAAAATGGCGGCTGGGGGCATAGCTGGGGCCGTGCCCAACAGGCTGGGGGGCCGGATCCGGCCCCAGGGCCGCCAGTTGGACAGCCCTGTTCTAAAGTATATATGCACCCCAGTCTTTAATTTTGAAACATGAGTGTTTCATGTGTATGAATTCAAATTTCAGCTCTCTTCAGTTTGAAGTAAAATGACCGCAGTTATGTTTTACTTACCAAGTACTACTAGGATAAACAGGAATGTTGATATAGCTGCTGTTCCATAGAACATATTTCGGATGTTATACCCCATGAGATCCATGTCATCAGCTGTGTTTGGAACTAAAACTGGGGGCAATAAGAAGCCAATTGCTGTGCCTAGCTGTAAAGACATACCAATGTAATAACAAGCTTTAAAAGCTAAAAGAGCAGGTTATATTACATAAAAGTAGCAAAAAAATGGTAGAAAGCATATTATCCCTTCATTAACCTTTGATGTGTTCGCCACTACTGGGGTTATTTAGGGTCACGGTATTTCAGTAACACATTTTTCTTGGCTACTTTTAGGACATGATCAGCTGTATATAGGTAATGTGATACCCTTTTCTGGCAGAGTTTCATACAACATCATATTCTGTATGATTTATTTGTCCAGCCAGTGATTTATTTATTTACTTATTTACGACATTTATATGCCGTCCTTCTCACCCCGAAGGGGACTCAGAGCAGCTAATGAGACATACATATATATATACACATACCTACAACGTATTATACTATTAGCATAGCACAATATCAGTATTATATATTACTATATTGTACTATACCATTATACTGTAATATTATTAGTAATATTTCAAATAACATAAAATATGACAGTGTAGCCTTCCTGCTGGTGTACCGTGCACCCAACGCACCGGCGGGGAGTCTACCTAAGCTGCTGGAGGTGGTCGCGGAGTGGGCATTGAGGTTCCCTAAGCTTATTGTCTTGGGGGACTTCAATGTCCACGCCGATACCTCCTCAGCAGCAGCCATGGACCTGGTGTCCACCATGGAGACACTAGGACTCTCACTTTGTAAGACCGGTCCCACGCATCAGGCCGGGCACACCCTGATCTGATCTTCGCTGCCGGAATTAACGTGACCCTAGCCTCCATTATGGAGGTTCCATGGTCGGATCACAGGGTCCTGGAAGTCCGGCTGGGGTGGTTCCCTCCCGGTAAGGGTGCCGAGCCTATTCTGGTTCGCCCGAAGAGACTTATGGAACCCATTAGGTTCCTGAATGCTCTAAGGGAATGGGAACTTCCCAGCGACTCAGTCGATGGGCAAGTGGATTACTGGAATGCCAGTCTCTCCATGGCCCTAGACGAGATCGCCCCCAGGAATCGCTCTCCTCCCCCGTAGGAATCGCTCGCCTTGGTTTACCGAGGAGCTGCGGGCGATGAAACGGAGGAGGAGACAGCTAGAGGACGTGTGGCGGAGTCTCCGTGACGAGCGTCGAAATCGGCTTATAAACAGTTTAAAGAGGTTTATGAGCATGCTATCAAGGAAGCCAAAAAAGGTTACTACTCTTCCTTGATAGAGTCGGCTAACTCACGCCCAGCGCAATTGTTTAGAATAGTTCGGTCGCTGACAGCAATCCCAACTGTCCCAAATGATAGGGGTTTGGCGCCTTCCGCTGAGGCTTTTCAGAGTTACTTTACCGACAAGATCTCGACCCTCCGCCGGGACATTCCTGCCACATTTGATACAGTTAGCGAGCTCGAGACCCCGCCGCCACTCGGCGGGTCCACCTTCACCCGTTTCCAACTGCTGGACGCAGCAGCTGTCGACAAGCTACTAGCTGCAGCTAGACCTACTACATGCTCCCTCGACCCGTGCCCCTCCTGGCTTGTTAGAGCTTGCCGGGAGGGACTACGTGGCCCCCTGGGCACGATCATAAATAGCTCCCTTGAGCAAGGAGTCTTCCCGGGGGGAGTAAACGAGGCTTTGGGAAGACCGCTGCTGAAGAAGCCGAATTTAGATCCTTCGGCCCCTCCAATTACCGGCCAGTTTCCAACTTGCCTTTTTTAGGCAAGGTAATTGAGAGGGCAGCAGCGGATCAGCTGCAGCAGTTCTTGAAGACACAGCTGGACTTGATCCCTACCAGTCCGGCTTCCCGTATTGGGCACGGGACAGAGACCGTGCTTGTCGCCATTACAGACCAACTTCGCCGCCAGCTGGACCAGGGTGGATCGGCACTGCTCGTCCTGTTAGATCTGACGGCAGCTTTCGATACTGTAGATCATGCCTTGTTAACCCACCGTTTAGCCAGCGCCGGGGTTGGGGGGACTGCCCTTAAATGGGTGGCCTCCGTCCTCCGGGGGCGGGGACAACGTGTGGAGGGGGCGGGGAGGACTCCGGGAGAACCTCACTTGATGGTGGGGTCCCCCAGGGGGCCATCCTCTCCCCCTTATTATTCAACGTGTACATGCGCCCCCTGGCCCAGCTGGCCCGCGACTTTGGTCTGGAGTGTTATCAGTATGCGGATGACACCCAGCTCCTGCTGAGAATGGACGGCAGGCCGGATACTGTACCCGATTGTTTCCATCGGTGCCTCGAAGCCGTGACTGGTTGGCTGCGGGCCAGCCGGCTGAAGGTGAATCCGTCGAAGACGGAGATCTTGTGGCCTGGCCGGCCTGGGGGGGGTGAGTGCCGGTTGCCTACCCTGGACGGCGAACGGCTTAATCCGTCGCCGATTGTTAAGAGCCTAGGCGTTCAGTTGGACCCCCTGCTGACCATGGAGACCCAGGTCTCTGCGGCCAGCAGGGCGTCGTTCTTTCACCTACGACAGGCTAGGCGACTGGCACCCTACCTCTCCAGGGATGACCTGGCCACGGTGATCCAAGCGACGGTCATCTCGAGACTAGACTACTGTAACGCCCTCTACGTTGGCCTCCCCTTGGCGACAGTTCGGAAGCTCAAGCTAGTGCAGAATGCCGCTGCTCGCTTGCTGACGGGAACGCCGGTGAGGGAGCATATCACGCCCATTCTGCGGCAACTGCACTGGCTGCCTGTTGAGTACCGAATTGCCTTCAAGGTGTTGGTGTTAACCTTCAAGGCCTTACACGGCCTAGGGCCTGCGTACTTGAGGGACCGCCTTGCCCCATAGGTACCCCCGAGGTCACTACTTTCAGGGGAGTCCAATCTTCTCCTAATTCCATCGGTCCACACTTGCCATCTGTCCGTGACCAGGCAAAGGGCCTTTTCCGTGGCGGCACCGGTACTCTGGAACTCTCTCCCAGATGACGTCCGTGCCGCCGGGGAGCTCATTCCATTCCGCAGGGCCTGCAAGACCGCCCTGTTCAGACTGGCCTTTGGCTAGGTGAATTAACCGAACGTATTCATTCTCTGACCAACACTTTGACACTGGAATGCCATGATTTGACACAACTGTTAATCTCGGGACCAATGTTGTATGTTTTATGTTTTTATTGTACGGCGACATGAATGCTTCATGTTAGCCGGGTTTTATGCTGTGATCCGCCCCGAGCCTGCTGGGAGGAGCGGAATATAAGAAGGAACAAATAAATAAATAAATAAATAAATATAATGATAATATCATATTATTATTAGTAGTAGTCTCTTGTTTTTTCTTCACGAACGAAGATTCAGGAAGGACTCATCCCACGCTTTCTACATCCCACATTGATGATTCGGAGGTTGGACATGTCCGAGCCTGTGCAATGGATTTTTCTGGTGGAGCACAGCGTACACAGAACTGGCCTCACCCTTTAAACCAGACCTGGGCAATTGCCGGCCCTCCAGGTGTTTTGGACTTCAACTCCCAGAAATCCTAGCCAGTTTACCAGCTGTTAGGGTTTCTGGGATTTGAAGTCCAAAACACCTGGAGGGCCGGCAATTGCCCAGGTCTGCTTTATTAAACCAAAGGTCAGTCTGCCGGAGCCTAGCAAGCTTGGACAGTGGCAGAGAGGTCCTCAGGTCGTAGGTTTGATTTGAGTTTCCTTCTCTAGATGGTTGGCCTTACAGGGTTTAATGAGCACTATCTGCCCAGGTTTGAATTTAGAGTTTTCCTTCTCCTAGGATGGTTGCCAAAAGGCTAGAGAGCCCATCCTGCCCATTGACGCTCTTTGTCAGACCCTTCGGTTGTGACCTGTCTGGCATGGGAGGCCCTACCGGTGGCTATTATGCCACTGCCAGCATAGCTCACAACTTCATTAGGGTACACAAGCCTCTCCCTCATGACAAGGGGGCGCCAATGGAAAGGATTAGTAGTATTAGTATTATACTGTATTTCATTATAATATTATATTATATGTATATACTTTACATTGTATTATATTATTAGCATAACACACTAATAATATAACTAACAGTTATACCACTTTGCACATGTTACTCACATGAGAACCTTTTTACAAACATATCCAACTAGGGTTGCCACTTTTACAAACATATCCAACTAGGGTTGCGTCTTATTTTTTCAGCCATATTGTTTTGATTTTTTTTACAATTGTGATTGTTTTTCTATTTTATCTGCCGTCTTTAACTGGTTGTGTTCTACTTTTAATTTTTTGGGCTTGTCCCTTATAACCCGCCCCGAGTACCCTTGGGGAGATAGTTGGCAGGGTATAAAAATAGTTGTTGTTATTATTATTATTATAAAAGGAGCCTGAGGCCCCTTCCACACAGCTAAATTAAATGCCACATTATCTGCTTTGAACTGAACTGACTTTATTATTTCTGAGTCGGCCTCCACGTTAGTGCTCCGGGCGACTTACACACAGCAATTCAAACAATTAAAATATTAAAATTAGATTAAAATATTCAGGAGTTAAATGCAGGAGCCAGGCTCAGGTAGTTGAGTTCCTGGTTCTGCATTAGCCATGGGCTTTCCTAAATAGCCAGGTCTTCAGAGCGGTCAGGAACTGGGGCAGGTCGGAATATATGGCAGTGTGGACTCAGATAACCCAGTTCAAAGCAAATACAGTGGAATTTTCTGAGGAGCAGGAGGTGAGAAGGAGGATGATGAGGGGCCTCCTCCAGTCCGAGGACCTTGCTTGACTACCTGTCCTATCCTTTCAATACGGGACAGGAGTTCAAAATACGGGACACAAAATTTGCAGCCAAAATACAGGACGTCCCATATAATACGGGACATGTGGCAACCCCATATTCAACCCAGGCACCCTCCATCCTCCTTACCTGATTTCCAAGCACAGCTACAGCGCAAGCAGTAGAAACTTCCTTGGGTCCAAACCAGACAGAGGCAATCCGAGAGGGCAGTCCCAAAATAAAAACCTGAGCTACAGAACACACAATCTGTGCCAACAAGGTAACCGGATAGAGGTTTCGTTGAACGCTGGCACACTTAATCCAAGCACCCAAACAGTTGAGTCCAGAGCCCAGCAAGGCAGTGAGGCGAAGGCCACGAATGTCCAGCAGCCAAGTGGCTGGAAAAATCAGAGGAATGTATGCCACCATGTATGCCATGGAGAGCCAATCAATCTGAGAAGTCGAAACATTGTAGTATTCAATAAAGATAGTTGTCAATATACTATACTGGATCCATTGGAAGGCATTGACCAGGGAGTACAAGCTGAAGATAGCCAGCACCACCAGCCTGCGCTTCGAAAGCCGAGGGGTCAGCTTACTTCCTGATGTCGAGGAGGACAGCATCGCTTCCACCTCGGGATGCTCCTCCAGATTAGGAAAGGAAGGGACGCCACTTCCAACCTCCACATCGCTCTCAGCTACCAAAGGTGTGGAGCAGCTGCTGTGTTCAATCTCTTTGCCCGGGAGGCATCCATTCTGCTGGAAGGGATGCACCACAGCCACCTTCAAGGGCTCCCCACCGCTCTCCTCCTCGCCACCCTCCCCAGGCTCCCCCATATCAGCTCCCTCCCCGTCCCCACCCATCCTGACCCTTGAGCCACTCCCCTTCTCTATTCAGTTCCCAAATCACTCTCCACCTAGTGAGAATCCCCTTCTCCTTACAACTACCTCTCCCAATGCTTTGCAGCCTCTCTCCTGAAACACACCCCAAGATTATTCCACCCACACAGCATGCATTTTTCGTCCTCTCAGAGAAATGCTCCTCCCCTTCCCTCCTGCTATGCTATTGCATGATTATTTTTCCACAGTTTAGACAGCTGAGTAATACCACCCCATACACACTTGCAAGACTATTCCTGCTGCCAGGAAAACACTCCTTTCCTACCTCCCACGTATTGCAATGTTTATTTTCCACAGCTGAATACTAGATTCCTGAAACACAGACTTGCAAAGTTACTCCAACCCCATGTCATGCATTTTTCCCTACCCTCATGTAAGCTGCCCCAAGTCCCAGTTGGGGAGATGGTGGCAGGGTATAAATAAATATTATTATTATTATTCAGAGAACTCCTCTTCGCCCCCTCCTCCGCTCTCTCACTACTATGCTATTGCAATATTATGATTTCCCACAGTTTAGGAACACAGAGCTAAATAAATAGGCCTCCCCACATCCCCACAACTGCAAGGCTGCTCCCATCCCACAGCATGCATCTTCCCTGCTTCTCTTCAGGATCCCTCTATTTTCCTCACCACTATTTATTTTTATTTATTTATTTCGTTTATAATGCTTCTGCAATAGTATTATTTCCCACTAAATACCTCCCACAATCTCTCTCTCACACACACACATAGAATAACACAGCCTCTCCTTCTGCTCTCCCCACTCAGGACAAGGCCCCCCCTCAGCCTGCTTAGCAGTACCTCCTCCCACTCAGGACAAGGCCCCCACTCAGCCTGCTTCGCAGTACCTCCTCCTCTCACTCAGGACAAGGCCCCCCTCAGCCTGCTTCGCAGTACCTCCTCCTCTCACTCAGGACAAGGCCCCCACTCAGCCTGCTTCACAGTATCTCCTCCTCCCACTCAGGACAAGGCCCCCCTCAGCCTGCTTCACAGAACCTCCTCCTCCCACTCAGGACAAGGCCCCCACTCAGCCTGCCTAGCACTACCACCTCCTCCTCCCACTCAGGACAAGGCCCCCCTCAGCCCTAGCAGTACCTCCACCTCCCCCTCAGGACAAGGACCCCCTCAGCCTGCTTAGCAGTACCTCCTCCTCCCACTCAGGACAAGGCCCCCACTCAGCCTGTTTAGCAGTACCACCTCCTCCCACTCAGGACAAGGCCCCCACTCAGCCTGCTTAGCAGTACCTCCTCCTCCCACTCAGGACAAGGCCCCCCCTCAGCCTGCTTAGCAGTACCTCCTCCCACTCAGGACAAGGCCCCCCCTCAGCCTGCTTAGCAGTACCACCTCCTCAGGTGATGCCCTGGCCTTACCTGTCCTACCCCAACCTGGCCCTCTCTCCCTCAGCCTCCTCCCTCCATAATCCCTCCTCACACAACCAACAATGACTCTCTCATTCAGGCAGGCTTGCAGGCTGGCTTGCTTTCCCTCGCCTCAGCTCAAACCAAATGATGAGCGAGCCACCGGCTTGCGCATGCGCAGACGGCTCAGCCCGCTCGGCAGACTTCCGAGGCCATGTCCTCAGCCAATCAAGGGCCGTGGAAGGAAGGGCGGCCTGCCAATCGCAAAGGAGAACGGGCAGGGCTTCTGAGTGAGGCGCAAAAGGGGGCGGGGCTTCACTAAACTGGCTTCCAGCTCAACTGAGGCCACGTGGAACTGAGGGCCCTTCCACACAGGCAGGCAGCCCTCTGTGTCCCAGCATGTCTGCTTTGAACTGGGTTATCCTGAGTCCACACTACCACATATTCCACTTCAAAGCAGAAAAGGGGAAAAGGAAGAGGCCTGAGGCTGTGAGGAATTGTGGGAGTTGAAGTCCAAAACACCTGGGCTGAGGGGAAAAGGAAGAGGCCTGAGGCTGTGAGGAATTGTGGGAGTTGAAGTCCAAAACACCTGGGCTGAGGGGAAAAGGAAGAGGCCTGAGGCTGTGAGGAATTATGGGAGTTGAAGTCCAAAACACCTGGGCTGAGGGGAAAAGGAAGAGGCCTGAGGCTGTGAGGAATTGTGGGAGTTGAAGTCCAAAACACCTGGGCTGAGGGGGAAAGGAAGAGGCCTGAGGCTGTGAGGAATTGTGGGAGTTGAAGTCCAAAACACCTGGGCTGAGGGGAAAAGGAAGAGGCCTGAGGCTGTGAGGAATTGTGGGAGTCGAAGTCCAAAACACCTGGGCTGAGGGAAAAGGAAGAGGCCTGAAGCTGTGAGGAATGGTGGGAGTTGAAGTCCAAGACACCTGGGCAGAGGGGGAAAGGAAGTGGCCTGAGGCTGTGAGGAATTGTGGGAGTTGAAGTCCAAAACACCTGGGCTGAGGGGTAAGGTGGGAGTTGAAGTCCAAAACACCTGGGCTGAGGGGAAAAGGAAGAGGCCTGAGGCTGTGAGGAATTGTGGGAGTTGAAGTCCAAAACACCTGGGCTGAGGGGAAAAGGAAGAGGCCTGAGGCTGTGAGGAATTGTGGGAGTTGAAGTCCAAAACACCTGGGCTGAGGGGAAAAGGAAGAGGCCTGAGGCTGTGAGGAATTGTGGGAGTTGAAGTCCAAAACACCTGGGCTGAGGGGAAAAGGAAGAGGCCTGAGGCTGTGAGGAATTGTGGGAGTTGAAGTCCAAAACACCTGGGCTGAGGGGGAAAGGAAGAGGCCTGAGGCTGTGAGGAATTGTGGGAGTTGAAGTCCAAAACACCTGGGCTGAGGGGAAAAGGAAGAGGCCTGAGGCTGTGAGGAATTGTGGGAGTTGAAGTCCAAAACACCTGGGCTGAGGGGAAAAGGAAGAGGCCTGAGGCTGTGAGGAATTGTGGGAGTTGAAGTCCAAAACACCTGGGCTGAGGGGGAAAGGAAGAGGCCTGAGGCTGTGAGGAATTGTGGGAGTTGAAGTCCAAAACACCTGGGCTGAGGGGAAAAGGAAGAGGCCTGAGGCTGTGAGGAATGGTGGGAGTTGAAGTCCAAAACACCTGGGCTGAGGGGGAAAAGGAAGAGGCCTGAGGCTGTGAGGAATTGTGGGAGTCGAAGTCCAAGACACCTGGGCTGAGGGGAAAAGGAAGAGGCCTGAGGCTGTGAGGAATTGTGGGAGTCCAAAACACCTGGGCTTGAAGTCCAAAACAAAACACCTGGGCTGAGGGGAAAAGGAAGAGGCCTGAGGCTGTGAGGAATGGTGGGAGTTGAAGTCCAAAACACCTGGGCTGAGGGAAAAGGAAGAGGCCTGAGGCTGTGAGGAATTGTGGGAGTTGAAGTCCAAAACACCTGGGCTGAGGGGGAAAGGAAGAGGCCTGAGGCTGTGAGGAATTGTGGGAGTTGAAGTCCAAAACACCTGGGCTGAGGGGAAAAGGAAGAGGCCTGAGGCTGTGAGGAATTGTGGGAGTTGAAGTCCAAAACACCTGGGCTGAGGGGAAAAGGAAGAGGCCTGAGGCTGTGAGGAATTGTGGGAGTTGAAGTCCAAAACACCTGGGCTGAGGGGAAAAGGAAGAGGCCTGAGGCTGTGAGGAATTGTGGGAGTTGAAGTCCAAAACACCTGGGCTGAGGGGAAAAGGAAGAGGCCTGAGGCTGTGAGGAATGTGGGAGTTGAAGTCCAAAACACCTGGGCTGAGGGGAAAAGGAAGAGGCCTGAGGCTGTGAGGAATGGTGGGAGTTGAAGTCCAAAACACCTGGGCTGAGGGGGAAAGGAAGAGGCCTGAGGCTGTGAGGAATTGTGGGAGTTGAAGTCCAAAACACCTGGGCTGAGGGGAAAAGGAAGAGGCCTGAGGCTGTGAGGAATTGTGGGAGTTGAAGTCCAAAACACCTGGGCTGAGGGGAAAAGGAAGAGGCCTGAGGCTGTGAGGTGTGGGAGTTGAAGTCCAAAACACCTGGGCTGAGGGGAAAAGGAAGAGGCCTGAGGCTGTGAGGAATGGTGGGAGTTGAAGTCCAAAACACCTGGGCTGAGGGGAAAAGGAAGAGGCCTGAGGCTGTGAGGAATTGTGGGAGTTGAAGTCCAAAACACCTGGGCTGAGGGGAAAAGGAAGAGGCCTGAGGCTGTGAGGAATGGTGGGAGTTGAAGTCCAAAACACCTGGGCTGAGGGGAAAAGGAAGAGGCCTGAGGCTGTGAGGAATGGTGGGAGTTGAAGTCCAAAACACCTGGGCTGAGGGGAAAAGGAAGAGGCCTGAGGCTGTGAGGAATTGTGGGAGTTGAAGTCCAAAACACCTGGGCTGAGGGGGAAAAGGAAGAGGCCTGAGGCTGTGAGGAATGGTGGGAGTTGAAGTCCAAAACACCTGGGCTGAGGGAAAAGGAAGAGGCCTGAGGCTGTGAGGAATTGTGGGAGTTGAAGTCCAAAACACCTGGGCTGAGGGGGAAAGGAAGAGGCCTGAGGCTGTGAGGAATTGTGGGAGTTGAAGTCCAAAACACCTGGGCTGAGGGGAAAGGAAGGGGCCTGAGGCTGTGAGTAATGGTGGGAATTGAAGTCCAAAACACCTGGGCTGAGGGGGAAAGGAAGAGGCCTGAGGCTGTGAGGAATTGTGGGAGTTGAAGTCCAAAACACCTGGGCTGAGGGGGAAAGGAAGAGGCCTGAGGCTGTGAGGAATTGTGGGAGTTGAAGTCCAAAACACCTGGGCTGAGGGAAAAGGAAGAGGCCTGAGGCTGTGAGGAATTGTGGGAGTTGAAGTCCAAAACACCTGACTGCTGAACACCTCTCACATTCAGGAAGCTCTTATGTTCAGATGGAATATCATTTCTTGTAGTTTGAAGCTATTGTTCCTCATCCTGGTCTCCAGGGCAGCAGAAGACAAGCCTGCTCCCTCCTCCCTATGACTTTCCTCACCTCTTTATACTAAAGCAGAATTGGTGCTTTTAGCAGAAGTACCGTCAGAGGAGAGTGATGCACAAGCACAGGCCTTAGTATAGCGAGATAGCTTGCCAGAAATCATGCTAAAAGCCATTCCAAGAATAATGCACTCTGATTGGTAGGTGAGGCACAAGCTGTGATTTGTTAGAGTACATCATGTGCCTTTCCTGATAACACTGGCCATGATTGGCCTAGCTAGCACCCAGCGTGTATTTGTTTACATTGTTACTGATTGGTAGGAACCGCGCATGGGCAGATGAGACCGTTCTTCCTTGCTGGCACAGAGGGACGGCGTAGAAATGTTGCAAATCAAGAACAAGATGCCCATATGGCTGATAACATACTGTGGGAATGAAGAATTAATACTGCGTAGTGCTGTTTAGCAAATAAGAATGATGCCAAATAATGTGATGTTTAATAATGATAATAGAAATGTTTCTTGAACCAATGATGATGATGAAGAAAGGAGGGACAAGAGCATAGAGTGTATATAAGGGATAGTTGAAGAGTTCTTGCCCTGTGGGCAGGTCCCGTCAGCTGACGTTGTGCAAAATAAACTTTGGCTTCATTGTACCCGCAGTAACGGTTGTTGCGTTTTCTCGTTCCTGTGCTCGCGCTTTTGCGCCGCCTGTAAGTAAAAGGTACCACCTGGGAGTTTTGGGACTCCAGATTTGCTGCTACAATACATGGCCCTCATCATGTCTCCTCTCAGCCTTCTCTCCTGCAGGTTAAACATGTCCAGCTCTTTAAGCCGCTCCTCATAGGGCTTGTTCTCCAGACCCTTGATCATTTTAGTCGCCCTCCTCTGGACACATTCCAGCTTGTTGACATCTCCCTTTAATTGTGGAGCCCAGAATTGGACACAGTGTGATTCCAGGTGTGGTCTGACCAAGGCAGAAGAGAGGGCTAGCATGACGTCTCTGGATCTAGACACTAGACTCCTATTGATGCAGGCCAAAATCCCATTGGCTTTTTTTGCTGCCGCATCCCATTGTTGGCTCATGTTTAACTTGTTGTCCACAAGGAGTGGCCAATATAAAAGGAGAGAAAACTAGACATAAATATGGAGCAGACACCTGAGAGGAATAAATCTGAGTTATTGTGGCTCACTTGAGGTGTGTCTACACCAGGCATGGGTAAAGCTTTGACCCTCCGGGTGTTTTGGACTTCCTGTTAGGAATTGTGGGAGTTGAAGTCCAAAACACCCAGAGGGCTGAAGTGTGCTCAAACCTGGTCTACATTGAATCTCTTTCCACATGAAGCATTCTTGAATTGTTTAGCCACTGTATTGATGTAATTGCTCCAGTCCAGGGGTGCTCATTAGGTAGCTCGGGAGCTACTAGTAGATCTTCGGCCCTCTTCCAGGTGATCTTCGGCCCTCACTAGCCGGATGGGGCGCTCCTGCCATGCGTGCACACACCCTGCGCACACGCGCGCTCCTGCTGCTGGTTTCCGCTCTCGCGGTGCTTCTTTCGCCTGCGGGGCATTGCAGGAAGAAGGAAGCACGAGGCAAGGCCTCTGGAGGGAGCGCCCTGCCTCTCTCTCGTCCAGAAGCAGCTGTGCAGCCTCCGTTGCTGGCGAGACAGGCAGGGCGGAGCGCTCCCCCTGGATGTCCCATGCTTTCTCCTTCCTGCATTTCCCCGCAGGGGGAAGAAGCGCTGCGCGGGCGGAAAGCAACAGCAGAAGCATGCGCAGTGGCAAGAGTGCGCGGCAGGAGCGTGCGGGAGCACGCGGCAGCGGGGGCAGGTAGATCTTTTGGACTTGGTTGCTTTAAGAGTAGCTCACATGCTCCAGTCCTTCCTCGAGGGTCGCTCCCAGAAGGTGTTGTTAGGGGACTCCTGCTCGACCCCACGGCGGCCATTGTACTGTGGGGTCCCGCAGGGTTCAATATTGTCCCCAATGTTATTTAACATATACATTACGCCTTTGGGAGAGATCATCCGGAGTTTCGGGGTGCGGTGTCATCTACGCAGATGATGTCCAACTCTGTTACTCCTTTCCAGGGGCGGTCTCACCTCTCCCAGGGGGTAGGCGGGCCTTATTTTTTGCGCTCCCAGGCTGCTGGACGCGCGGCAGCCCGCGCGAGGGATGTCACGCGTGGTCGCGCGGGGCTTTTCACGGCGCATGCGCGGGGACATCCACGTGCAGCTGCTGGCGGGGGCGCCACGTGCAGCTGCGCGGCTGCGCCATGCACTGGGACGCCACGCAGCAGCGCGCGCGTCGCTGGCGCAGCTGCGCATGCGCAGGGACATCATGCAGCTGTGCGGCTGCACCACGCGTGGCTGCCAGGAGGCTGGTCAAGTCCTGAACCGGTGCCTGGCCGCTGTAACGGACTGGATGAGGGCGAACAAATTGAAACTAAATCCTGACAAGACAGAGGTACTCCTGGTCAGTCGTAAGGCCGAACAGGGCATAGGGTTACAGCCTGTGTTGGATGGGGTTGCACTCCCCTTGAAGACGCAGGTTCGCAGTCTGGGAGTGATCCTGGACTCATCACTGCATTTCAGAGTTAATACCAAGTCAATGCAGTTTAGGGGATATTAGATCTGGATTGCAGTTTTTCTTTGTATGTTTGAATCAAAACTATTGGGGCGGGGGGAGAAAATTAAGAGCAGCTGCAATTTATTAAAACAGATTCAGCCAGTAAATAGAAGGTTGAATATACTGGCTTTGTTATGAAGGTTTGAAAGGATTGTTGCTAAGCACTTCTGGAACTTCCTTAAGGTTCTGTGTTTGACATTCACTGTGGAAATCTAACTTGGGAGCCCAACTGGCAACTCCACTTTGGCAGAAAGCAAAGCGCCGAAAGGTTCAGGTATGTATCAGGAAACACCTGGGTGAGGTGAGCCTGTCCGCATTGCGTAAGTGGGCTTTTAAAAAAGCCTTTCACAAAGTCCTACAATAAAAACTTTGGCAGTCAAGGGATTAGACCAGGCCACCTGAGGGCTGGAAGGCCCTCCAGGCCTGTTTTGACAGAGAGCCAGTTCTCTCTCATTGACTGATATCACGGCTGTTAGGAATTGTGGGAGTTGGAGTCCAAAACACCTGGAGGGCTGAAGTTTGCCCAGGCCTGGATTAGACAGAGAGCCAGTTCTCTCTCTCATTGACTGATATCACGGCTGTTAGGAATTGTGGGAGTTGGAGTCCAAAACACCTGGAGGGCCGAAGTTTGCCCAGTCCTGGATTGGACAGAGAGCCAGTTCTCTCTCTCATTGACTGATATCAAAAGCTAAAGGTAGGAATAAATGAAAGGATATAAATTGCGGGATGCAAGAATGTGTGTTGGAACAGTATTTGAACACTGTTTAGTGGTTAGGTTACATTTAGTATCTCAACTGTTTTCCAGTGAGATCATAGTGCATATGCCGCCTCCTCTCTCTTATTTGATTTCAAAATACACAAAATAAGAGATAGGTGGTAGGTCAGGCTGAAAGAATACTAAGTACTTCACCAAATGAGAAATCTCAGAATGCAAGAGGACACAACCATGACAGCTAAAGTGATATCAAATTGCTTTGTTTTCGTGTCAGGAGCAATCTGAGAAACTGCAAGTCACTTCTGGTGAGAGAGAATTGGCTGGCTGCCTGGATGTTTTACCATCCTGTGGGAGGTTTCTCTCATGCTTGGGAAGTCTGATCTGGCTATGCTCGTCCACGCTCTAGTTACATCCCAAATAGATTACTGCAACACACTCTACGTGGGGCTGCCCTTGAAGACGGTTCGGAAATTACTGCTGGTCCAACGGGCGGCTCCCAGAATGTTAACTGGGGTGACATACAGGGAACATATCACCCCCCTGTTGTGTCAGCTCCACTGGCTGCCGGTCCATCTCCGAGCCCAATTTAAAGTGCTGGTACTGACCTATAAAGCTCTATACCAGGGTTGCTCATTAAGTAGATTGCGGTCTACTGGTAGATTGCATAGGGTGTCCTGGTAGATCGCAGGCAGGGCGGGAGGAAGGCTCAGTCCGGCCCCACAGGCTCCTGACGCCACCCAGGTGCAGAAGGAGGTTGGACTGGATGGCCCTTGGAGGTCTCCTATTCTAGAAAGCCATTGTTATTATGGCTGAATGGCCATCTGTGAGGAATGCTTTGATTGTGTTTTTCCCTTATGGCAGAAGGAGGTTGGACTGGATGGCCCTTGGAGATCTCCTTCTACTCTAGGAACCTGTTGTTGTTACTATTATTATTTTTATTAGTAGTAGTAGTAGTAGCAGAGGCTGAATGAATATTATCATCATTATTATGAATAAATTCAGGGGCTTATTATACTCACATTTAGTTGAATTCAGTCTTAAAATATATTGTATGGCTCTCACTGAAATAAATTTCAAAATATTTTGCTTTTATGGCTCTCTGAGTAGTGGGGAGGTAGATCATTTTGACTTGGTTGTTTTATAAGTAGCTCGCATGCTGAAAAAGTGTGAGCACCCCTGCTCTATACGGTTCTGGCCCAGCTTACTTGTCCGAACACATCTACCTCTACGTCCCATCTCACAGCCTAAGATCATCTGGGGAGGCCCTGCTCTCGCTCCCACCAGCATCGCAAATGCGGCTGGTGGGGACGAGAGATAGGGCCTTCTCGGTGGTGGGCCCTGCACCTGTGGAACACACTCCCAAGCGAGATAAGATCGACGCCATCTCTCCTGGCTTTCTGAAAAAAGCTAAAGTCGTGGTTCTGGGACCAGGCCTTTGGGCAGCAGATGTAATTTGCACTTGGACATTGACTGGACTGGCATAGCGGTAGATGATATTGCCCTCTGTTTTATGGTTTTTATTATTATGTAATGGTTTTAGTGTTTATATTTGAGGTGTATTATATTGTTCTGCTGTTAATATTTTGTATGGTGGTATAGCGGCCTTAGTGCTGCGATGTAAGCCGTGCTGAGTCCCCCTTCTGGGGGTGAGAAGCGACAGGATACAAAGACCATAAATAAATAAATAAATAAATAAATAAATAAATAAATAAATAAATAAAGTAAGTACACATTAAAGCTTTTTGTCATGACCTTGACCTAGCATGATCAGCATATTTATTGATACAGGATATATTCCATTAGCTGTTTAGGAACAAGCTTAACGTCAAAGAAGCGATTTTTACAAAGAACATGTCCACACCAAAATCACCTGGAAGCCAAGAACCCAATTTTATCGAGGGACGATAGCGTAAGGTGAGAATTGCTAGCTTCCAGGGCTAAGAATAATATAAATAAAATAAAATAATGACAATGCTATGATAACGGACTGTAGACGGGCTCTGAACAATCTGACGGTTATGGAACTCGGATTATGGGTGTTTTAATTATTGTTATTTAATTGGTTTTTAAGATAATGTATTTTTATTTTATTCATATTTATTTATTATTTATTTATGCTTCACATTTATAGACCGCCACTCCCCGTAGACTCGGAGCGGTTTACAGCAGTATGCATAAATACAATCCAGTACAGAATACACATATAAAACAACACATTACCTAACATTAAATAAATAAATACGAAAAAGTGGGGTGAACTGAGGGTAGCATATCAGGTGGGATCAATAGTCAATTTAGGGGGCGTAGGTAAGGTTAGGGGCCGCGCAGCCTTGTAGTCAGGTTTTAAGGGTCCATACTGTAACCTCAGCGGATGGCAAGGAAGGGTCTCAACCATGGCGATTTGGGACGCCCTCGCCACTCCGTGCTGGGCTCCTTTAGGAGGGTTTAAAGTTCCAGTCCGGCTCCAGCTTCCGGCCATCAGACCCCAGAAAACTCTAGGGCCAAACCGCCAATGCTGGAGTTTGCGTTGGTAGTCTCTTGTGTCTCAGATGCTCCTCAGATCCAACTTCCGGCGCTCGTGAACCAGCCCGCTTACTATTCTGGGCTGCTGGGGCTGCCGCTCTGTCCTCCTTCCCCTGCAGAACTCTCTGGTCTTTGCCGGATGTGGTGCTCGGAGACTGGCGCCCCTTCCGCTTCCTCCCAGCTCTGCAGCCACGTCTACGTCGGGAGTGACCAATGGGTTGCTGAGAGGAAGCTTTCTCGGTGACATCCGCCTTCAGGTCGGTGGTCTCTGTGCCAGCGACTTCAAGGTTGGTCGCCATTTTGCTCAAGGCTTGTCTCTCCAAAAGGGAGAGACAGCGGCGTCCTCGCCAGTCTCCTAGTGCTCGGAGCACCACTGGCCTTTTTGATATATTGTTGTTGTTGTTGTTGTTTTTATCCAATGTATATGCGGCATCATATTGTTGCCATTTGGTTAGCTGCCCTGAGTCCCCCTTCGGGGGTAGAGAAGGGCGGGTTATAAATAAATGAATAAATGAATAAATGAATAAATAAGAACGGCAAGGCCAGCCTCAAGAAGGCATCCATCATAGGCTGCCACTGGAGAGGTTTTAGGGATTAGGAACTTTTAAAAAAGGTGACACTTCAGTAGGGCTGCTAGACTCTCTTTCTATCTCCCCTACCTGTCAGGATTGACTATCCAGGTCAGGGCTGCTCATTAGGTTGATCGCGATCGACTGGTCGATCACGAAGCTGGAACTGGTGGATCACGTAGTCTGGAGGAGAGAGGAAGCAGGGAGGAGAAGGAGGACAGAGCGCAGAGGGAGGGGGGTGGAAAATGGCATGTTCCGTGAAAATGGCATGCGTGACGTGACGCCGCCACTGTGACGTTAAGCGCGCCAATTTTCCCTACCTTTTGGCGGGAACGAGACGCAGGTTCGCAGCTTGGGAGTGATCCTGGACTCATCGCTGAGCCTGGAAGCCCAGGTCTCGGCGGTGGCCAGGGGAGCTTTTGCACAGTTAAGACTTGTGCGCCAGCTGCGCCCGTACCTTGGGAAGTCTGATCTGGCTACGGTCGTCCACGCTCTGGTCACATCCTGAATAGATTACTGCAACGCACTCTACGTGGGGCTGCCTTTGAAGACAGTTCGGAAATTACAATTAGTCCAACAAGCAGCAGCCAGAGTACTAACTGGAGCTACATACAGGGAGCATACCACCCCCCTGTTGTGTCAGCTCCACTGGCTGCCTGTCCATTTCCGAGCTCAATTCAAAGTGCTGGTTTTGACCTTTAAAGCTCTATATACGGTTCTGGCCCAGCTTACTTGTCCGAACGCATCAGCCCCTACGTCCCACCTCGTAATTTAAGATCATCCGGGGAGGCCCTGCTCTCGCTCCCGCCAACTTCTCAAACGCGGTTGGTGGGGACGAGAGAGAGGGCCTTCTCGGTGGTGGCTCCCCGTCTGTGGAACGCACTCCCAATTGATATACGATCAACCCCATCCCTCCTGGCATTCAGGAAAAAAGTGAAATATTGGCTGTGGGACCAAGCGTTTGCACATTAGCACAATACAGCACTTTGGACTGAATTTGTAACGGCAAGTTGATGGATATGGCTCAATGCTCCTGTTATGGACAAAATACTGTTTTTAGCTTAAGAGAATGTGTATGATGTGTTAATGTTAACTGTACTTTAATGTGTTTTAATGCTGTATGTTTTTGGTTTTATATTGTATTTATTATGTTGGCATCGAATTGTGCCTTTTGTTAGGCTGCTCTGAGTCCCCCCTCGGGGGTAGAGAAGAGAGGGGTAGAAATGTTGGAAATAAATAAATAATAAATAAACGAGAGGGGCATGGCTGGCTGGCGCTGCTTCTCTTGCGGCGCCCCCTCCTTCCCTCTGCCCTCCTACTTCTCCCCTCGCCTGCTTCCATTGCTTGCAGGCGAGGGGATTGGGCCTGGGCGGCAAGCGGCTTTGCACTGCCCCTCATACGAGGCAGGGAAGGGAGACTGCGAAGCCCCTGCCTGGATGAGGAGGCCCTAGAGCGCTTCCTGGCCGCCCTCCTCGATGCCAGCCGGCACGGCGTGACTCTGCTCCACAAAGTCAGTGAACTATACATCCCAGCAACTCCAACTCCCAAATGTCTTGGTCTATTTTCCCCAAATTTCCCCAGTGTTCACATTTGGGAATATTGAGGATTCGTGCCAAGTTTGGTCCAGATCCATCGTTATTTGAGTCCACAGTGCTCTCTGGATGTAGGAGAACTACAACTCCCAAACTCAAGGTCAATGCCCAGCAAACCCTTTCAGTACTTTCTGTTGGTCTCATGAGAGTTTTGGTCCGTGATCTGCATGCCCCCCCCCCCCCTCCTGGCGTGCGCCCCTAGGCCATGGCCTAGTTGGCCTTATGGGTAATCCGGGCATGACTGGGTGGCCATCTGTCTGAAGTGCTTTGATTGCGATTTTGCTGCATGAATGCAGAAGGTCCTTGGACTCGATATGGTTATTATTATTATTATTATGATGATGGCTGGATGGCCATACATACAAATAATCCTTAATAAATTTGAAAATAGTTGTATGTTTTATTTTTTTGGTGGGTCGGTGGATCATTTTGACCTGGTTGTAGCTCACATGCTGAAAAAGTGTGAGCACCCCTGATCCAGGTCAATGTGCCTACCTTCTGTCGGGACTACGTCTTAGGTTTCATTTCCATGTCAACCTGGCAAGGATATCAGCTCACCTGGCTGCTTCTTTTTTGTCCATTGAAGCAGGGATTTATCTCGTGACTATGGAGAAGCCTGTTCAACCAGCCATGTCTGCAGAAGAGCAAAAACTCCTAATCGATTATAATCGGATGAGGGAATCCAACTGCTGGCTGGAAAGCAAGCTCGAATCAACCTGGCTCAGGCCTCAAAGGAGACATTTTCTACAGTCGAACCGGGCTTCAACGGACAATTATATAGTAGAGAAGCGTGAATACAATAGTGGGAGGACCTCTTGGATCAGGATAACTCCTCCTCAGAATAGAGAAAAAAGGCATTTTCCAGAAAAAGGTAAGCTCATATAGACTCTACTCTGGGTCCATATTACTCCTATATACGTCTGTCAATTTTTTCTTTAAAGGGTTGTTTTCCTATATGCTGTCCATCTTCTTCATTTGCCTGATTTTTTCACCTGTTCATCACTGCATTCTCTTTCCTTTTTCTCTCTTCCCACCACATCATTACCTTTTCTTTTGCATTCAATTGTAACTAAATTACACCAGGAATAGGTGCAGCTGGCTGGGTGTCAGCTGCATAAGATCTCTACTGACCAGAAGGTCATGAGTTTGAGGCCTGCCCGGGTCGGGGTGAGCTCTCGACCAATTTGTGTAGCTTGTTGTTGACCTTTGCAATCCGAAAGACAGTTACATCTGTCAAGTAGGAAATTTAGGTACCACTTTGTGGGGAGGCTAAATTTAACTGATTTACGAGGCCATAAAATCTCCAGGAAATACACAAAAATAATGAAGGAATGCGACAGCTCCCCCTGGTGGCCAGAAGCTGGAATGTTAAATTGCCTCTATGCCTGTCTATATATGTTGTATGTCAAATGGCATTGAATGTTTGCCTGTATATGTGCATTGTGATCGGCCCTGAGTCCCCTGCGGGGTGAGAAGGGTAGAATATAAATGATGTAAATAAATAAATAAATAATAATTACAAACAACAAACTGCTGACCACAGGCCAATATGCACAAGATGGAATTACTGTATATACTTGAGTATAAACCTAGTTTTTCAGCCCCCTTTTTAGGCTGAAAAACTTCCCCTCGGCTTATACTCGGGCCAAGATTATTTACTATTTTACTCTGTTATTAGTATTATTTTATTATATTTATTTTATTACTATTTTTATTATTTTTATTACATTTATTATTTTACTCTATTATTATTCAATTTATTACTTTATTATTATTGATATTATTTCATTTACATTATTTTACTCTATTCTTTTTATTACATTTATTAATTTACTCTATTATTCAATTTATTGTTTTACTCTATTTATTATTGTTATTATTCCATTTACATTATTTTACTCCATTATTTTTATTACATTTATTAATTTACTCTATTATTATTACATTTATTATTTTACTCTATTTATTATTGTTATTATTACATTTACATTATTTTACTCTATTATTTTTATTACATTTATTAATTTACTCTATTATTATTACATTTATTACTTTACTCTATTATTGTTATTATCACATTTACATTATTTTACTCTATTATTTTTATTACATTTATTAATTTACTCTATTATTCCTTTAATTATTTTACTCTATTTTTATTGTTATTATTACATTTATTATTTTGCTCTCTTTATTATTATTGGAAGGCTATGTAAGCACATTTACATTGAAGGAGACTAGAATAATGGTTTAATCAGAGTTGGACAGTCTTAAATTACAGTTTTATGTAAATATTCAAAAACATTTAACCTCCTGATGCCTCAATTAATGTAATTTTATTGGTATCTATTTTTATTTTGGAATTGACCAGTAGCTTCTGCATTTCCCACCGTTGGCTTATACTCGAGTGAATACATTTTCCCAGTTTTTGAAGTAAAATTAGCTGCCTCGGCTTACATTCGGGTTGGCTTATACACGAGTATATATGGTACATACCAGTGTTTCCTAACCAGTGTGCCGCAGCACAATAGTGTGCTGTGAGCGATCATCAGGTGTGCCGTGGGAAATTGGCACTCTTCCCCCTCCTAGCAGCTCTTTCTCCCTCTTTCCCTCCCCAAAGATCCTCCCCGAGGCAAAGGAAGGGCTCCGGTGAATGCCAGGCCCAGGCCCGCTTTGAGGAAGCCTTCAGGGGCTTCGACTCACCATGGCCCCAGCTCCCGCTCAGGGCTGCTTCAGCCTCCCGATGCTCCCATACGTTTCATAGATCTGTGTGGCCTCTTTCGCCGCCTCCCTCCGCAAAAGCAGAGCACTGGGCGGAAGTGATTGCATTGGCATTTTCGTGTTGGCTTGGATTTCTCGCTAGAACAGCCAAAGCCGGAAGCTCCACGTCGGTGAATTGGGCAGTGAGCAAACCTGGGAGCATCGGGAAGCTGAAGCATTCACAGGTTTCCAAGCAACAAATTGAGCCTCTCTACTTGGAACTGTATTTTTAAAAACTATTTTACTGGATTTTTCGATAGTTGCCTCCCCCCCGGAACTGTTTATAACAACTTCATGACATCCATAGTTAACTGGAAGCAAGTTTCACTCAGGGTGAAATTTCACAAGGGTCTGAAGAACAACCCCAATGAGGAGCGGCTTGAAGAGCTGGGCATGTTTAGCCTGAAGAAGAGAAGGCTGAGAGAAAACATGATAGCCATGCATAAGTATGTGAGAGAAAGTCATATATATGTTGTGTTCATTGAAACAGACCCAGGTTTCACACTGAGTGTATAAATACATTTAAGAACATATTAACTATATGTATTACTGTGTTAGAGTGTCATTTTGTGTCATTTTGGTGCCAAGCATAATGTCAAGTTTTAAAAAACTTTGTGCTTTTAAATGTATTTAAACTGTACCTTCAACTTGCTTCTGACATCTATCTATCTATCTATCTATCTATCTATCTATCTATATAATAAAAGTCAGTGTTCGCGGAGGGTGGGAGGTGCGGAGGATGGGAGGTGCGGAGGAATATGTGGCAGCATTTCGATTGGTTGCCACTGTGGAATTATTTGCATAAAGGACTCTGATTGGCCAGCATCCAAGAATCCAAGTCTCTACATTCAAACAATATTATTGGTTGCCACTGAGGGAGAATTTGCAAAACCGGCTCTGATTGGCCAGCATTCTTACATCCCAAATCTCAAAGGTGCCAGAGAGAGTACTCCACAAAAAGGCTTCCTTTAGCTGATTTTACAAACTAGGCCTCAGCATCAATTGCAGTAGAAAGACCCATGCTACTTTCTACTGCAGATTGGAGGAGGGAGGACCATGGATCATGGGACTTGAAGTACATCCACGGATTATGGGACTTGTAGTACATTCAAACCCTTCATTCCCCACAGACCACTGCGGCCCTGAACAAAGACCCATAAAGACTACACTTGGCACACAGTGCCCCCATGACCCAATCTACATCCTACTGCAGTTTAGAGGAGGGCGGACCATGGATGATGGGATTTCAAGTACCTCCACTCACTTCCCGCTGCGACCATCATCCAGTGCATGGTCATGACCACACTTGGCACACAAAGCCCCCATGATCCACTTTACATCCTGGTGCAGTTTGGAGGAGGGTGGGCCACGGATGATGGGACTTGAAGTACCTCCACTCACTTCACAAGACCACTGCCAACCTCATCGAAAGACTGACCAAGACCAAACTTGGCACACAGAGCCCCCATGACTCATTCTACATCCTGGTACAGTATCAAGGAGGATGGACCACGGATGAAGGGACTTGAAGTAGCGCCACTCACTTCCCAAGACTGATGCGACCCTCATTCAATAACTGAGCAAGACCAAATCTGGCACACAGAATCCCCATGACCCACTCTACATCCTGGTGCAGTTTGGAGGAGGATGGACCATGGACGATGGGACTCCCAGCACCTTCCCTCACTTCCCAAGAACACTGCAAGCCACATAAACGACTGATAAAGACCAACCTTGGCACAAAATGCCTTTCTCAAATAACCCGGGCAGCGCCGGGTCCCCAAGCTAGTGATAAATAAATACCAGTAACTATTTTTGGGCCATAAAGTTCTACTGGAATAAAATAAATACATATACGCACATATAATACTTCCACGCACCATTCCCTTCTGTGTAGAATCTCAGCCTGAGATACTTGGGCCTATCCCAATGACATTTGTGCACCAGTTTAATGCGGCAGCTAAAAAAAAAACCAATGTAATTCTAGACTGCATCAAGAGGAGCATAGTGACCGGATCAAGGGAAGTAATAGCACCACTCTATGCTGCACCGGTCAGACCTCAACAGGAATACTATGGTATATCTAGTTCTGGGCACCACAGTTGGGAAAATCTTGTATTAAAAGTATGTCTTTAATCAAATGATTTTATAGGAAACTTGTTTTGTATAACTCAGTGATTCTATTCTCCTTTTTAAATTTTTTTTTACAGACCATGCTATCTTTGGCTGACCCGTTCCTCAGAAGCTGTTTCCGTTGGGAGTTCTGGGCAGCTGAATGAAGAATATGGTTGTCAAGTTGTTCCTTCTTTCATTAAAATCTACATGGTTTGAAGATACTTTGACTAACTGGTCAGTAATCCAAAAAAGCTACTTTCCCACACTCTACCTAGTTCTCAGGATTGTGGTGTACAGTATGTGTCTTCTTGGGCAGTCTTCCTCAATGTAGTATCCTTCAGATCATCCTCATACAGGGCCGGATCTTACATTATGGGAATTACACACCCGCGTGCGGCGCCACATATTCAGGGGCGCATCCGGCCGCCAAACGGCCCTTCTCAGTCTCTGGCCCCATGGAAGGCAGCCCGCCCGCGGCGCACCAAATACGCACACGCGGAACCAGCTGGCTTCGCTCATGAGCATGAGGCCGGAGACCGAGGAGGAGCGCCCGGCAGCCGGATGTGCCCCTGAACGTGTGAATAATATTCTACCTTTACTGTTCGGTGATGGGGGGGGGGGGGGTGCCAAAATAATGTTCGCTTACTATTTAAAATTACCTTAATCCTGCCCTGTCCTCATACTTTGTTATTCTTTGGGTGGTGTTCTGGGCATCACAATTTAAGAGAGAGATTAACAAGCTGAAAATGTCCAGGGGAGGGTGACTAAAATGATCAAAGGTCTGGAGACCAGGCCCTATGACATTGGTTCTCAACCTTCCTAATGCCGTGACACCTTAATACAGTTCCTCATGTCGTAGTGACCCCAACCATAAAATTATTTTCATTGCTACTTCATAACTGTAATTTTGCTACTGTTATGAATCATAATGTAAATATCTGATATGCAGGATGTATTTTCATTTACTGGACCAAATTTGGCACAAATACCTGATACGTCCCAATTTGAATACTTATGGGGTTGGGGGTGATTGATTTTGTCATATTGGTGTTGTAGTTGCTGGGATTTATAGTTCACCTACAATCAAAGCATTCTAAACTCCACCAACGATGGAATTGAACCAAACCTGGCACACATAACTCCCATGACCAACATAAAATATTGGAAGGTTTTGGTGGGCATTGACCTTGAGTTCTGGAGTTGTAGTTCACCTACATCCAGAGAGCACTGTGGACTCCAATCAAATCCAATAAGCCTTTATTGGCCTATAACCCTGTGGACTCAAACAATGATGGACCTGGACCACGAATACTCAATATTCTCAAATGTGAACACTGCTGGAGTTTGGGGAAAGTAGATCTTGACATTTGGGAGTTGTAGTTGCTGGGATTTATAGTTCACCTACAATCAAAAATAACTAACGATAGAATTAGGCCAAACTTCCCACATAGAACCTCCAAGAAAATACTGTGTTTTCTAATGGTTTTTGGCGACCCCCTGACAACACCCCCTTGTGACTCCTGCAGGGGTCCTGACCTCCAGGTTGAGGAACGCTGCCCTATGAGTAGCGGCTGTGTATGTGTTCTGCTGTGCCTGCAGAAGAGAGGTTTGAGAAGAGAAATGATAGCCATGTTTAAATATCCGAAAGAATGTCATAAGGAAGAGGGAGTAGGCTTATTTTCCGCTGCCCTGGAGACTAGGACTCCGAGCAATGGGTACAAATTACAGGAAAGGAAGTTCCTCCTGAACTTTAGGAAGAACTTCCTTTCTGTCCAAGCTGTTCAACAGTGGAACTCTCCGTCTCGCAATGTCATGAAAGCTCCCTCTTTGGTGTTTTTAGAGGCTGGATGGCCATCTGTCAGGGATGTTTTGATTATGCTTTTCCTGCATGGCAGGGGGTTGGACTAGATGGCCCATGTGGTTTCTTCCAACTCTATTCTTCTTCTTCTTCTATGATTCTAGAGTTTCATGAACAAAATCACATGAGATGTAAACTAATTTATTTATTTATTTACATCATTTATATTCCGCCCTTCTCACCCCGCAGGGGACTCAGGTGGATCACAATGCACATATACAGGCAAACATTCAATGCCCTTTGACATTCAACATATACAGACAGACACAGAGGCAATTTAACATTCCAGCTTCTGGCCACCAGGCTGAGCAGTTGCATTCCTTCATTCTTTTTTGTGTATTTCCTGGAGATTTTATGGCCTCGTAAATCAGTTAAATTTAGCTGATTCAGTAATTACATGCGAGTATATAGGCAGTCATCGAGTTACAAACAGCCAACTTACAAATGACTCATAGTTAAGAACAGGGGGGAGACAACACAATGTGTGCAAAATCTGCCCCTAGGATGGGAATTTCATTCCTGAAAGAATTATCATGGGGAAAATGTGTCTCCGTTGAATCTTCTTCACCAATCCTTGTTTCCACAACATACCAAATTTTCAAAATCCAATTGTCACAGGAACAGAAAGTGTGGTGACATCTCAACAGGGTCACAGACAGCAAAACAAACACCACAGGCTTCTTAACCTTTCCCTATGCTACCCAAAGCCTAGATATAGATAAAGATATATTTTATTTATTTATTTATTATTCGTATTTTTGCGTCACCACTCCCAAGCGGCTCGGGGCGACTCACAGCAATAAAATCACATGGTAAAATCACATAATAAAAAGCACGATAAAACATAGTAACATATTAAATCACAGTAAAACAGAGGTAAAAACAATAGAGTTTCTCAGCAGATATATCTAGATCAGTGTTTCCCAACCGCTCTTCCGCGGCACACTAGTGTTCCGTGAGAGATCAGCTGGTGTGCTGCGAGAAAACCTCTCTCCCCCCTCCTGCTGCTGCTGAAAGAGGTTTTTCCGCAAGCCCGGTGGGAAACAAGAGCCGGCCAAATCCAGCTTCCCGCAGGGCCCAGGCCCTGCTTGGGATCGGAGTTTGTCCGGTTCGCGTCTTCCAGCGAGCCCAGGGGGAGACGAGAGCTGGCCAAATCCGGCTTCCCGCAGGGCCCAGGCCCTGCTTAGGAGCCAAATTTGTCTGGTTCACGACTTCCGGCAAGCCCAGCGGAAGACGCGAGCTGACGAAACCCAGTTTCCAGCAGGGCCCCGCACCTCCCTCCTCGCCCTCCTCCCCGGTGCGCGGGAAACCGCTCTCGGCCTCCCCTCTGGCTCCCTGCCCGCCGCCGCGGCACCTTCCTTCCTGCCTGCTTCGCCGGTCTCGAGTCCAGAGTGCTCCAAAACTCAAGGGAAATTCTTATTACCTATATGTATTACTGTGTTAAGAGTGTCATTTTGTCATTTTGGTTGGTGGTGTGCCCCCGGATTTTGGAAATTTAAAAAGTGTGCCCCAGCTCAAAAAAGGTTGGGAAACACTGATCTAGATATATGGCTAGAGTTACACATAAAAATGTACTTGTTCCAAGTTACATACTAATTCAACTTAAGAACAAACCTACAGAACCTATCTTGTTCGTAACTTGGGGGCTGTCTGTGTGTATAACCCTTGAAAGGTGATGTTTCAGATTAAAGCCCCGAATAGCTGCAAATTAACGTATTTTCCTAAAATTTAATGTTGTTGGCAGCATTTTTGCTCAGGTGTTCAGTAAAACATGATAGGATTTCCAGGCTGATTTGATAGTGCCCCAGGGAGCCAACACAACCCCTGGGCCACCACTAACCATTCCTACCCAAGAGGAAACAGAATGCATTCTCTTCTGCATTAGTGGAGGTAAGGCAGGAATTAAAAAGAGATGAAAATGTCGTACAGTCTCCAAAGCCAACAGATGCCTCTCCAAATAAACAGAAGGGGCATTTTCCTTGCGTAAGAAGAGGCTATATAATTCTGCAGTAAATGTCTTTGTTGTCAAAGTCTACGCTAACAGCTACTTTTCTTCTCAAACCTTATTCTTTATACTGACATTACTCTGTTGCACTTTTTTTTTTAAAAAGACTACTCATTCCCAATAGTTTAAATATAATATGTGACTTTTCCATGGGTGATGGTGTCCAAAGCAGCTCACATCAAATGTCATATTGAGGGAAATTAGGCAAAAAGCCAGGCATTCATCCACAACATGATTTTTCGTCTTCTTCTCTTTCTTGGCTTTTCTTCACAAATGAAGATTCAGGAAGGACTCATCCCATGCTTTCTACAAGCATGTTGATGACTAAGAAGGCCAATCTGAGATAGGCAAGTCCGGTTGCAGAAAGCATAGCAGAAAGTCTCTTTGGGTGATGTTGTTTCCAAAATGGCATTACTTTCTGCATTGTCATTTCTCTTCGAGACCCGAGGCTGCAGCATTGTGGATAGTGCGTCTCCATGCCTCCCAATATGAGGCCAAGGTTCACCATTGTTGGTGATCAATTTGGCCGAGCCCGAGGTATGGTTTCAGGGAGCCCTTGTATCTATTTTTTGGGGCATCTCTCTTGCACTAACCCGTGGCAAGTTGACCATAGAGTAGTATCTTTGGGAGGCGGTGATCCTCCATCCTTGAGACGTGCCCTGCCCAGCGCAGCTGTGTTCTCAATAGCATGGCCTCAATGCTGGTGATCCCTGCTTGCTCAAGGACAGCAACATTCGTCACCTAGTCAGTCCAGTGTATATTTAGGATTGTGCAAAGACAGCGCTGATGAAAGCGTTCGAGGAGTCGTAGGTGTTGGCGATAGGTGCCCCATGTTTCAGACCCATAGAGGAGAATAGACAGTACGATAGCTCTGTACACACTGATTTTGGTGCTTTGCCTCAGGTGCTTGTTGCTCCAGACTCTTTTGTGAAGCCTTCCACATGCATTCTATGCCTTTGCTAATCTGTGATCTATCTCTTTATCAATCTTGGCATCTGGAGAGATGATGCTTCCCAGGTAGGTCAACTGCTGAATGGACTTAAGCACAGGTTTGCCTATGCTGATGTGGGGATGATGGTGTTCTTCCTGCGGTGCAGGCTGGTAGAGGACTTCCGTTTTCTTCAGGCTGACTTCCAGCCCAAACAGCTCTGCAGCTCCTGCAAAGCAGGATGTGAGGCGCTTCAGGGCTGCTTCTGAATAGGCGACAAGGGCAGCATCGTCAGTGTAAGGAGGCTATTCAAATGAACCGGCTGGACAGGGTGGACCCTCTTTTCCTGATCCCACTGCTGCCACCAATTTGTAACGATGATGGTCACTACGTATCTGACCTAATGTAAAAGGGTGTTGTATAACTTTAATTTAAGGATCCCTTAAATATGAAGAGATTAGCCACCAGATTGTGAGGACTGTTGTTGTTATCAGTTATCTAGGAGGGTCTGTCACCAATTATTGTGGGACTTCAAACTGTGTAACAAGACAGGTTAAAAACACTTTCCTGTCTTGTTTTACTCTGAGGCTGGACTTTTAAAATACGGAACAGAGAGAGGTTGTTGATGAAAAGAACAATAACAGTTTATTTATAGCTTGGCACAAAAGCGTGATGGATACGTTATAACTTCTTAGAGGCTCAACTCATCATGGTTACATTGGTATTGTAGAAGATACAAAGTTTAAAATGTTTGACTGTTACTATTACTCAGTTAGACAAACCAGGAAAGGGATCTTGGGGTTTTGGTGGACAGCTCAATGAAGATGTCAACCCAGTGTGCAGCAGCAGTGAAAAAGGCAAATTCTATGCTAGGCATGATCAGAAAGGGAATCGAAAATAGGTCAGCAAATGTTGTATTACCTCTCTACAAATCTATGGTAAGGCCACATTTGGAGTACTGTGTACAATTCTGGTCTCCGCACCTTAAGAAGGATATAACGGAACTGGAAAAGGTACAGAAAAGGGCAACAAAAATGATCCAAGGGATGGAGCGACTCCCTTATGAAATCAGGTTGCAACGCCTTGGTCTTTTCAGCCTTGAAAGACGGCGTCTAAGAGGTGACTTGATCGAAGTGTATAAAATAATGCATGGGATAGAAAAGGTGAATAAAGAAAAAATATTTTATTTGTCACAAAACACTAGGACTAGAGGGCACTCCCTGAAGCTCCAAGGTAGGAAAATTAGGACTAATAAAGGGAAATACTTCTTCACCCAGAGGGTCATTGGGTTATGGAACTCACTTCCAGAAGAGGTTGTGACAGCTGTCAGCCTGAACAACTTCAAGGCAGGATTAGACAGATTCATGGATACCAAGTGTATCGGTAGTTACTGAAAAGGACATTCAAGTGCCACCTCCGAGTTGGTTGAGGTAGGCAGGATTTCCCTGGGTACTGGTTGTGGGGGGTCGGGAGCAGGTCAGGGTTTTGCCCTCCCTTCTGCTCGAGATCCCCGTGTACAACTGGTGGGCCACTGTGTGATACAGAATGCTGGACTAGATGGGCTGAGGTCCGATTCAGCATGGCTCTTCTTATGTTCTTAGATCAGTATGTAACTATCTCACACACAGACCCTCTCTCCTCCTATAGGCACCTTGCCTGTCTCTAGCCCTCAGGCTCTATACAAACAGACTGGCTCGCAAGCTCAGCCTACTAGAACTGTCTCTCTACAGCTCCAAAAACAGACTGCCCTCAGAACCTGCTCTCTCCTAGAGCTGGTCTGACAGTTAAACTGTCAAAATTCAAACTTCCCCAGAATTCTATTCTTGGCTGTGGCAGAAAGCTGTTGACTCCTCCCACCTCTGCCTTACAGCCATGTTGCTATGGTAACTCTTCCCCAAGGTGGGCCTTTACTGAAGAAATGCACCTTCCCTAAACATCTAAACATTTCAATACATATTCAATCCTCAATCCTATAATAAAAAATAAACACTTCTGCACAGTCAGCAAAAAGCAGCTCACGGACTAGATAGTTTAGAGCAGGGCTGTCCAACTTCTTCGGGCCAAGGGCCGGAATTCAGGTGACTTGGGGGCCGGAGCGGAGGGCGTGGCTGCTCGCGGGGGCATGACCGCAGAGGGGCCTGGCCGCTCGCGGGGGCGGGGCCACTCCTGTCCTGGCACGCATGCCCAGCATCCTGCGCGGCCCGCCCCTTTTCGGCGGGGTGACGTCAGGCGCCGAAAAGGGGCGGGTCACGCAAGATGCCGGGCATGCGCGCCAGGGCAGGAGGCGGGTCGGGGGATCAGCGAGCCGCCCTCCGCCCGTCTCCCAAGCTCTTGCAGCGGCCGCGCCTGAAGGAAGGTAAGCCCGGGAGCTTACCTTCCTTCACGCGCGGCCGCTGCAAGAGCTAGGGAGACGGCGGAGGGCAGCTCGCCGAACCCGCCCGGGTGCGCAACCCTGCGCGAGCAAGAAACAGGCGGGGGGAAGTCCCGCCCCTAGGGCATCTGACGTGGCTTCCCTCCGCCTCCTCCTCACGCGCGGCCCCCCCCCCCCGAGGACGAAATCTTTTGGAATTTTTTTCCCAAATTTTTTTTCAAAAAAACCCCTAATGTCTTGCAGGGGGTTAGGGGGCCATACGGAAGGGGCTCGGGGGCCGTGTACGGCCCCCCCCGGGCCGCCAGTTGGGCAGCCCTGGTTTAGAGACTTAGTGCGAGTCCTCAGTTGGCTTAAGTTGAACAAGCTACCATCAGTACGATAACGTATATAAATGCCGTCTTCTTCTTTGAGATCTGCCATAGCCCTTTGGAGCATCATGCTGAAGAAAATTTGTAAATAGGGTTGGTGCAAGAACACACCCTTGTTTTACTCCATTCGTTATTAGAAAGGCCCCTGAGAGAGCAATAAATAAACATCAGGAGAGAATGCTTCTGAAACATGACCGTACAGCAACCTAAGTTCCATTTCTAATTGCATGTGGAAGGAGTTTGCACATAACACTATATTCCCCTGGTTAAGCTAAGAGGCAGGGCTTTGTGCCAGCACAGGGCTAAAGTCAACACCAAATTCAGTATTGCAATGAGCTTGTGTGTTCATATGAAATAAGCATAACAGATAATTAATAATAGTTAATTCATAATTGTTTTACACCATTGCCTTTGCTAGCTCTGTCCTACCCTTTCCCCAAGTTTAGGACTCAAAGTAGGTGACAACAAATTAAAAAACACATTGGTTATTTTAAAATCGCAAAATACAAAAGACTAAATCACCAAACAATAACCAATTTCTCTCGGCATTACTTCACGAACAAAGATTCTTTAGTAAGGACTCATCCCACGCTTTTTATAAGCACGTTGATGACTAACAAGGCCAATCTGAGATAGGCAAGTCCGGTTGCAGAAAGCACAGCAGAAAGTATCCTTGGATGATGATGTTTCCAAGATGCGGTTCTATCTGCGTTGTCGTTTCTCTTCGAGATCCGTTCGGCGTGTCTTCTCGAAAGAGGCCGCAGCATTGTGGATAGTGCAAGAGAGGTACCCCAAAAAAGAGATATAAGGACTCCCTGAAACAACATCTCAGACTCTGCCAGATTGATCACCAAAAATGGTCCACCCTGGCCTCACATCGGGAGGCATGGAGACGCACTATCCACAATAACCAAATTAAAATATAATTAAACACACAGGCCCCAACACAAAAATTAGCAAGAAGCAGTGCGTTGGAAAAAGAAAACGAGGATGTTCCAGTCCACCGGCAATGTGGCACAGCTGGCTGGGAGTCAGCTGCATAAGAACTCCACTGACCAGAAGGTCATGATTTCGAGGCCTGCCCAGGTCGGGGTGAGCTCTCGACCAATTGTGTAGCTCGTTGTCTGTCTATATATGTTGTATGTCAAATGGCATTGAATGTTTGCCTGTATATAATAATAATAATAATACTTTAATATTTGTGAGTCGCCCTCCACCAGTGGTGCTCCGGGCGACTTACATCATTTAAAAACCCTAAAAACAGCAATGTACAGCAGTTTAAAACAGATACATGTCTGAGAAAAGGCTCAGACATTCAGAGGTACCGATCAGGCCCCAAACGCTAGGCGGAAGAGCCAGGTCTTTAGGTCTGACCGGAATCTAGTTAGGGTCAGAGTGGCTCTGAGGGCAGGTGGCAATGAGTTCCAGATCCTGGGGGCCGCCACGGAAAAGGCTCTCCGCTGGGTTTCCATCAGCCGAGCCTCTCGCACCCCAGGGATGGTCATGCGATCGCCATTTATGGCACGTGCTGGCCTCACGCTGCGTTGGACCGTCAGCCGGTCACTCAAGTAGGCTGGCCCAATATTGTGCCGAGCTTTAAAGGTGAGCACCAGAAGTTTGTAGAGCACTCTGAACTCTAAGGGCAGCCAGTGGAGATCTTTTAAAATAGGAGAAATGTGGTCCCTCACTGATGACCCAGAGATGAGTCTGGCCGCTGCATTGTGGATGAGTTTCAGCCTCTTGGTTGTGGAGAGGGGGAGGCCCACATATAGGGCGTTGCAATAATCAAGACGCGAGACAACGGTGGCATGTACCACGGTTCTCAGCGCCTCAGATGGTAGGTAGGGGGCCAGCCGTCGGGCCCTACGGAGATGGAAAAGGCGCCTTTTGCTGCCGCCTGGATCTGGGCCTCCATCGTTAGTTTTCGTCCAGGATCACTCCCAGGCTTTTCACTGCCGGAGCCGGGGATAAGGGCTCGCCCTCAAAGGGTGGCAGTGATGGGTGAGAGGCGGGTCGGCCAGGCCAGAGGATCTCCGTTTTGGCTGGGTTGATTTTGAGTCTATGTGCTCTGAGCCAGCTCGTCACCGCTCTCAATCCTTGGCTGAAACTGTCCGGCACCGACGATGACCCTGGGTCAAGCTTCAGGAGCAGCTGTGTATCGTCCGCATATTGGTAGCAGGAGAACCCATAGCTCCTGGCAATGCTAGCCAAAAACAGAAATGCATTGTGATCCGCCCTAAGTCCCCTGCGGGGTGAGAAGGGCGGAATATAAATGATGCAAATAAATAAATAAATTGTTCCCACCTAATGTACCTCTGAGAATACAAAGAGAAGTGTCACCCCAACAGATCTCGAAGCATGAGCAGTTTTATAAGGAAAAAATACAATCCTTCAAATAACCTGGACCTGAGCCATAGAGGACTTTTAGGTCAATGCCATCATTTTGATTTGTGCTTGGAAATGGTCTTGAAGCCATTGAAGCTGCTGGCTGTTTCCTGTAGCCAGCTTCCATTAGCAACCTGGCTGTAGCTCTTTGAAGTTTCTAAACACTCTTCAAAGGCAGCCCCATGTAGAGCGTATTTTATTAATCCAGCCAGGATATTGCTAAAGTATGTTGTTTCATTGTATATGTATATACACATACAATATATTGTCTGTGGTTCCTCTGAGATTCCAGATACAGGATACCATGTAAATATTTAAGTGACCCCACACTGCTATTGCTAGCTTTCCTGCACTTAAAAGTTTCCAAATATTTTGTAATCTGAGCGGGCAGAGTTTTCTCACCATCCTATTTTTACAGCCATTGCATCGCCGCACAACTTTTGAATGGTAAAAGGCTTTCTGTCCGTAGGATCAAAAGGGGATATGGCCATTCTCAAAGCCTTGCTGTAACCAGATTGCATTACAGTTTTGCAGACCAACTCTCTCCTGTTTCTATTAGAATTTAATTAGCATATAATCTCCAACAATCTATATTTCAATGTTCAATTTTTAACCAGAAACACCAGCAGCATAGGAATTAAATACTGAGAAGTCCAGGTAACTTCATCTACATTTGTCTGTTTTGTTTAAATTGCAAAATTTAAATTATTTATTTATTTATTATTCAGTCTTGTATGCCGCCACTCCCCGAGGGCTCGGAGCGGCTCACAATCCACATAAAACAACACAAAAACAGAAATAAAACATCAGTTAAGGCTAGATCAAAATTTCGGATTTCAGCAATCGAAAGCCAGCCGAAATAGATAGGTTTTGCATGCCCTGCGGAAAGATGGCAAGTCTCGCAGGGCACACACTTCAGTTGGCAAGGCATTCCAAATGGATGGCGCCATGACAGAGAAGGCTCCGTGCCGTGTAGATGTTAAATGGATGGCTTTAAAACTGGGCACTTCAAGTAGGTTCAGATCTTCAGAATGAAGTGAACTCTGGGGTTGGTAGGGGGTGAAGCGGTCCTTCAGATTCAGCGGCCCTAGACCATACAAGGCCTTGAAAGTTTATTTATTTATTTATTTATTATTTGCATTTGTATTCCGCCTCTTCCCGAGGGCTCGTGGCGGGTTACAAGACATACATAGTGATCGGCAGGCAACACTCATGCCGATTCAGAACAAAATAAAGCAATGCTATAACCATAAAAAATAACAAAAATGATACTAAAAAACATCATTAAAACATTGTTAAAATTACACTAAGTGACAAAAAACGTTAACACCATCACCTTGAAAGTGATCCGGTGCTCGACCGGAAGCCAATGGAGCTGCTGGAGGATAGGAGTTATGTGGCATCTCACTGGAACCCCAGCGAGAAGTCACGCAGCGGTATTCTGGACGAGCTTAAGTTTCCGGATCATAGACAAGAGTAGGCCAATGTAAAGGGCGTTACAGTAGTCTAGTCTCGAGATGACCATGGCTTGGACCACCGTGGCTAAGTCGTCTCTAGACAGATAGGGGGCCAGCCGCCTAGCCTGCCGCAGATGGAAAAAGGCGGTTTTGCTAACAGTGGAGACCTGAGACTCCATTGTCAGCAATGGGTCTAAGACGACCCCTAAGCTCTTTTCTGAAGGTGACAGACGTAGTGCCTCGCCATCCAGGGTAGGCAGCTGGACCACCCCACTGTCTGGTCGACCCAGCCACAGTATCTCCGTCTTTGCTGGATTCACCCTCAATCTGCTGGCATGCAGCCATCCAGTAACGGCTTCAAGGTGTAACGATAGCATAGAATGTATGGAAGGATATAGCTGAGATATGGGATTTGCCTCATGAACCAAAGTTGCAAGTTGAACCAAAGAAAGCATGCCTCTTCGCAAGGCATGCTGGGGTTGAGGGATGGCTTGCATTCTTGGCAGGGTGAAGCAGAGTTCTCCTTATGTCGAGATCACTCAGGCATGAGGGGAGGCATAGAATAACATGGAACAGACCCGAACATGAAGGGAACTTTCGACATGCTATTTGACTATGAAGAATGGGGTGATTAATGACAGTGAAATTTGGTTAACAATTAAGACAAGATGGTTTGACCAATCAATAACTGTCACCTTTGCCACGCATGAAGGGCCAAAGGAGGATGGGTAAAAGATTCAGGCCTTTTTGCCATAGGCTTTGTTGGTTTTCCATCCGGAGGGGAGCCATCCATCCTTTGTCCCTGTTGATTGGCCATCGATTTGGGCAAAGGAAACTTACCTCAGGTCTTTGTCTCTGTCCGTCTGCTAGTGCTGGTTGTAAGTATGAAAGTTCCCCTTTGCATGCGCTTTTAGTAACCCAATGCTAATTTGATGCTGCTAAAGGCTTTGTCTTTTTAAGACAGCTAAACTCCCCTGCACTTTCCTATATTCATTCCCTAACCAAACCCAACCCAACCTCGTAGTGTTCCCCAACACCTTCCCATATCCTTATAGCATCTTCCCTTCCCTGGAATTTTCCCACCGTGTGATCCCGCTAAATGTTTGTATCTTGCTATTTCTGTTTTCTTTCTGACAAACGTATGTGTTTTTTTGTTCTTGCTTAGTGTCTATTATTTTGCTTATAGATCACACTTTCAGAATAATTAGGACAATCACTGCCAAACCTAGATATACTCTTTAGAATCATTAGGTGACATTCTTAATCCGTAGCAGGCTAGGGGTTTAGGAGTCACACCTAAGTATAGAACCTTGATTGTTTGGTATTCAAATCTTTCTTAAATGCTTATTTACTGATTCGCTTTATGACATTGTGCTTTGTGTGCCTTTATACTCAAATGTGATTGTTATATTTACATTTGTTTCAATAAATGTTACATGAAAAGTGGAAAACCCAGATCTGGTCTCCCCTTGCCTATTTGCGCGACGTTGACTGCTCAGTTGGACTGCTCCCTTGATATAAAAAGATCCCTCTATAAAACTCTGGTCGTCACATAATTGGTGTCAGAAGTGGGATATCAAGGAGAGCTTCCTGGCCTTCAGGAAAAAAGTAAAATCCTGGCTGTGGACCAGGCATTCGTACACCAGCACAAGGCAGCATTTTAGGCGTGGGAAAGTGGACTATATGTTTTTATGGAGACGTCCCTATTGTATGTTGGAGGGAAACTAAAAGGATATATAGTTTTCCCACTGGAATTTGGTCTCATGCGCATTGGAAAGAATCTAAAGGGAAATATAGGTTCTCTGCTGCATGTGGCATTGTGCATTGTTTTGAAAGAAGCCAAAAGGCTTCCCTGATAGAATTGTCTCTTGTGTGTGTGTGTGTGAGTTTTTCTGTGAGGAAGGATCCAAAGAGACATATGGTCTTCCTTTCACAGGAAAATTGTGTTTTGTTTATAGAAATTTAAGCAAAACGTCTATGGTGTGTTTACCGCGGATCTATATAGTTCTGTAGAGCTTGTGTTATTTGGTGTGCCCCCTTGTGCTCTGTCCCGGCAGAAAGATTTGTTGAGAAGGATCAGGTAAGTGAAAGAGCAGAGAGTGAGTGGAAAAAAGGCTGTTACATGGCTTTCCTAACAAAGAGGAAAGGGAAAAAGGAAGGAGGGGCTGTTCAAAACCCTTTTCTCTCAACAGAGGGAAATGTTTTAAAGCATGGGTGCTCAGAATGGTGATCGCGATCACCAGGGTAATCTTCGGGCCTCATCCTGGTGATCTTCAGGCCCCTGACCAGGGTTGTTGCTGTTGGTCCTCTTCTGGCGCCCCGGCACGCTGCCAAGATGTCCTCCGTCAGTGCTCCTCCCTGCTCCCTGCTCGCGCGCCGCCTCCAAAAGCTCCAGAGTCCAAGAGGCAGAATGGGCCCCCTCTTTTGGATTCCTCCTCCTCCCTCCGTCCTTCTCCAGCCACTCAGAGTCGTAGGAGACCAAAGGGGGTGGGCCTGGATGACGCGATGCATGGCTGGCCCCGCACGCATGTGCAGAAGCGCCCATTCTGCCTCTCAGACTTCTCGTGAGCTCTTGGAGGTGGCACGCATGCTGGCGGCATGGAAATAGGAGCAACAACGGCTGAGAAGAAGGACGCTTTGGGGTCATTTCCTTACCGCATCTCAAAGGTCGGTCTTTTACTTTGGGGTGGGTGCTTGACTGTTCTGTGGCATGTCTCTTTGTTTATTTTTAATGTTTAAAATGGCCTTTAGCTCCAAAGCCTCTCTGCTTGCTTTGTTCCTTGAGAAATATATGTTGGGGAATATGGAAATGTGGGAGAAATGGGGTGGGTGCTTGATTGTACTGTGGCATGTCTCTTTGTTTCCTTTTATTTTTAAAATGGCCTTTTAGGTCCAAAGCCTCTCTGCTTGCTTTGTTCCTTGAGAAATATATGTTGGGGAATATGGAAATGTGGGAGAAATGGGGTGGTTGGATGTATTTTTGCATGCCCCTTTGTTTACCTTGCTGAGTATTAAATGGCCTTACATTTCAAAAGCCTCTCTTCTTACTTTCTGGCTGATAATATGTGGTAATATGGCAGTGTGGGAGAAATGAGGTGGTTGGATGTATTTTTGCATGCCCCTTTGTTTACCTTGCTGCTTATTAAATGGCCTTGTAGTTCAACAGCCTCTCTTCTTACTTTCTGGCTGATAATATGTGTGGTAATATGGCAGTGTGGGAGAAATGGGGTGGTTGGATGTACTTTTATGCTCTGTTTTATATTGTTGTTATTAAATTGAAATGTTGATTTTTTATAACTTCATTTTATGTAAACTGTCCCGAGCCTGCTGGAAGGAGCGGTACATAAAAATGAATAATAAATATAAATAAATAAGAAAATAGTTATACGTTTTACATTTCTGGGTAGGTGATCTTTGGGACTTGGTTTTTTAATCAGTAGCTCCCATGCTGAAAAAGTGTGAGCACCCCTGTTTTAAAGGCTCCTTTGGATGAGAATTGTGGAGAAAAGGCAGGTGATTGGAAGATTCAGTTATATAGAGAATTAGTGATGGGGAAGAAGACGGAAGAGGCATGGAAAGTTGCCTTGGAATATTTTCAAGGCGAGGTTGAGCAGGAAAAAGGGAAGACGGAAGAGAGGCTGTTTAAAGCAGTTGCTCTGTTCTGCCAAGAGGCCGATATAGCAGGGAAATGGGACCAAACAAGGGCTATGGCTCTTTTGGCTTTGGGAGGAATAGATCAACTCCTAGCTGAGAGCAAGAAAAATAAACAAGCATTAGAAACTGAAAAGCTTAAGACCAGTGCTTTGACTTTACAGAACATAAGCATAATTCAAGATTGTGTAAAATTGGAAGATGAATGTAACAGCTTAAGAAAGGAAAATAAAATTTTGCAGATTAACACTAGGGAATTGGAAGAAAAGGAGGAAGAAGCAAAATTGGAGAAGCATAAGGTTAATTTGTTGAAGGAAGTGTTATCAGAGAAACAGAAGAATAAAGAAGAGGGAGATACCACAACACCCAAAGGGGTTAAATGTGGTGCGTGTGTGAATACTGGGCTCCTCCCGGAGGTGCGAGCCTATGGGGAATGTGATATGTTCAGGGACCCCATTGCAGCGTCCCCTTTTGGATACACAGCAGGGGGGTTACAGCCTATGGGATACCATGGAGCATGCCACACCTGTAGAACTCAGAAAGTTGAGGCAAAAGTAGTGCGGAAGAGGACTTCCACCTATGAAGTACCTAGGAATTCAGAGGAAGAAGAAATGCCCCGTCACAATCTTATAGACGATAGTGTTGTCACAATCAGTACCCCCAGCAGGGAAACCAAAAGGGAAGGAATGAGAGATCACAGGGGAGGTCGCTTAGGACAGTGTTTCCCAACCTTTTTTGAGCCGCGGCACACTTTTAACATTAAAAAAATCCGGGGGCACACCACCAACCAAAATGACACAAAATGACACTGTAACACAGTAAAGAATGGCTGGGGGATGGTGAGAGCAGCTGCTGGGAGTGCCGAAGCCAGGGGAGGAGCCAGGCCACACCATGCCCCCTCCCCCTGGCTTCAGTTCTCCCACAGCTTTGCCAGCCTTGAGGGGGCAGTGCCAAGCCAGCATTGTGCTGGCTCTGCCACCGCTGGCTTGGCACTGCCCCCTCAAGGCTGGTGAAGCTGTGGGAGCGATGAAGCTGTGGGAGGGGCAGAGCCAGGCAGAGCCAGGCCGCGCCATGCCCCGACCCCTCCCCCCGGCTTCAGTTCTCCCACAGCTTTGCCAGCTTTGAGGGGGCAAGCCAGCATTGTGCTGGCTCTGCCATCGCTGGCTTGGCACTGCCCCTCAAGGCTGGCGAAGCTGTGGGAGGACTGAAGCCGGGGGGAGGGGGCGGAGCCAGGTTGCGTCATGCTCCCCCTCCCCCCGGCTTCAGCTCACAGAGGAGGAGCATGAGCGGTGGACGGGCTTCAGTAGGCGGAGCTCCTCCGCGCGGCTTCAACAAGCAAGGGGCGAGAGTCATGGCGGGAGTCATGGCAGATTGGAGGCTGGTTGGGGAAACGGCCGAAGGAGGCGGTGCCCCGGTCCCTTCTTCTTTTTCTTCACTGCCGCCCGTCCCTCCCTCCTCCTCTCCCAAGCAGCAGGAGTTCGGCAGGAGGAGGGGGGAAGGAAGGGGGGCAGAGAGCTTTTCTCGTGGCACACCTGATGATCACTCACGGCACACTAGTGTGCCACGGCACACTGGTTGAGAAACACTGGCTTGGGAGATCGTTTGATAAAGCAAACCATCACAGATGAGCCTATGTCTGCAGGAGACTTAAGGTCTCTAAGCGAGTCCCTAGGAAAACCAGGGAACAGGAAGGTGGAATGGGCAATTAAAGTTTGGAAGGCTACTGATGAGCACGATATGTCTACAGAGGAGATAGCTAGGTATTTTCGGTTGGTTCCTGGGATGCAGAGTTACATTCCACGCTTAAGAACGAGTGGAGTGGGCCCAGCACTGAGAGAATGGGTGTTGGAGCAAGGTAGCGGGACAGCGAAGAGGGAAGTCATAGGATTGGAACAAGGAATTGGAGAGGATCCAGCTATTTACTGGAACAAATGCCATTTGGGAATGTATTTATCTGGGTTATTTATCTCAACGAGGGGTTTGTGTGACTGCGGATAGGCAACAAAAATATAACAATAATCCCCCATAGACTCAAGCATCAGTCTCTGTTAGTGTGAATAACAAAACTCTCATTCAGTTCAAATGGTAGGTAAAAACTTTGTATTGAATTGTATTTATAAATATCTTACTGAACACATACAATATCTATCTTGGAGCTTATCATTCTATACAGCTAAGCATCAAAAACACGACCATCAGCTACCTCTCTTAACAAACGTCTAATCCTCTCAGATATCAAATTCCAACTGTCACTTTCAACTGAAATCCCCTCAGGTTCCACTCAGCAGTCTTGAAACAGCACCATCTGGTGTCAAGCACGCCACACCGTCATCTCAAACTGCAAAAATACATCTTGTGTTGACTCATGAATTACTATTCAAATGCAAGAATCTGACACTCCTCCTTCATGAGCAACACAAGGACACACATTAATTATATTAACAATATCTTCTTACAAAATACATTTAATTTATAATTGGTCAATGCTTTAGTAAACATATCCGCCATATTCTCATCTGACTGTACATACACAGGATTAATAAAACCATCCTGTACTAACTTCCTAACATTTTGGTACCTTACTCCAATATACTTTGTTCTCTGCTTCAATTCTTCCGAATTTGATTTTGCTATACAAGATTGTGAATCGGTAAATAAAGATATCGTATCTTTAAAACTTTGGAACTCATTTACAAGAGCCTTTATCCACTCTAGTTCTGTACAACAGTCAGACAAAGCAGAAAATTCCGCTTCTGCCGTGGATAAACAAACGTGTGACTGTTTACGAGATTTCCATGTCACTTGTATCCCATTAAAGCTAATTAGATACCCGGAACATGACAAGTTTTGTTCGTTGTCACCAAAACTTGCGTCTGCAAACCCCTTCATACCGCTTTCTTTTGGACAAATTTTTAGCTTTTTGTCACATGTTCCTTTCAAGTATCTTAACACTCGTTTAACAGCTTGCCAATCAGTTAACGTTGGTTCATTCACTCTCCTACTTAATACATTAGTGGCATAGGCGATGTCAGGCCTAGTCCAATTTGCCAAATACAAGAGGCTCCCAACTACTGATCTAAACAATGTCTGGTTGCCAAACATTTCACCTTTTTCAAGCTTTAAAAATCCGGTACCATTGAGTTGCTACTATTTTACACAGAGTCAATCTTGTTCTCTCAAGTAATTCAAAAACTTTGTCTTTTTGATCTAGGCAAATATCATTCTCAGTCCTAGTTACATTAACGCCTAAGTATTTCCGGACTTCTGCAAGATCTTTGACTGTCATACTTGAGTTTAGTCCTTTAAAAACTTGTTCCACATCCTATAAGAACATAAGAAGAGCCATGCTGAATCGGACCTCAGCCCATCTAGTCCAGCATTCTGTATCACACAGTGGCCCACCAGTTGTACACGGGGATCTCGAGCAGAAGGGAGGGCAAAACCCTGACCTGCTCCCGACCCCCCACAACCAGTACCCGGGGAAGATCCTGCCTACCTCAACCAACTCCGAGGTGGCACTTGAATGTCCTTTTCGGATGGTGCTAGTATTAAGAGATCATCGACAAACACCAAAACAAATGTTTGCTTTCTAGACTCCTTTCCTTTCTTGTATAAACATGTATCTACACTGCTTCTTTCAAAGCCAAGACCCTTTAACTTTTCGTCTATACACTGGTTCCAGCATCTCGGTGCTTGCTTTAGCCCGTATAAGGCTTTCCGTAGTCGATACACACCAGTTGGAGTATACATTGTCTGTCAGCTCTGCGTTTAAATAAGCTGTGGCAATGTCAAAGTGCCTTATAACATACTTTCTTTGCACACCGATGCCCAAAGCAGTTCTAATTGTTTCAGGTCTAATCGTTGGAGCATACACCTCATCTAAGACCTCTATAACATCAGATTCATTCTTAACTGCAGGAACACTTGGGGTTATAAACACTTCAGTGTTCGCATGGAGTCTATCCCAATGAGTGTTATTTTCGAACTTTACAGATCTGGAGACTGTGATCTTCTTCCCTGGAGAAGAGCCATTCCAGAATCTATAGCCTTTCGTTCCACCTTCATATCAATAAATTGCATCTTTACCCAATGCTGATCTCTTTTGTCTCTTTGCTGTATAGGAATTAAGACATTAGCATGCGCACACATATACTTGGAAATGATCCACCTTTGGATGTCTTCCATAAAACAAATAGAATGGAATTTCATTTACACTTGAGGTCCATAACCTATTCAGCACGTAATTAGCAGTGTTAGCTGCTTCTGCCCAAAAACCTTTGGACATTTGTGCATCCTCAAGCATTGATTTTACCATGGTTTGAATTACACCTAAGCGACGTTCCGCAATTCCATTTTCTTTTGATACACACGGATTTGTTTTCCTATGCCAAATTCCTTTATCCTTAAAAAAATTCTTAAGTCTTTCATTCACAAATTCACCTCCTCTATCAGATTGAACTTGTTTAACAGATAAATCAGGAAATTGGTTCTTCACAAAATTGTACCATTCAATAAATTTTTCATACACCTGAAATTTACCTTTCAGGGGATAAACGAAAGCCAAATCGAGACCTATCATCTACTATTACTAGCAGAAATACATTCCCTCCAATACTCTTAGGAAAAGGTCCAGCTAGATCCATGTGCACTAACTGTAACTTAGTTGTTATTCTATCACCCTTTTGACAACAGGATAAGCCTTTAACTTTGTTTTGTTACAGACAGCACACTCTAAATAATTTCTGCATTCTGGTATTTGAATGCCTACTAGCTGTGCAGTCTTTCTAATCATGTTATAGTTCATGTGGCCAAACTTCCTGGTAGCATGTGCAGACATCTGTCACCATGCAGAGGCTTCCCTTCCAAACTCTGAATACTATTAGTAGACATTTTATTGCTAGCATTCATTATATAGAAACCATCTTGAAATTTTACTTCCTTATACATACCTGTATTTCTATTACTCAGCTTACATGACTCCCTATCAAACACAATGGATAAACCATGGTCTACAAGTTGTTTCACCCCTAAAACATTGTGTTCTAGCTCAGGAACTAAATAAACATTGTCTAACTTTAGACCAAGTTGATTAATTTCAACTTCTCCCTTTGTTAAAAACCTTGCACCTGTGACCATTGGCTAGACTCACACAACTTTGCATAGAACCAGATAAAGGTTCCTTCTCTGCTAACAATTTACTATCCTTAACAAAACTCTTTGCACTACCAGAGTCAATAATCCAGGGTACCTGAGGAAAAAAATCATTGTTACATTGTAAACTCATCAACAGACAGTTTGAATCAGAGTCTTTTCTTGAGTTGTTAATCTGTTCCAAACTGCTTAGTAGAATTAAGCCTCTCTGATCTTCTGTAAAATTGGTGCCCCTAGCTGCTAAGTCGTTAAATAGGCTCAGCATTTTACTCAAATGAGTCTCTCTGGCACAATCTTCCATTGACAGAAGCTTCAGTGAAAACAGCTCTCTGCTCAATAAAACTTTTGAGCCCAGTAGGCTGCTGATATAGCTTTTCAAGCCTTTTCCAACAGTCAGTGGCTGTTTCTTCCAGAGCTAGATAGGTGAGGTGCCTATCGTCGACTGACAGGATGATGGTAGCCTTTGCCTTGCCATCCTTCAACCTTTCTGCATCAGAAATAGGTCGATGTGTTAGGCAGGATAGCAGCTCCTCCTTTGCCAAAACTGCTCGCACTTTGGTAGCCCATACTAAATAATTTGAGCTGCCTCTGAGTTTTTCTAATTGATGCTGCGCTCCAAATAGTGCCATCTTCCTTCACACTACAGATGTTTCTAGCAAAAATTCACCTCAGTTTTTTAAAAACTCTAACACTGAGGTAAACAGCGACTTCTGCTGCAATTTGCAGTGTTATTTAAAAACAAAAAACTTTTGATATGGATTATGGGTTATGTAGTATCTCTGTGCCACTGCAATTCTGGGCCCATAACCTCTCAACGAGGGGTTTGTGTGACTGCGGATAGGCAACAAAAATATAACAATAATCTCCCATAGACTCAAGCATCAGCCTATAGAGGTCTTAGATGAGGTAAATGTGGAAGAGAGCAGGGAACAATCTGAAGAGATTAATTCTCATGATTTTGGGGCCACAAACTCTGACTTAGTGTCCAAATCTGTAACAGAGGATGATGGACCTTGTCAGGAGGAGATTGGGGATGTGGAGGAGACTAAGGAAGAGATTCCTAGAAGATCCACACGTATCACTAAAGGAATTCTACCAGCCAAGTATCAAGTCACGCAAATAGGAAGTATAGAGTGGAAAGATCCTACTTCTTACGCTGAAGCATTGCGTAGACCGAAAAATGAACGTGATTGTTGGGTAAAAGCAATGAAGAAGGAATTTGATTCACTTCATTCCTTAAATGTTCTAGAACAAGCAGATGTACCCAAAGATGTAAAGGTAATTGGTTGCAAGTGGGTATTTAAAAGAAAAACACAAGTTGATGGTTCATTATTATACAAAGCAAGATTGGTTGCACAAGGTTTTGGTCAAATTTACAACCAAAATTATGATGAGGTGTATGCTCCAACGATTAGACCTGAAACAATTAGAACTGCTTTGGGCATCGTGTGCAAAGAAAGTATGTTATAAGGCACTTTGACATTGCCACAGCTTATTTAAACGCAGAGCTGACAGACAATGTATATATGAGAGCAATACCTGGGTTTGAAAAAGCTGTTAAACGAGTGTTAAGATACTTGAAAGGAACATGTGACAAAAAGCTAAAAATTTGTCCAAAAGAAAGCGGTATGAAGGGGTTTGCAGACGCAAGTTTTGGTGACAACGAACAAAACTTGTCATGTTCGGGTATCTAATTAGCTTTAATGGGATACAAGTGACATGGAAATCTAAGTAAACAGTCACATATTTGTTTATCCATGGCAGAAGCGGAATTTTCTGCTTTGTCTGACTGTTGTACAGAACTAGAGTGGATAAAGGCTCTTGTAAATGAGTTCCAAAGTTTTAAAGATACGATATCTTTATTTACCGATTCACAATCTTGTATAGCAAAATCAAATTCGGAAGGATTGAAGCAGAGAACAAAGTATATTGGAGTAAGGTACCAAAATGTTAGGAAGTTAGTACAGGATGGTTTTATTAATCCTGTGTATGTACAGTCAGATGAGAATATGGATATGTTTACTAAAGCATTGACCAATTATAAATTAAATGTATTTTGTAAGAAGATATTGTTAATATAATTAATGTGTGTCCTTGTGTTGCTCATGAAGGAGGAGTGTCAGATTCTTGCATTTGAATAGTAATTCATGAGTCAACACAAGATGTATTTTTGCAGTTTGAGATGACCCGCGGTGTGGCGTGCTTGACACCAGATGGTGCTGTTTCAAGACTGCTGAGTGGAACCTGAGGGGATTTCAGTTGAAAGTGACAGTTGGAATTTGATATCTGAGAGGATTAGACGTTTTTTAAGAGGTAGAGCTGATGGTCGTGTTTTTGATGCTTAGCTGTATAGAATGATAAGCTCCAAGATAGATATTGTATGTGTTCAGTAAGATATTTATAAATACAATTCAATACAAAGACTGCCTTAGGTACACAAACAAGTATTTCAGGCATTAGAATATGCAAAGTAGCTTAATCAGGCTAGTGCACAGATTTGTATGAACGTATACTTCCCTTCCATGCATCAGCTCATATATCCACATTTCAATTTAAAGGGTTTTTTGGAGACCATACAAGAATTGAAGAGAAGTTATACAAAATTTATGAAAAGGGAGAGGGAAATCTACACACATTCATTTATATGTGCGCCTGTGTGGGCTTGTGGGGCATTATGTATATGGGGATATTCCATGCTCAGGATAGCAGTTTGGAGTCAGATAGGGAGGCTCTCCTGTGTTTCCTGTGGAGCCTGTCCCAAGGCAATGTACTTGCACACAAAGGGTGAGCTGAGGTGGGTGCAGTTGGTCATTGGGGTCAATGGAAGCAGGGCAAAAGGTGAAGTGAGGGATACTGCCAGTTCGGCACTGCGAAATAGTAAAGAGTTGAAAAAATATAATATAATTAATATTTAAAGAAGGGGTTCAAGTTTTTAATGACACCAACATTTATTTGCAAATGAGATTTCCCCAAAAACTGAACTTAGAAACATTTGTTTGAAGGGAATAGCCCTCAGAGTCACCCACCCAGCCTAACTAGTGGAATTCTGGGAGTGGTAATCCCCCCATAAATGTTTCTTCCAAGCACCATCTAAACTTAAGATAACATTTCAGCTGACTATAAACTTTGATCTCAGTACATTTCTTTCTTGAATCGCATAAAAAACATTTAAAACTAAAAGACAGCATGCGTGTCGATTAATTGCACGCCAACTAAGCCAAGACAATCTTGGCAACAAAGAAATGAAAACATTCTTTACTTGTAATGGTGGCTGTTAATGTGCTTCTCTTGCGAGGAATAGCGGGTTTGAGCCAAGATAAGCATAACCTTACAAGACCTGAAATCCTTAGAAGACCTTTGAAAGTGAGAAGTGCAGAACTGCATACAATAGTAAGGTAAAATGATATACCAGATGTGTAAAAGATTCCAAAAATATTTTAATTTAATATTATAGTGGGTCCTTGGTATTTGCTATTGTTTGAGTCCAAGACCCCCAAGGACACGAACGTCTATGAGTGCTCAAGTGTCCAATGGCATAATAAAATGGTATCCCTTATTTTTTTATGCCAAAATCAAAGTTAGCTTTTTTGGAATTCAAATTTTTTTCCGAACTGTGGATGGTGAAATCCATTGATGCAGAATCTGTGGATATGGAAGGCTATATTGATGACCCTTGTGAAAATATGTTATTTGACGGAAGGCTACATATACTCACCTCTCCATTGGCACCCCCTTGCAGTGGGGGAGAGGCTTGCGTACCCTAATGAAGTTGTGAGCTATGCTGGCGGTGGCATAATAGCCACTGACAGGGCCTCCCATGCCAGACAGGTCACAACTGAAGGGCCTGACAAAGAGCGTCAAAGGGCAAGATGGGCTCTCTAGCCTTTTGGCAACCATCCTAAGAGAAGGAAAACTGTAATTTCAAACCCAGGCAGATGGTGCTCGTTTAACCCTGTAAGGTCAACCATCTAAGAGAAGGAACTAATCCTACAACCTGAGGACCTCCCTGCCACCGTCCAAGCTTGCTAGGCCCCGGCAGATGAACCTTTGGTTTAAAGGGTGAGACCAGTTCCGTGCACGCTGCGCCAGAAAAATGCATTGCACAGGCTCGAAGGACACATCCAACTTCCGAAAAAGCCCTGTAGCAATAGGTGAGGGATGAAACAGCAGGTGTAAAGATGCACTGGAAGCCGCAGACCCAACCCTGCATGCAGGCGGTTCAGGACTTTGGTCGCTTGAGACTGACCCGGGAGATGACAGTCTTGTTCGGCAGCATCCTGAACAACCAAGAAACCTTTTTTTAAGGAGAGCACTGCTTGCTCCATGTGGAGAGGGGCCTAGAAAAGGTGGCCTAACGAAAGCTCATCTCCAAATACCTGGTTGGCTAGCCGCGGCCAACAAGCATCTTCCGATGTGGTTGAACAAAGACAAAGAAACAAAGGCCAACACCTGCCTGCAAAGGTGCAAATAGACTGACACTTGCATGCTGGAACATCAGAACCATGCAAGATTCTGCAGATAGTGGACGTCCTGAGCGTTGTTCTGCTCTAATAGCCCATGAACTATCACAGCTTGATATTAACACACCAAATGGGTCTCGAAGAGAAACGACAACGCAGAAAGAACCGCAACTTGGAAATATCACCCAAGGAGACTTTCTGCTGTGCTTTCTGCAACCGAACTTGCATATCTCAGATTGGCCTTTTTAGTCATCAACGCGCTTGTAAAAAGCGTGGAATGAGTCCTTCCTGAATCAATGCCAAGACATCTACTCAGACTTTGGGAACATCTTATTCACAAATAAAAACTTCCTCATTTTGCTGTTGTTAACATCTCATAAAATATTGTGTGTGTGCAGGGGCGGCCCGACCTAATTCGGGGGTAGCGAAGAAATTTTGTCGCCCCCGCCGCCACTCACCACCGCAGCCGCCACGCCCACACCGCTGCAGCCGCCATCACCGCCGCAAAACAGCGCCGCCGCCCACGAGCCGCCGCCCGCCGCCGCCGCCGCCTTGAGCAGCGCCGCGCTGCGAAAGCCACGTCGCCGCCGGGCGCCCCATCGCCGCATGCACACCTCCGTGGCGCACCTTTCCGGCGGCGCGCATGCGCAGACGCGTGCGGCGCACCCAGCGCCCGGCCGCTTTGGAGCCAGCGCATGCGTTGCCCTGCGCCGCCGTCCGCGCGTGCGCAGAAGCACCTACAGGCGCTATAGCGCCTGTAAGCGCTTCTGCGCACGCGCTCACTCCCACGCGCCTGCCGCTTTGGAGCCAGCGCGCATGCATGAGGTGCAGGTTTTGCGCATGCGCTGGCTCCAAAAGCGGCAGGCGCGCTTGGGAGGGAGTGCGCGTGCGCGGGGCGTCTACAGGCGCTATAGCGCCTGTAGGTGCTTCTGCGCGCACGCGCGGACGGGCGGCGCAGGGCAGTGTGGCGGCGGTGGGGGCGGAGTCGGCGCGGCGGCGCCCCTCCCAGCCGGTGGTGCCCCTCCCAGGCGATGGCGCTCACGCGCCGCGTAGGTCGCGGAATCCCTAGGGCCGCCTCTGTGTGTGTGTGTTGTGTGTAACTGGTGCCCACCTCTCCTTGAGCATGAACTCATGTAGACAAAGATTATTGTGTGAATGACCAACTGAAGGTGCAGCCAAGGATAATTTCTATGTCAACTCTTCTTTGCTGTCTTGAACTCCAGGATTATTGTGTGCTATATGGCCAACTGACAAGTTCTTCTCACCCATTTTACCATATGCCACAATAAGATAGAGTCTGTTCACATGTAAAAAACATGTATTGTGTGAATTGAACACTGGTTGCATGGCTACTGGGCTAAACAATTTCTTCAGTAGCAAGACTAATAACTAACAGAAATTTGATGTTGTTAGCAGCTATTTGATGTTTCCATGAATAAGAGCAGAAATGCTTAAAAGTAAATACTGCATGATTATACGTGCATCTTAAAGATTTGTGATGTCATTGGTGCATATGGCCCTTCCATTGAGCTATGATGCACTATCGTTGTGTTCATCGTTGCTATGGTCAATTCATCACCCGGATCAACCTTCTAAAGGGTATTTTTTTCTGTACTTTTCTGTACACCACTTCTCTGGTAGTATTTATTTATTATTATTTACTTCATTTATGTATTGCTTTTCTCAACCCTGGGGGGACTCAAAGCGGTTTCCAACATATTCACGGCAAAATTCAATGCCTTACAAAACATGAAAACCTAACATAAAAACAACAGTAACAAACAAAAATAGGGGAGCTGGAATGTTTGGCAAAAGAAAAAAATATTGACATTATTGGCATAACAGAAACCTGGTGGACAGAGGAAAACAATTGGGACACAAAAATTCCAGGTTATAAACTGTACAGGACAGACAGGAGAGGGAATAACGGCGGCGGTGTGGCCCTGTACATCAATGCAGCGCTAGAAACTCATGAATTAGAATTTCAAGAAACATCAAACTCACCTACAGAAACATTGTGGGTAAAAATCCCAGGACAAAAAACTAATCTAGCATTAGGATCTGCTATCGCCCTCCCAACCAAACTCCAGAGGCAGACTGCTATCTGGAAAATAAAATTAAACAGGCCTCAAAAAGCAATAAATTGGTCATAATGGGGGACTTCAACTATCCCTGAATAGATTGGCCAAATTCTTGTTCTACGCATGAAAGAGAGACAAGGTTCCTCGACATGCTAGCCGATTATTCCCTTGAGCAGATGGTCATGGAACCAACCAGGGAAAGGGGATCCTGGACTTGGTGCTAACTAATGAACAAGATCTCGCTCAAGATGTCCTTGTAACTGAGCCCATAGGTACCAGTGACCACAACACAATAACCTTCAACTTAAGTTTGATAGCAAACTGTCAGTGAAAACTAACACAGAGACCTTAAATTTTCACAAAGGGAATTTCACCAAAATGAGAAAATAGTAAAGAACAAACTAAAAGGAACAGTAAAAAATCAAATCCCTCCAGAATGCTTGGAAACTGTTTAAAAATACTTTAAAACAAGCCGAACTAAAATGCATTCCTAAAATAAGAAAGAGGCCGGAAAGTCCAAGAGGACATCAGTATGGCTTACAAATGAAGTAAAAGATGTGATTGGAAAGAAGAAAACTCATTTAAGAAATGGAAGGCTCTTCCTACTGAGGAGAACAGAAAGGAACACAAGCTCTGGCAAACTAAATGCAAAGCAACAGTCAGGAAAGCCAAGAGAGATTTTGAGGCACATATAGCTAAGAATATTAAAAAAAATAGCAAAACTTCTTTAAGTACATCAGAAGTAGAAACCCAACTAGAAAAGCAGTTGGGCCACTTGACGAAAATGGTAAGAAAGGGACAATAAGTGAAGACAAGGAGATTGCTGAGCGGCTAAACGACTTCTTTGCCTCCGTTTTCACACAGGAGGACAGACAACATATGCCTGCAGCTGAGTCAGTTTTTTCAGGGAGGGAATTAAATGAATTAAACCAGATAGAGATAAACAAGGAAGATGTTCTCACATGCCTTACTAAACTAAATGTCAACAAATCACCAGGGCCAGATGGCATCCACCCCAGAGTTCTTAAGGAACTCAAGTGTGAAATTGCTGAAATTTAGCCAAAATATACAACCTTTCTCTAAGATCAGGCACTGTACCCGAGGACTGGAGGGAGGCAAATGTAACTCCGATCTTCAAGAAAGGATCCAGGGGTGATCCAGGAAATTATAGGCCAGTTAGTCTAACCTCAGTTCCAGGCAAAGTGATGGAAACCATTATTAAAGAAAAAATTACTAAGCACATAGAAGAACAGGCATTGCTGAAGGAAAATCAACATGGTTTCTGCAAAGGCAAATCATGTCTTACTAACTTGTTAGAATTCTTTGAGGGTGTAAATAAACACATAGATAAAGGGGACCCAGTCGATATTGTTTACCTTGACTTTCAAAAGGCTTTTGACAAAGTCCTCACCAAAGGCTCCTAAATAAGCTCTTCAGCCATGGAATCAGGGGACAGGTCTTGTCCTGGATTGGAACCTGGCTAAACTGTAGGAAACAAAGGGTGGTAATAAACGGACATTTTCTCTGGGTGGAAAGAGGTGAGAAGTGGCGTACCCCAAGGTTCAGTTTTGGGTCCGTTACTTTTTAATTTATTCATTAATGACCTGGATGTAGGAGTGAATTCTGAGGTAGCAAAGTTTGCAGACGACACTACATTGTTCAGGTAGTTAAAAATGAAACTGATTGTAAAGAGCTCCAGAAAGATCTCTCGAAATTGAGTGAATGGGCAACAAAGTGGCAAATGCATTTTAACCTAAACAAGTGTAAAGTCATGCACATCGGGGCAAAGAACCCCAACTACACCTACAAATTGATGGAGTCAAAGCTTTCTGAGACAAACCAGGAAAGGGATCTTGGGGTTTTGGTGGACAGCTCAATGAAGATGTCAACCCAGTGTGCAGCAGCAGTGAAAAAGCAAATTCTATGCTTGGCATGATCAGGAAGGGAATCGAAAATAGGTCGGCAAATGTTGTATTGCCTCTCTACAAATCTATGGTGAGGCCACATTTGGAGTACTGTGTACAATTCTGGTCTCCGCACCTTAAGAAGGATATAACGGAACTGGAAAAGGTACAAAAAAGGGCAACAAGAATGATCTAAGGGATGGAGCAGCTCCCTTATGAAATCAGGTTGCAACGCCTTGGTCTTTTCAGCCTTGAAAGACGGCGTTTAAGAGGTGACTTGATCGAAGTGTATAAAATCATGCATGGGATAGAAAAGGTGAATAAAGAAAAAATATTTTCTCTGTCATCCAACACTAGAACTAGGGGGCACTCCCTGAAGCTCCAAGGTAGGAAAGTTAGGACTAATAAAGGGAAATATTTCTTCACCCAGAGGGTCATTGGGTTATGGAACTCACTTCCAGAGGAGGTTGTGACAGCTGTCAGCCTGGACAGCTTCAAGGCAGGATTAGACAGATTCATGGATACCAAGGGAATCAGTAGTTACTGAAATGGACATCCAAGTGCCACCTCTGTGTTGATGGAGGCAGGCAGGATTTCCCCGGGTACTGGTTGTGGGGGGGGAGCAGGTGAGGGTTTTGCCCTCCTTCTGCTCGAGATCCCCGTGTACAACTAGTGGGCCCCTGTGTGATACAGAATGCTGGACTAGATGGGCTGAGGCCCGATTCAGCATGGCTCTTCTTATGTTCTTATGTTCTTAGTAACATAAAACTATCGATTAAATCATAAAACGTAACTATATTAAAACATTAAAACATGGGATTAAAAACACATCCATATAAACCAGGAGTGCTCATACTTTTTCAGCATGCGAGCTACTTATAAAACAACCAAGTCAAAATGATCTCCCTACCCACTACTCAGAGAGCCTTAAAAGCAAAATATTTGGAAATGTATTTCAGTGAGAGCCATATAATATATTTTAAGACTGAATTCAACTAAATGTGAGTATAATAAGCCCATGAATTTATTCATAATAATGATGATGATAATATTCATTCAGCCTCTGCTACTACTACTGCAACTATTACTACTAATAGTAACAACAACAATAGGTTCAGCCTCTGATAATAATAATAACAATGGGTTCCTAGAATAGGAGACCTCCAAGGGCCATCCAGTCCAACCTCCTTCTGCACCTGGGCGGCGTCGGGAGCCTGCAGGGCGGGACTGAGCCTTCCTCCTGCCCTGGCTGCGATCTACCAGGACACCCTATGCAATCTACCAGTAGATTGCGATCTACCTAATGAGCAACCCTGATATAAACACTCAAATCACACGAACCAGAAGCATGGTCCAGGCTGTTCCACTATCAAATAACAATTGTACACAATCCAAGTTCATTTCTTGTCTTGCTTGCTGCCCAAATGCTTGGTTCCACTGCCATGTTTTTGCTTTTTTTTCTGAAGGCCAAGAGGGAGGGCACTGATCTAATTTCGTTGGGGAGGGTATTCCATAGACCAGTGTTTCCCAACGAGTGTGCCGTGGCACACTAGTGTGCCGTGAGCGATCATCAGGTGTGCTGTGGGAAATTGGAACCTCCAATACCCTTTCTTCCCCCTCCTGCCGAACACTTTTTCTTCTCCACTCAGGCTCCCTTCTTCCCAGCCTCGCTCTGCTCGCTTTGCTCACGCTACTGCGCAGCCTCAGGCCTTTTTCCTCCCCCCCCTCAGCCATTTAAGCAGAAAAGGGCCTCAGGCTGTTAGGAATAGTGGGAGTTGAAGTCCAAAGTACCCAGAGGGCCGAAGTTTTCCCATGCCTGTTTTAGGGACCTTAAAGTGGTGAGCCTCCTTCCAACATTGTGATTCTGGATAGAAAACAAACAACAACATAACATAACATTGCTTGAGTCCACAGTGCTCTCTGGGTGTAGGTGAACTACAACTTTCAAACTCAAGGTCAATTCCCAAGCAAACCCTTTCAGTACTTTTTGTTGGTAATGAGAGCTCAATGTGCGAAGTTTGGTTCAATTCCATTGTTGCAAGAGTTCAGGATGCTCTTTGATTGTAGGTGAACTATAAATCCCAGCTACTACAACTCCCAAATGTCAAGGTCTATCTTCCCCAAACTCCATCTGTGTTCACATTTGGGCATATTGAGTATTCATGCCAAGTTTGGTCCTAATCCAACATTGTTTGAGTTCACAGTGCTCTCTGGATATAGGTGAACTACAACTCCAAAACTCAAGGTCAATGCCCACCAAACTCTTGTAGTATTTTCTCTTGGTTGTGGGAGTTCTGTGTGGGAAGTTTGATTCCATTCCATCGTTGGTGGAGTTCAGAATGCTCTTTGATTGCGGGTGAACTATAACTCCCAGAAACTCCCAAATGACATTTTGTGTCATTTTGGTTGGTGGTGTGCCCCAAGATTTTGTAAATGTAAAAAATGTGCCGCAGCTCAAAAAAGGTTGAAAAACACTGCCATAGACCACTGAGAAGGCCCTGTCTCTCATCCCCATTACCCTCGCTTGTGAAGGAGGTGGGACCAAGAGCAGGACCTCCCCCGGACAATTTTAGTCCCTGAGATATTTCATAGAGGGAGACAAGTTCTAAGGTGGTACTTGTAGCTTTATTAGTTTGGTAGATTCTGCTGCAACTTGAGCTTTGCTTGCACAGCTTTTGTGAGCCCATGATGAACTTTGGCAGTTCAGTAGGATTTTGTAGATAACAGGGAGACATGCGGGAAAATAAACATATTGAAGTTTGTTCTAACTATTACAATACATTTCCCAGAGGGCCAGTCCTACCATTGGGCAGAGTGAAACAAGTACTAAAACGTACGGAGTGGCTGCAACAGCATCTTCCTTTCTGCTGAGGTTTTCCTACTGCTGTTGTCAGGAGTGTTGGAGGATTCTGCCTCATCACCACCATCAAAGTAAAAAACCAACTGTCAATCTAGCTGGCAAGGTGAAATTGGGAGAGTTGTTGCCTTGACCTTCATCTCAGGCAACAAAGTCCTTTTGGTTGGCCCTGGCTGAGAAAGTAGTTTGTCTGGAATAGTAAAAAGGCTGCTTCAATTTCCATTTCCATGCTTGTGGCATCCCATCCTGACCTTGCCAGTCCCTTCTTCAACATGCCCACTCTTTCAGCATAGTAAAACAGCTTCTCGCATCTCTGATGTTATGCTTCTGAAACTGTGAGTGATCTGAAAAACAGTCTCAGGGTTATTTGTTTTCTAAAGCATCACTTAGAAAGAAGGCACCAGGCACGTAAGCCAAATCCATCTTCATGGGGGCACAAGATCAATATGAATCTATGAAAAAATATTTGCCTGGATTCCATGCACTCAAAGCCATGGATAGCAAATGCATCATTAGCACTTTTCTTTATGAGGGTTACAGTTCCTGGGCTACTCTGCAGACTCCTAACCAGTATGGGCTACGGCCAAGCCAAATCTCTGATTAAACAATGAATAACAGCCATTGAGCGCCAATCAGAATTAGGCAGTGCCCCATCCTTTATCATCAATGGAGTCAGTAGGTTTTGTATCTCCCCTATGAAATATTTAACCATGCGGGAGCTTTCCAGCTATTGAAGGGCCTTCACTCTGGCACATTGCCATACCCTCAAAATACAGTGGGTCTAACCGTAAGTAGTGACCAGTCAACTTCTTCAGGGCTTCTAATTATAAGGTATCCTCATATATTCAATTCATTCAGCATGTATGCAATCATATACCAAGGATCACCTCTCCTTCCAGATGGAAAGCAGTGATGATTGACTTTTTGATACTATCCCAATTGTGGGCATTTACAAGTGATTTATTAGAAGTATATACTTTTGTATGATAATCATATTTGAATGATATATGATTTACTGCATATGCACTTATAGAATATGTGCTGTTTCAAAATGATTACTGCTTTATCTGCATTATATGCTTTATATGATTAATGAGCACTTAAACAAATATTGAATTATAGTATTATTGTTATTACTACCTGTGTGTAGTTTTGTTTGGACATTGCCATACCCTCCCATCTGCCATATTGGAAGGCCACTACCGGAAGACCCCATACTCCAAGAGTCTGTGTGCCCAGTGACAACATAACTTGTGCTTCTTCAGTGTCTGTTCTACAGAGATATTTGATCCTGTCTCATTATGCCATGGCTATTCAAACACCCAGGACGCTCTGGACAATTTTACATCTCCCTGCTGCTTTCAGACATTAACTCGACTATAACTTGTAATGTCCCCAAGTTCTTCACAGTAGCGATTAAAATCCAGCAGTCGGTGACTGATAGCACAGCCAGGACTTCGTACTAGCAGAAAATTGGGATTGCAGTATTTTAATAATAGTATGGATGTTGCTCCCTCTTTTGTTTCAGACACCAAGATTGATAGAGATAGATCACAGATTAGCAAAGGCATATAGTGCATTCAGAAGGCTTCACAAAAGAGTCTGGAGGAACAAGCACCTGAGGCAAAGCACCAAAATCAGTGTGTACAGAGTCATCGTACTGTCTATTCTCCTCTATGGGTCTGAAACATGGGTCACCTATCGCCAATACCTATGACTCCTCAAACGCTTTCATCAGCGCTGTCTTCGCACAATCTTAAATATACACTGGACCGACTATGTGACGAATGTTGCTGTCCTTGAGCAAGCAGGGATCACCAGCATTGAGGCCATGCTATTGAGAACACAGCTGCGATGGGCAGGGCACGTCTCTAGGATGGAGGACCACCACATCCCAAAGATACTACTCTATGGTGAACTCACCACGAGTCAGTGCAAGAGAGGCGCCCCAAAAGAGAGATATAAGGACTCCCTGAAACAACATCTCAGGCTCGGCCAGATTTATCACCAACAATGGTCCACCCTGGCCTCACATCGGGAGGCATGGAGACACACTATCCACAGGACTGCGCCGTGGGCGGGGTTGACGAGAAGGAGGCTGCGGCCTCTTTCGAGAAGACACACTAAACGGGTCTCGAAGAGAAACGACAACGCAACCTGGAAACAACATCACCCAAGGAGACTTTCTGCTGTGCTTTCTGCAACCGAACTTGTCTATCTCAGATTGGCCTTTTTAGTCATCAACGCGCTTGTAAAAAGTGTGGGATGAGTCCTTCCTAAGAATCTTCGTTCGCGAAATAATGCCGAGAGAGGATGTTGCTCCCTCTTTTGTTTGACTGAACTCCCCTTCCGTGTGCCATATGATCACCCCTATTCCCTCACTTTATATTCCCTCCCTTTAATTCCATAAATTGTGTCGGGTTTTAATATAATCCTGTAAATGGCTTTTAGCTTAGATTCTTAAGTTAATTACCTTAATGTCCTAACAATGATATTCATTCAATTCAAATTAATATTTGTTAATCGCCCTCCGTCCCAGATGCTCCGGGTGATTTACATAAAGATACAGCATTGAAACAGACAAGTATTAAAATCAGAATTATAAAATAAAAGCTTTATTAAAAAGCCAGGTCTTAAGTGGAATGGATGAAGAAGGTCAATGTTTTTATGGATTGAATATTGTTTTAACTTGGAATGACTGTGTATGATGCTGTTGAAACTGTATTTTAATGTATCTTAATGTATTTTAATTGTTGTGGGGTTTTATGCTGTTGTGATGTGGGCATCGAATTGTGCCGTACTGTAAGCCGCTCTGAGTCCCCCCTTGGGGGTTGAGAAGAGCGGGGTAAAATCCTGAAATATAATAATAAATAATTAAGTGCCTGTGCAAAGGATTGCAGATCGCGCATGGCTCTCAGATAAGGGGGCAGAGAGTTCCATAGAACAGGAGCAGTAATAGAAAAAGCCCTGTGTCTCGTACTATCAGGACGTACTTCTCTGGGACCTGGTACATACAAAAGATTTCGTTGAGTGGGGCGGGGCGACTGTTGATAGTGGAGAGAAGAGAGGCGGTCTCTGAGGTATGCTGGCCCCTGGCCATACAAGGCTTTAAAAGTCAGGACCAGCATCTTGTACAGGGCCCGATAATCTGTTGGGAGCCAATGGAGGTGTCACAGCGTAGGAGTTATATGCTTATTTTAAAGTTTTAAATCTCTTCACTCTTAACTCTGATATGCTTGTACGGGACTATGTCCCTCTTCTCTCAAACTGGTCATTGACCATAATAAAGTGAATTTGAACAGTCCTGTGGATTTCTATGCTAATAGCATTTCCTAATGCATGACACCTTTGCACAAAGGGGTACCCAATACCAATATACTGAAGAAATTCGCTGGTGCTTAGGAACCAGTCCACTCTGCCCTCTATGACAAACCGTCATTGTGCAGTTATGATGTACCAGCTTTACAAAATATTCGTTTCTAGTGGAGATAAAAGCTGCTGGGTGGTTTGATGAGAACGTTCTCCACAACTGCATGCTTGAATTCTCCTTGGAGATCTGGCTATGGAGGGTGTACTGAGAGCCCACATCTAAAATGGACCACTAGAGGTGGCTACAGTTTGAACCAAAACACCGTGCTTAATAGATCCAGAAGGGCAATGCTTAGGACAGTGTTTCCCAACCTTTTTTGAGCCACGGCACACTTTTAACATTAAAAAAATCCGGGGGCACACCACCAACCAAAATGACACTCTAATACAGTAAAGAACGGCTGGGGGTTGGTGGCCTGCTGGGAACAGCTGCTGGGAGTGCGAAGCCGGGAGGGGCGGAGCCAGGCTGCACCATGCCCCGCCCCTACCCCCAGCCACCTCTCCCAGCAGCTGCTCCAGCCTTGAGGGGGCAGTGCCAAGCCAGCGGTGCTGGCTTGGCACTGTCCCCTCAAGGCTGGAGCAGCTGCTGGAGTGCCGGCGGGGGAGGGGCAGAGCCAGGTCGCGCCATGCCCGCCCCTCCCCCAGCTTCAGCTCTCCTACAGGCCGCCCCCTCCCCCAGCTTCAGCTCTCCTACAGAGGAGGAGCATGAGCGGTGGACGGGCTTCAGTGGGCGGGGTTCTTCTCCCACGCGGCTTCAGTGAGCGAGGCGAGAGTCATGGTGGGAGTCATGGCGGATTGAAGCTGGCTGGGAAACTGCCAAGAAGGCGGTGCCCGGTCCTTCTTTTACATCGCCACTGCCCGGCCCTTCCTCCTCCCCCAAGCAGCAGGAGTTCGGCAGGAGGGGGGGGGGGAAGGGGGGCATAGAGCTTTTCTCGCGGCACAGCAGGAGGTCCGTTACGGCACACTAGTGTGCCATGGCACACTGGTTGAGAAAGACTGGCTTAGGAGACGTCTAAGGTGATGAATGCCCCCAAAAAGAAGAGCTGCTTCCTCCCTAGAGCTCAGCTATTTGATTAAAAGTATAATGCTGCTCTCTGGGGAAAGCTATAGAAGTCTCTTTGAAACCTTGGTGTTCATTTTTTGCCTGTTCATTCACATTAATATCTGTATCCAGGTGTCTTTTTCCATCTGCTTCCATGTTCTGTGGCAGATGTCCCAAGCTATTGAATAGTAATCTGTGTTTCAAAATCCTTTCCAGCTCTGGTTTCTTTGTGTTGTCGAAGGCTTTCATGGCTGGAATCACTGGGTTGCTGTGAGTTTTCTAGGCTGTATGGCCATGTTCTAGAAGCATCAGAAACATCAGGAGAGAATGCTTCTGAAACATGGCTGTACATCCCAGAAAACTCACAGCAACCTTCTGATTTCTTTCATTAACATAAAGGGCTGACAATAATAGCTAGCTGCAGGCGGACACAATTAATGTACCGTATATATCGAGTTTCCCTTTTTCTTCCTCTCCACAGAAAGGAAAGGAATCAGGCAGGAGACAGCTGCATTGCTCCCTTCATCCCATGATGACTGCCAGGGTGAAGAGAGGATAGATAACTGTGCTGCTCAAAGGAGCCCAGGGCATTCGCTAGCTACTCCCCTTTTCTTGCTCCTAGCCAGGAATAACTGCCTAGCCCCAGGTTGCTGGAAAAATCTCCAAAAAATGTTCCTGTTCCTGTTTTGGCTTTCTTTAATTTCAGAGCTTCAGTTATCATTAGGCGTTGGCGCCCTCACAAATCCCACAAGTTACACCGGGGAAACATGCAGACCCAGTCTAGCTCAGTTATAAGAGTGCATGCTTTAAACCCGTGGTTCCCAAAGTGGGCGGTACCGCACCCTAGTGGGTGGTGAGGTGATCCAAGGGGGCAGTGGGAGGCTCCGAAGAATTTGGGGGCCCTGAAGCCCTGTAAGGGGGCAGTGGCGGGATTCCAACTCGTAAGTGTGCGAGTTGGAAACTCCGTGCAGGCGCTGCCTGGAAACTGCAGCACCCCCCCCTCCTCTCCTCGACTCCACCCATGGCGCAGTCCTGTATTGCCCCTTCCAATCCAACGGGTCCGTTGGAAGGAAGGGGCAATACGGGACTGTGCCGTGGGTGGAGTTGAGGAGAGGAAGGGCGCGTGCGCTCCAGTTTCCAAGCAACGCTTGCCCAGGGATTCCAACTGGCAGGCTGAGACAGTCGCGCGCTTGCGAGTGTGTGTCTGCCAGTTGGTCCAGTGGAAAAAGAAAGCCTCCGCATCTGCAAACGCCCTGAGTCACTGCGGTGTTTGCAGGCGCCTCCTGGGAGATGGCCGTGGCACGAAGGAAAATACAAGCAGCTCCCAATTTCCAAGGTCCAGTATTCTCTATTGCTCAAGTTTAGTCCCATTGCTGTTGGGAGTTCAAAGTGCTCTTTGATTATAGGTGAACTATAAATCCCAGCAGCTACAACTCCCAAATGACAAAATCAATCCCCCCAACCCCACCAGTATTCAAATTTGGGCATATTGAGTATTTGTGCTAAATTGGGTCCAGATCCAGGGTTCAGAGTGCTCTCCAAATGTAGGTGAACTACATCTCCCCTAAATCACTGTCAATTCCTCCCAAACCACTCCAGTGTTTTAGGTTGGTCCTGGGGGTTCTGTGTGCCAAGTTTGGTCCAGGTCTGTAATTCATGGGGTCTCGGCTGTGGAAGTCAGAGTTGAATTGGTCAAAGGTACTGCAAATCCCATCATCCGTTGTCCACACTCCCCCAAACATATTGTTTTTGTGATTAATCACTATGCTTTAATTATGTTCAATTTGTAACAATGAAAATACATCCTGCATATGAGATATTTGCATTAGAATTTATAAGAGTAGCAAAATTATTTATGAAGTAGCAACGAAAATATGGATGGGGTCACCACAACATGAGGAACTTTATTTAGGGGTCACGGCATTAGAAAGGTTGAGAACCACTGTATTTATATATATATATATTTCTGTTTAATTGCTATTACATTTTTTAAAAAAAATTATAGGGGGGCAGTGAGTAAATTTTTTTCTGTAAAGGGGGCGGTAAGCCAAAAAGTTTGGGAACCACTGCTTTAAATTCAAAAAAGGAGCCAGATCCAATCTCCAGCCTCTTCCATTTGAAAAAGAAGAGAAAGACCACGTATCCAATGACAGGTAGCAGCATCCCAGTTTACTTCTGTCCCTTATTTATGTACCTCTGTCGTATCATTGCTCATGCCAAATTGTAGCAAGGTGGGTTTTACTTGGATTATCAGCTTCCTGGTTAGGGAGAGACATTACAGATAGATCTGAGTAAGGAGGTTTTCTCTCTGTGCCACCAAAAATCATCCCAGTCTTTGGACTCTGAGAAGATTAGAGCATTGGCCCATGAGAAGAAGAAAAAATGGAAGGAAGCCCTAATGTTGTTGGTGATAGTCTGCACTGATGGTCATGTCAACAAAGTGTGATAGGACTAAAATTGAGGAAAATGCCAGTAGGTTTGCTGCAAGGACTAGGGGGCACTCCCTAAAGCTCCAAGGTAGGAAAATTAGGACTAATAAAGGGAAATATTTCTTCACCCAGAGGGTCATTGGGTTATGGAACTCACTTCCAGAGGAGGTTGTGACAGCTGTCAGCCTGGACAGCTTCAAGGCAGGATTAGACAGACTCATGGATACCAAGGGAATCAGTAGTTACTGAAATGGACACCCAAGTGCCACCTCTGTGTTGATGGAGGCAGGCAGGATTTTCCCCGGGTACTGGTTGTGGGGGGTCAGGAGCAGGTGAGGGTTTTGCCCTCCTTTCTGCTAGAGATCCCCGTGTACAACTAGTGGGCCACTGTGTGACACAGAATGCTGGACTAGATGGGCTGAGGCCCGATTCAGCATGGCTCTTCTTATGTTCTTATGTTCTTAATCCTAAAGGCTAGCTGCCCCTTTGTGACTGCCAACCCTTTATTAATGCCAGCATAAAATGGAAAACTCTGTTGCTCTCCACGTGACAAGTGCCATATAATATCCTAATTAATATCTTAGGATTTTAGTATAATATTGATCAGGTCCAACAGGAGTCAGATCTGTGCTCTAACTCCAATTTTCACATAGGTTCTTCATTCCATCATTTGCCATAAACTTTACAATTGCTTTCCTCATTTATAGTTTCAGATTTCCCCAAATTCAGGGATCTTCTTGAGAGATCCTAGTGTGAAGACTTTCAGGAACTTTCCTTTTATAGACCCTTGGGCCTGCTTTGCTTCCAGATGGCAGGGAAATTACACAGTAATTTCTTCTAATATGGGATAACCATAGCCTGCCCTACCATGTTTTTCTTTCCCAGAAGATGAGTTGAGGATAATTAATTAGTAAACAAGTGGGTGTGTACTAATGTGCGTACTAATTGGCTATCCAGCTGCAACAAATATATCCTGGCCATTTTTGTTGGGCAGTATCTCCTGTGTGTTTTATTCTCTACATGCCCTCTTTGCAGTCCTTTTTCTTCCAAAGGCTATCTATCAGCCATTCATTGCCATCAGGGTAAATAATACTGGACTAAATACGAGAATAACGTCCTATGTTCCAAGGAAGCTAGAGCTTCACTTTTGGGTTCCAACAGCATTGTGCTGCTTTTTAATAACATTAACACAATGGAAAATGCAGAAATGAGGTAGAACGTCTTTGCAGCATGTAACTAGATGGTCAAGTACAGAAAAACACTCCAGAATTCTGTTTTTCCCCACGTTACGGTCAAAGGGATGAACTTTTAAACGTATTATGTAATGCTCTGTTCCTGTGTACTTTATTCATATTTCTTTTCTCCACAATGGTTACTATTTCTCCCTCCACCATATTCAATATGTTCCAGCTCTTAGGGTAATCTATTTTTTGTGTCACATTTGTTCTGAGCAGTTCATGAAATTGTCTTCCGGGCTGTGGCACAGCTAGTTAGTAGCCAGCTGCATTAAATCACTACTGACCAAGAGGTCATTAGTTCAAAGTTAGCCTGGGTCAGAGTTCCCGACCATTAATAGTCTAGCTTGCTGTTGACCTATGCAGCCCGAAAGACATCTGTCAAGTAGGAAATTTAGGTATCGCTTTATGCGGAGGCTAATTTAATTAATTTATGACGCCATAAAACCTTCCAGGAGCGTGCAGAAGAATGAGGAAGTACTCCATCAAAGGACTCGGTGTCACAAGTGAACAGTGACGCGGCAGCTTCTCTTGTGGCCGGAACCGAGCATACCCTCATGAAGTCGGAAAAGCTGGAATGTTAAATTGCCTCTGTGTCTATCTATATAAGTTGTATGTCTAAATGGCTTTAAATGTTTGTCATGTATATGTGCATTGTAATCCGCTCCTGCGGTGTGAGAAGAGCGGAATATAAATACAATAAATAAATAAGAACAGGACTATAAAACCAACACTATTCATTTTAAATAAGCAAAAACCAGTTCAGATGTTCATTCTGTTAAGAAACACTTAAAAAAGCAAATCACAATCGATCCCAATGGTTCCCAACCTGTGGCCCGTGGACCATCAGTAGCCTGGAAGAATAAAAATATTCTCAGGTGCCTCACCATTACTACATCATTGCCTCAAAACCATGCAGCATTGAGAGTGACTGGTCTCACATAACCCTCTTACAATGCCGAGTCAATGGTGATATCGAGAGGGAAGGGGCTTACTACCCACGAAAGATTACTACTTCCGCACGAGCTCTAGATTATTAAATATGGTTTTCTGTGGGCGAGGAGGTGGCGACTACTGGATGGCATATGTTCTGTATCAGAAACTAGAGCTGATGTGGTCTATCTGATGCAATTTTCTGAATCAGCACCCCAAATAACCAAACCGAATCTAAACTTGACCAAAAACAGATTCATAAACCTTTTGAGAGTAGTCCCTGGTCAAAAAAAGTTTGGGAACCACTGATCTATCCTAACCAGCCTTGGCCCGGCTGTGAGAGTGAAAGATTCCAGATATGCTGGGCTGAACTACAGAAGATGATACATACAAATATGAGAAGTAAATGACTTGGCTTTATCCCAATAGCCCTTATTAGGTCCAAAAAGAATTATTGCCTATGAATGATTGTGAAATTATAGTTGTAGTTATATTTTCTCAGAATAACCTGAAAGTCATTAAATTAAGCCAAACAGAATAACATATTCTATTTTGGTCCTACTAGTCAACTGAGAGATACAATAGAAGAACTCAAGACAAAATGTATTATGTCCATATTTTCCAGATAACAGGGGCATTGTGTGCCTTAGATTAAGACATCACTACTTCTGGAGGATACTTTTCAATTTGGGGAAAACCTTCAGTGCATTCTGTGTTGTTTTGTGTAAAACATCTTCCACTGAAATTCCTTTGATTTTAGCAATATATTCTGCAGCGATGAAGATATTCTTTGGTTCATTTCTCACCTGAAATACAGAAATAGGATTACGGTTTCTCCATCAAGACCTGTTGTAGATTAAATGTATCTTTAGTCGGCTGCTGAAAGAATGGTTCTGACTGCATGGTGAGACTCATTCATTTCACCACTCTCCTTTCTCCACCATTAAGGTTGGCTTTCCCAGTCTTTAACCACCAAGTCCTTTGGTTTCAGGGATTAAGATCCACAGGGAGTACCCTTTTACTATGTAATGAAGACATTGCCAAGACAGACAACAGATAGAGGTGTGTGTGTGTGTATCTCTCTCTCTCTCTCTCTCTCTCTCTCTCTCTCTCTCTCTCTCTCTATTATATAAAGGGGTTCCCGTCATGGAACGACCGTCCCAAACAGAGAAACCTTACAATGCAGAAACACCAAACTTGCCAACAGAAATAGGCCTCAAGCAAGGTAGGTTTGTAGCAAAGAAACTTTCCCCCAGAAAACCTAAAAGGCCCCCAAAACAACGAGTAAAAAAACTACATTTCCCAGCATCCTCCGGGGCTGCCAACGACTCTCCCAGCCTCTACATTCTGACAACATGATTGGCTGCCAATAAGGGCGGATTTGCATAACTCCTGTACTGGCCAGCCAACCTGAACATTCCGACCCATAATAAACTGTCAGAGGAGGATAAGGCAAAGGGCTGAGGCACAAACACAAATACCCAATTCACTTCCCACAGAAAATTTACACCCCTACAAATCACAGACCACGCCCAAAATTGACAGTAAGGCTTCATTAACTTAATTTCCCTGACAAGGCCTCACTTAATGGAATGCTGTTTACGCTCTGAATTGACAGTAAGGCTTAATTAATTTGATTCTCCAGACTACGCCTCAGCTCATTGGAAATTGTGTATGGCCTGAACTGACAGTAAGGCTTCATTAACTTGCTGTTCCTGACTAGGCCTCAGCTCATGGGACATTGTGTATGGCCTGAATTTACAGTAACCTACCTTGGCACACAGAGCCCCTATGACCCACGCTACATTCTACTACAGTTTGGAGGAGGGTGGACCATGGATTATGGGACTTGAAGTACCTCCATGATAATGGGATTTGTACTACTTCAAAACCCATCATTCCCCACAGACCACTGTGGCCCAGAACCAAGACTGATAAAGACCAAACTTGGCCCACAATGCCCCCCATGACCCACACTCCATCCGACTGCAGTTCTGAGGAGGACACACCATGGATAATGGGATTTCAAGTACCTCCACTCACTTCCAAAGTAGCCCACCCACACAAGCATCAACCTCTACATCAACACAGCAGACAGAAAGACAAAAAACATTGTATATCCACAAGCTACGCAGAACGCCAGCAACACCACACACCAACAACTCCCCAGGACTTCAACATCCCACCCACCAGAACAACCCACAACGACACAGCCATGGCCCCAACAACACCATGGCCCCAACAACAATTCCAACCCTTACATACTCAGACTTTCTCGCATCTCTAAATAGGGCACAGCAATGCGTGCCGGTACAGCTAGTGTGTGTGTGTGTGTGTGTGTGTGTGTGTGTGTATATATATATATATATATATATATATATATAGAGAGAGAGAGAGAGAGAGAGAGAGAGAGAGAGAGAGAGAGAGGCTTTCCCATCTTTTGGCATTTTCGGAGGCTCGGTTCTGTCACTCCATTTCCTTGCCAAAGAGCTTTTCTTTTTCTGATCGAAACGCCATGCCTAAAATACCTCCCCACTTTAATTTGGTTCCTATTTATCTACTCACTTTTGTTTTTGAACTGCTAGGCTGGCAGAAGCTGGGCTAAGGTCAGGCGCTCATCCTGATCCGGGCTTCAAACTATCAACCTATCCAGATGTATTGCAGCTTGGTGATTAACCTTCTGTGCTAAAGACATCTTTCTATCTTCTCACATGTCACATAGTATAGAGTTACATGCCACTCTATAATACAAACATACAACTCCATTGATGAGGGTTGCACGGGGTCAAGAGGCACAAAGCCCTTTTAAAGTATATTTTCATTTTCATTATTATTAGCCTCTTCGTTGGCGCCCCCTTGTTGTGGGGGAGAGGCTTGCGTACCCTAATGAAGTTGGGTGCTATGCTGGTGATGGCATAATAGCCACCAGTAGGAACTCCCATGCCAGACAGGTCACAACCGAAGGGTCTGACAAAGAGCGTCAATGGGCAGCATGGGCTCTCTAGCCTATTGGAAACCATCCTAAGAGTAGGACAACTCCAATTTCAAACCCAAGCATTTGGTGCTCGTTTAACCCTGTAAGGTCAACCATCTAAGAGAAGGAAACTCAAACCAGACTTACGACCAGAGGACCTCGCTGCCACCGTCCCAGCTTGCAGACAAACCTTTGGTTTAAAGGGTGAGGCCAGTTCTGTGCACATTGCGCTCCACCAGAAAAATCCATTGCACAGGCTCGAAGGACACAGCCAACCTCCGAATCATCAACGTGCTTGTAGAAAGCCTGGAATGAGTCCTTCCTGAATCTTCGTTCGTGAAGAAAAGCCAAGAAGAATATCTTCTCAAGTCTGAACTGTATGCATCATCATTTCTTTTGCCATTTACTTCTTACATTTTATGTATTATTTCTGATCTTGGTTAAAAAAAATGCAGGTTAATAACTTTACCTGTTTTTCAGGACCTAGTGCAGGAGAATCCGTTTCCAAGCAAATGCTTTCTAGCGGCAGCTGCTTCACCAATTTCTGCTTCTTGAGGAACATAAAACAGGCCATTAACATCTGCAGTCTCTGAATGCATAGTCAAGCATTAAAACAAATCATTAAAATGCCAGAAGGCTAAAATACATATAGTATTATGGAATTATAGTTGGTCTTAATAAAGGGATTGCCCATTTATGGACTTTGAATTCTATTTTGTACTTACAGACTAACATGGTGATCTCCATTTTTGTACTAAAATAAAGTACCGTATTTTTCGCACCATAAGACGCACCTGCTGATAAGACGCACCTAGATTTTAGAGGAGGAAAATAGAAAAAAAAATATTTTCACCCCTCTAAAATCTAGGTAAGTCTTATCAGCAGGTGCATCTTATCAGCTCTGACCGCGACGCTGGTTCGCTCCTCCTCTGCCCTCCTTTCCTTCCCTCCGCCATCCCACTTTGGGAGGAAAAAAACTGCGTCTTATGGTACTAAAATAAAGTAAGTTTTCTATTAAAATCACAAATTATTCTTTTACCCAGACAACTGTAATTCAAATATTAATAATTCCTCCCAAAACCTGACTTCAAATGATCCTTTAAGGATAGGAAAGAGCTTTTCTTCATTAACGTATCAATTGCCAGTCACTGGAAGAAGAAAACCACACTCTTAACATCTTTTCCATTCCCTGTTTCAGGAACATGAGAGCTGAACAGCTTGTAGAAATAAGCAAGTGTTCTTAATTCTTAAAATAACTAGTAAAAATAAGCTCTTAAAATTTCACTTGAGTAACCAAATGATAAATGCGCAAGTATATGTAATTCTATTAATACATATGTCTTAATGCATTTAACGGGACTTACTGCCAAGTAAATATTTGTAGGGCTGCAATCAAAGAGTACAATCCTCTCCAGAAGAATTCAGAAGAAACCCTCACTGCATTCTGAGTAGTTTTTGAATAATATTTCAAGTTATTTGCTCTATTTTGGGTGTAATATATAAAAACCTTTGTAAACACTTTGTATTGTTAGTACAATGAATGAGTTACACATCTAAAGATCAAGAATTATGGGAACTACTCGAGGTTATGGTTACGTGGAAGACAAGTTCCTGTTTTTGTTGAAATATGGCTATTATTTAGTCTATTATTCTGGGAGTAAAATGAATTATAACAAGAGAAAAGGCCCTTCCGCTTGACTTGTCCATGTGTGCATCCCAAGCCCATTTCAATAACAATAGCAGGATATCCATCTTCAGGCCATAAATGGGAGGGGTGTTTACCCAGATTGCACAGGTTTGTTTGTGATTTTTATAAAAACAAATGTTGGCTAAATTTTCACATATGCTGCAGGAGGGAAATTGCACATCCCCGCAAAGATTAAAGCGTTACTCGAAATCCTAAACAAAAAGATCTTATAATAATACATCATGAAAATAACAAAGAACTACTGCAAGCCAAATAGAACAAGCAGCCTTGCTGGCAGTCAGCATCACTTCATTGAGAAGGATGTGTATGTTGGTTTTTTTACTGTACGAAATCTCCTGCTCCACTTCCCCATATTGAAAAGGTTCCCCAAAATGTTGGATTCCAGTGTTAGATGTAAGCTCACAACTGCATATCACAAAGGGCCGCTAAATAACATTTTACATAACTATGAAAATAAAGATATAGTTAGATGGCATATATATACAGTACAATAAATGCTTCCAGTTTGCTACTGTTGCAAATCAGCCTGTGTTTGTGTTTCAGGATCATGGTGCTTCTGATGTGGGAAATGATGTGGGAAATGATTGCACTGAGGTGCAAGATAGAGATGGTTTGGTCAATGATATTCATGCAGAGAATGACAGAGAGACACCAGTTCAAAGGGCAGTTTCTCATGAGAATGTCCTTGCAGGGTATAGCGATGGTGGTTTACTCCCTAACTCTGTGAGCTCTCAAGATTTGGGTTTTGAAAGCAACTTGACACCTGGAGGAATTAATGAGCAGCAAGATAGGGAATGCTGGTTGTTACCTTTAAAGCCCTAAACTGTTCAGGTCCAGACTACCTGGCCAACTGCATCTCCTTATATGAACCTGCTTGGGCACTGCGCTTATCAGGGGAGGTCCTCCTCTCAGTCCCACCCCGTCTCAAACCCAGTTGGTGGGAACAAGAGAAAGCATTCTCTGCAATTGCCCCCCGCCTCTGGAACACCCTTCTGAAGGAGATCAGAATGGCCCCATCACTGTCCTCTTTTAGGAATAAAATAAAAACCTTTCTATGTACCTAAGCATATGGCGATGTGAATGCTTAAAGATCTGGCTTTAAGAAATATGGAATGGAATACAGGCATGGCATTTAACCTGTTTGTATTGACATTGTGTACATTTGTTATTACTGCTTTTTATGTGACTGTTTATTGTCAAATGTTTTGTATCATTTACCTGAATTTATTTAATTTATTGTACTTTTATGACATTGAATATTTGACTTTTATGCTATGAGCAACCCTGAGTCCCCTTGGGGAGATAAAAATAAAGTTTTACTTTGTTACTTATGATGGAATCAGACCACCAGGTGTAGACCATTTCATCTTCCTCTGATTCCTTTTCCATCAGCAGTCCATGTCATTTGCATATGACCCCAGCAGGTTCTGGCAGGCCAGCAAATAATATTTCAGATAAGGAGAAGAAATCACATGGAGGAACCCTTTCAATCTCACCTGTTCACTCCTTACAATGGAAGGAGGGATGGAGAAAAAGTACCCAGCCTTCACTCCTTCCAAAGCCACTGATGGCCTTCCATCAAAGGCATGGAGCAGCACCCTTTCAGCACCTAAGGAAAACAACAAGAGTCAACAAAAATAATACTTGTGTTTCAAACAGAATATTTAGAATAAAAAAATAAGAACTGGAAAAGACCACAATTGCCATTCAGTCCAACCACCTTACCATGGCTCTGTCTCCTCTCAGCCTTCCTTTCCACAAGCTAAACAAGCTGGCAGTCTGCGACTGAGCAAAATTCAAAGTGCTGGCTTTAGACCAGGCCTGGGCAAACTTCGGCCCACCAGGTGTTTTGGACTCCAACTCCCACAATTCCTAAAAGCCAATAGGCTGTTGGGAATTGTGGGAGTTGGAGTCCAAAACACCTGGAGGGCCAAAGTTTACCCAGGCCTACTTTAGACTATAAAGCCCTAAACGGTTCTGGTCCAGCTTACCTGTCTGAACGTATCTCCCTCTATGAACCATATCAGAGGTTAATTACCTGTCCGAACATATCTCCCTCTATGAACCATCTCAGAGGTTAAGAGTTTCTGGGGAGGCCTTGCTCTCGGTCCCATCTCCTTTGCAGACATGACTGGTGGAGACAAGAGAGAGGTGGCCCCATGGCTATGGATCTCCCTCCCCGGTGAAATCAGATCAAATCCCTCACTCCTAACCTTCAGAAAGAAATTTAAGATGTGGATGTGGAACCAAGCCTTTGGACAGTCATTTTCAGTGCAATAAGTGAATATGGAATAGTGCAATTTACGACTGGAATAGCTCCAGGACTATGCCTTTGGATTGCGTGGTTTTTAATGAATTGGTTTTAAGATTGAGATGCTTTTAACTTTTTGGTTTTAATGTTAATGTTTTGTTTTATTGTTTGAATGTATGTATGTATGTAGTATGGATGTATATGCAGCATCGAATCCTGCCTTTTTGTAAACCACTCTAAGTCCTCTTCAGGGTGAGAAAGATGGGGTAGAAATACAGTAAACCGCTCCGAGTCTTCAGGGAGTGGCAGTATACAAGTTGAAGTTGAAATAATAAATAAATAACAAAATAAACATTTATTTATTTATTTACATCATTTATATTCTACCCTTCTCACCCCGCAGGGGACTCAGGGCGGATCACAATGCACATATACAGACAAACATTCAATGCCATAGACATACAACATATATAGACAGACAACAAGCTACACAATTGGTCGAGAGCTCACCCCGACCCAGACAGGCCTCATGACCTTCTGGTCATTAGAGATCTTACTTTTTTTTTAAGGTATAAATAGTTTTATTATTGTAGTTTCAAACATTAAAAGAAACATATATCACAATACATCCGGGGGAGGGGGGAAAAAGGGGTGGGTAGGATAATAGGGGGTGGGGGTTGACACAAGAGGGGGAAAGGGAAAAGGGGAAGGGGGTAAGTGAAGTACACGGTACTTGGGGTTTGGGAGGTATTTCTGTTCTTGTGGCTTTTGCAGCTTGCGGATATATTCTTAATCTTCATCAGCCCTGTGTCAATGTTACTTATGCCTATAGAGAAATACAAATTGGATATGGTATTTCTATACCCTTAGGTAGTCTGTATTGTTAGCACATATACATCTTATGCGTGTCTCCCGGCCTCTTCTTCCCTGACTGTTACATTATTATAATACACATCATTGTGGCCCTTCACGGTTTATCAGAGCTTTGGTCCATTCATTCCTATTAGTTCCAATTCAACTCTAGATCTACCTTATGCTCTCTCTTAAAGTAGTTTTGCACTATTGACCAATCGGTTTTCCTTATCGGGGTTAGCTGGATGGTTTTGAGTTCCTCAGTCATCCATTCCATTTGAACGGATTCAATTACCTTATAAAGCCATTCATCCTTCCCTGGCTCGGTGGCAGATTTCCAATGCCTGGCGTACACCAGTTTGGCTGCGGTGGTTATGGCCAAGAATATGCGCTTTTCGTTTGTGTCGAAGCTTGGGTCCATAATTCCTAAGAGGAACATGTCAGGTTTTCTCTCTATATGTTTTGAAAAGATTTTATTTAGTTCTATACTTATAATTTTCCAATATTTTTGGGCTTTCGGGCACAGCCACCAGAGATGGAAGAAGGTTCCGCTTCGGGCCCCGCAGTTCCAGCAGTCCGGTTTTACATTTTTATAAATTTTTGCTAATTTATTGGGGGTCAGGTACCACCTATATAGTACTTTTAGCCAATTTTCCCTGTACTTGTGGCAAACGGAATAATTTACATTTTTCTTCCATATTTCTTGCCAGGTGTTCCATTTTATCTTGTAGCCAATGTTTCGTGACCATTTTTTCATATGGTCCTCTAGTTTTGGGGCCGTCTGGATTATCTGGCTATAGATTTTCCTAACTAGATTTTTATCTGGTCCGAGCAGAACCTTCTCCATCTCTTCCTGGTCGCTTGCGAATCCTCTTTTGGAATCTAGTTTAAATTTTTCGGCTAGTTGACAGTATGGAAGCCAGCCCATCTCCCTTCCTTCCATTGTTAATTGTTCTTTGCTTTTAAGTGCGTTATTAAGTCCATTCCAATATAATAATTCTTTATAAGTATACCATTTGGTATCTTTCAGTTGTCTGATTCGGAATGCCTCCACCGGTGAAAGCCATGTGGGGGTTTTGGAGTGGATTTTGGGACTATATTTATGCCAGATTCTAATTAGTGGGTCTCGTATATAGTGATTTTTAAAATTTTTGTCAATTGCTATTTTATTATAACCCAAATAGCCGTGGAACCCAAATTTAAGGTCATGTCCTTCTAGATTCATTAATCTATTATCCTCTAATTTTATCCAAGCTCCGACCCACGCCAGGCAATTTGCCTCAAAGTATCTTCTCAAATCGGGGACGCCGAGGCCACCATTTGCTTTATTTCCTTGAAGTATCTTCATTCTGACCCTCGGCTTTTTCCCACTCCAGATAAATCTGGAGATGTCCCTCGTCCAGATGTTGAACTGAGAGTCCTTTTTGATAATCGGTAGCGTTGCGAAAAGAAAGTTCATTTTAGGCAAGGTCATCATTTTGACTGCCGCAATTCTGCCAAGGAAGGATAAATTTAGCTTAGACCAATTCTTAAATTCTCCTTTGATCGTCTCCCATGTCCCTTTATAGTTATTTTTATATAGTAGGGAGTTTTTAGATGTGATATTAATTCCCAGATACTTCACCTTCTTTACAATTACCATCTCTGTTTTTGCCTCGAGGTCAAGTTTTTCTGCCCCTGTTAGGTTCAATGTCATCATCTGTGTTTTAGTTTTATTTATTTTGAGGCCTGCCAATCGTCCAAAATTCTCAATTGTCTCCAACCATCTTATCACTGATTCATTTGGTTCTTCCACGATCAGCACCAGGTCGTCTGCGAAGGCCTGTAGTTTAATTGCCTCGCCTTTTATTCTTAGCCCTTTCAGAGTATCATCCTTTCTTATCTCGTCCAATAGTGTTTCCAGGGTGAGAGTGAACAGCAGCGGGGATAGTGGACAATCTTGTCTTACCCCTTTTTGGATCCTTATTTGGTTGGTTTTGGTGCCGTTGACTAAAATTCTGGCCTTTTGTTCAGTATATATTGCTTTTATTGTATTCGCAAATTGATATCCCATATCCATTTCTTTTATTAAATGTTCCAAATATTCCCAATTAGTCCTATCAAAGGCCTTTTCGGCATCTAGAAAGATCAATGCAGCTTTTTGGTTAATGTTTTTATTATAATATTCAATAACATCTATAATCGTTCTTATGTTTGTTTTTAGTTGTCGATTTGGTAAAAAACCATTTTGATCTTTATGGATTCTGTCTTTCAATAATAGTTTTAGCCGTTCTGAAATTATAGATGCAAATATTTTATAATCTGCATTAAGCAGCGATATTGGCCTGTAGCTCCCTGGCTCCATTAGGTCTTTCCCTTTTTTTCTATCAAAATTATGTTAGATTCGTTCCAGGACTCTGGGACTTTGCCCTGTTTCATCACCCCATTGTAGAGTATTCTAAGGAAGTCCACTAACTCCGCGCTGTGCTCCCGATAGTATTCTGCGGTGTACCCATCGGGCCCCGCCGCCTTACCGAGCTTGGTTCTTTGGATTGCCCTTAATATCTCTTCTTTGGTGATCTCGTGATTTAGCTGTTCTCTATCTTCGTCGGTAACTCTATTTATTTTTCTGCCACTGATATATGAGACCAGATCATCTAGCTTAATATCTCCTTTACAGTATAAATCTGCATAGTAGGCCTCTAGGGCCCTCTTAATTTCTTCGTCTGTTGTGGCCTCCTTCTGGTTGTATTTTAATTTGTGAATCACATTTCTCTTTCTTTTTTCCTTAAGTTGCCACGCCAATAATCTCCCTGGTTTATTGGCTTGCTCGAAATATCTTTGATTCGTGTATTTTAAATTTTTCTAATTTTCTCAAGCTCGAAAAATTCTAATTGTTTCCGTAAGAGTTTTATTTCTTTTGAGATCTGTTTATTGTTAGGGCTAATTTTTAAAGATTTCTCCGCCCTCTCTACCTTGGCTACTATTTCCTTATAGTCTTTTTCTCTGGCCCTCTTGCTAAGTGCCTGGTGCTTCATGAAGAATCCCCTCATATAAGCCTTACTCGCATCCCATATTGTATTTGTATTTTCATTATCTTTACAATTGATTTCAAAAAATTCTTTGACCGTTTGCCTGCTCTTTGCCTTTAATTTGGTGTCTTTTAAGAGGAATGCCGGGTATTTCCATGAATACTCGGTTCGCCTTTCTGCTATTTCTAATTCAACACCACAATGGTCGGAGACATGTCGAGAATGGATTTTGGCAGATCTTACTAGACCCATCAGATTTTCCGAGGCGAATACGTAATCAATTCTCGACCATGAGCTGTGTCGGTCCGAGTAGAAGGTGAAGTCTCTGGTTTTAGGGTAATTTGCCCTCCATACATCCTGTATTCCCATGTTTTTTGTGAACTCAAAAAAAGATTTAGGCAATTTTCCATTAATTCTTAGCCCCCCTTTCTTTGACAGGTTCTTATCCATATGTGGATCGATTACTCCGTTCATGTCCCCCATTATAATTAGGCTATCATATTCACTGTCTAACATTTTTTCTTCTAATTTCTGAAAGAAGGTTGTCTTGCTGTCATTCGGTGCATATACATTACATATTAATACATATTGATTTCCGTTCTTGATTTTAACCCCAATGAACCTGCCCTCTTCATCTTTAAATTCTAATTTTGGTTGCCACATATTTTCTATATATAATGCAACCCCTTTTTTCTTCTCTCTAGCTGAGGCTTCAAATAGAACTCCCAGAGTCTCCTTCCGTAGCAGGTGCGTCTCGCTTTTTTTATATGTGTTTCCTGCACCGCCACTATGTTTGCTTTCCTTTTCCTTAGGTAGTTGAATACCCTTTTCCTCTTCCCCCCACTGTTCAGTCCGTTAACATTAAGGGAGAAGCACCTGAGGTATCTCATTCTACGTCCGATGTTGCACTCTCTGCAATCTCTTCTTTGTCTTCTCCCTCCTCTATCTCGTCGTTGTCGACTTCTTCATCATCGCTCTGCCGGTCGATATCCTTGATGATCTCAATGTCCTTATTTTTGCTAGACTCCTCCAGTTCTAGATTCAAGTCGTCCTCTTCCGGATCTGGTGGGATTTCCCTTGGTGTTGGCAACCTTTTGTGCTGAAGTCAGCCAATACTTTTTCCCTCTGAAGGTGGCCATGACGCCCTCCAGTTTTTCCCATCGGTAGCGTATGTTATTTTCTTTTAATATGTCCGTGAGGAAATAGTACTCTTTTCTTCTCTGCAATATTTCAGATGGTATTTCCTTTAGTATTAGCACCGTTTTTCCTTTGTACGCTCCCTTGGTCTTGTTCTGCCACTTCAGGATGTCATCCCGTACACATTTTAAAGAGTATGTTGCGATAATGTCTCGAGGGACCTTGTTCCTTTTGGCAAATCCTGAATTTAATCTAAAAACTCTATCAACTTTCCCCTCGATGTATGCCACCGAGGAGTTCAGGATCTTCGCCGATATGGCTATAATTATTTCCTTTAAATGCTCTCCCTCTTCTTCTTCAACTCCTCTAAAACGGAGTTGATGTTCCTTGGTTTCCAGGTCCAATCTTAGCTGCTGCTCGTGGGCGGAAAGCACTTGGTTTTCTAGATCTTCTATTTTCCCATCCAATGCCTTTTGTTTGGTTTTAAGTTCTGTATTTTCCTTTTTTGAGGTCTCAACCTCTTCCTTCATTGTGGATAAGCCACTATTCATGATCGCCATCTCTTCCTTCATGTCCTTAAGGTCACCTTTTAGCTCTGTCTTCATTTCTTTTAACTCCGACTTAAGGTCTTTTCGGGATTCTTTGATTTCCTCTTTCATCTTTTTCCTGTCTTCCTCTCCTCCTTTTAGCATATTTTTTATTCCTAGCATTTCTGCCATTAGCTCTTTAAATCCAGGATCCGATGCATTGGATAGCCTCCTTGGTATCTCACCTTTTTTGTCCTTTTCCTTTCTGGCCCTTGTGGACATCACAGGATAATTCATTGGCTTGGTGGTGATAATCTATGAAGAACACACCCCTCCGGTCGTTCTTGTTGTTTATACAATTTGGTGTACTTCCAATCTCTGGGTTGTTTAGAATATTAGTTGTTTAGGGTATAGTATTTTAGGATTTTGAGGTGTTTTCTCTTCCCCCGTATCTCTATGTTGTCTTTCTTTGCGCTTTTCGGCTTTTCGTCGGAGGTTTTGCGTCAGATAACGTCAGTTTAGTCAGTTTAGTCCCTTTGTTCCCTTGGGGGCACTGGGAGGGCTTCTCTGCTCTTTCTATCTCTGTGTTCTCGAGCCTTCGTCGCTTCCTGCCCACCCCTTCCGCCTCACTCTGCAGCGTGCGCTCCCGGCTCAGCTGTTCGGGCACCACCTCCTCGTCCTCCTCACGCCCGCCTCCGCTCGCTATGTACCTCCTTCGGTGATGGCCTCACTTCCGTCTTCACCCTCAGGATGCCTTATCTTTTGATCTTTCTGCCATCTTCCACACACTGTGGGTAAGGGCGACCGGGAGCTTCGTTAGATTGCTTGCCTGTTTCTCCTTTAGCTGCTGTGAAGGCTATGGGTGTTGTTTTCTTTCCCCCCCCCCCCTCTATTTCTCTGATTGTTTTGGCCTCCTAGCGAGGCGGAAAGATTCTCCTCGGCACAGGGCAAAGCTCAGTTCTTCTCCACGATCGTCTCGCAAGTTGGTACTTCCTTCCCTTATGTTGTCCCAAACCCCCGTGTGGCCAGGCGGGCGGGAGGTAATGATCCTCAATGTGGATCGCGCTCTGGGGGGGGAATCCCTTCGGGCTTCTTCTGCCTCTAGTAGCCTTGTCCGACTCCTTGAGGGGGTCGGAACTCGGCTACCTGGGCTATCTGTTAACCCTGGACCTTAGTGTTCACTATCCAGAACACTGGCGAGTGTAAGCTCACTCGATCCCCTTTCCCGGCTTCGATTCCAAGAGAGGATCTCTTAGAACGCAGCCCTCTCCGCCATGGCCTGACCGGAAGTCCTTGACTTCCAAAACTTAGATGATTTTGGTCACCCTTCTCTGGACACATTCTTGTCCAATTGTGTTGCTAGACACTTATGTCAGAAGTCTGATTGGGAACTTCAGGAATAGATGATGTTGTAGAACTTCTTATTCTAATTAGTGTAACTAAGTAAGTAAGTAAACTTTATTTCGGTCGATGACCAGATCATAACACAGGGACCCAGTCCTGCACATCCACATCAAACCCAAGGATTTAGGGAAGGACGGTCTACGGTAGACCATTGCCTAGTGTTCTGATAGAAAAATATACCACCAACAGCTCTGTATGTGGCCTTTATAGAATTTAAGGCTGCCTTTGACTCCATCTCCAGGACCAAACTATGGGAAAAATTAGAAGGCACCTCAATTGACAGATGGCTTCTCCATATTATCCGTCAGAAGGGACACCTTTAAAAATAAGATGCAACCCTCAAGGCCACCTTACTAACGCAGTTAGAGCAGAGAAAGGAGTCAAGCAAGGCTGCATCTAAGCCCCGTCATTATTCAACCTATACATCAACTCTATGGTGGACCAATTGCACAACATGGACTTTCCCCCTCCAAAATTTGCAGGGAGACATACAGTATATCCACCTTACTTTATGCTGATGACGCAGCTCTGATTTCAAGAACACCAATAGGTCTCAAAAGAGCACTGAAAGCATTGGCACAATATTGTAGAGAGGATCAGTTACAACTTAACTCCCAGAAAATAAAAAGCATGGTGTTTGCCAAAAGACTTAGAACTTCACCACTGGCGTATAGATGGAAATAAAATTGAGCAGGTTTCAAATATCTGGGGGTAGTCCTCCACTCTTCCGGCAGCAGAAAAGCACATGGAGTTTATGTGGCTGAGATTACACACAAAGGAGTTTGTCTGCCTTACTAAAATACCTGAAGTCAAAAGGGGGACACTTTATACCCACAGCACTCAAACTTATTGAAGCCAAGTCAATGGCACAACTTCTTTACGGTTCCCAGATTGGTCCCTTTTCTAACTTCTCCCCACTGGAGACTGTTCAATCCAAATTCTTAAGATCGGCCCTCCAGGTACCAAAGTGTGTCTCCAATGCCACCATATATCTGGAGACTAGCTCCTTGAGAGTTGAGGCCAGGGTGTGGGAGATACTGTTGAATTACTGGCTCAGACTATCCGTCTCTCCTCTGGGCCTTGCACCTCTCATTATGAAGGACAACTTCCATCCAGTTGGCAAAGGGAGATAGTAGGCAAACTTGCATCTCTGGGTCTTTCCCCGGAACTACTAACCAGCATGGAATATGACCAAATCCCAGATCAAGCAACAGAAATTTCTTATTCTAATTAAAGCACTGCACTAATATTAGAGACCAACGTTCAAGTCCTCACTGAATCTTGAAGCTCTCTGGGTGACCTTGGATAAGTCACTACCCCTAAGCCTAATCTACATACAGTACAGTATTTATTTTTTGTTAAAATAAAATAGAGACGTGAGAAACATGTAGAAGGTCATATAAAAGTATAAAAAAATAGTTCTTATTTGCACACTGAGGAGTCGGTGGTGGCGCAGTGGGTTAAACCCTTGTACCGGCAGACTAAAGACCGACAGGTCAGAGGTTCAAATCTGGGGAAAGCACGGATGACCTCCCTCTGTCAACTTCAGCTCCCCATGCGGAGACACGAGAGAAGCCTCCGACAAGGATTGTAAAACATCAAAACATCCAAACGTCCCCTGGGCAACGTCCTTGCAGACGGCCAATTCTCTCACACCAGAAGCGACTTGCAGTTTCTCAAGTCGCTCCTGACACGAAAAAAAATAAATTGCATACTACGTTTTGGCTAAAGCACTTAGGGCAGTTTAAATTATATAACAATGCAAGAAAGAAATTATTTTTCAAAGAGACAATAAGCACATTCAAGTGCTATGGTTTTCATACTGCTATGACAGAGATGTGGCTCCCTGGAAGTTGTTAAAATGCAAGACCCATGGTCCCACAACACTGGCTGTAAGTGACGACAGTCCTGGCCCAATGGTACAACAGTCCTGGCCCAATGGTACAACTGTCTGCACCATAGAGAAATCCTGAAGGCAGGATTTCTCTAAAGTACAACTTTTGTGGCCTTCATGAATTATTCTGAACATGACAATGAAGGAGGAAAAGGTTTATCGTGTAATAAGAGAAAAATTGACTGTTCCACACAGAAAGTTTGGCCACCTTTTCATGAATTTAGGGGAGATAAAATAAAACATGGATCACCAAAAAGCCCCACCACAACTTAATAATACCTTGTTCCTTTAAGAGGTTAATGGTTGGCCTTCCAGCCGAGCGGGAGTGGACATTTCTAACATAAATAAAGAGAACAAAAGATATTTTTTTAAAAACTGAGCTAGACTTTCATAGTCCAATAAGCCAATTACTTGAATGGCATCTGATCATTTCTTACAGTTTTAGGCTTGATTGAATAAGGATGTTTTAACTAATCATTATCCAGCATATAGCCTGAAGACATATTTATCATAAAAGGTTACATAAACAAGTGAACAACTGTATTTTGATGTAATATTAAGCTTCTGATTATAGCAAAATGGGGTGGAGGGAGGAGGAAACAGTTATTAGTACAATGCCTAGAGAAACCTCAAAAAAGTATACAAATATTATACAACACAACAGCCAATTACCCTGAAAATGTAAGAGCAACATTTTATCTCAATTGCGGTCAGATTTATGTAAGCTGGAATAAGAATGTTAATAAGATCAGTGCAATTGCAATAGCACCTAGACTAATCAGTAACTCGAACTCAACAATTTCAAAGGGTTATGAGTTTGGTTTTATCCTCCTACATATACAAATAACAACCTTTCTTGCAATGAACATCTTATAAGACCTACAAAGGCAAATCTAGTTGTTTTGCCAGTTGAATCTGTTTGATCAAGACCTGTCTTTGCCCTTCCTTCTGTTCTTCAGTGCTAGCGATCCTTGGCATGAAATCCAGACCAACCTGGAGGAAGAATGGAAAAATTAGACTCTTTTCTATCCACTCAAATGTCGTCATCTGTTAAGAGTCTTGGTGTCACTCTAGACTCTCAACTGCCGATGGAGGCACACATCTCCATCGTCAGTAGAGTAGCATTTTTCCATCTCCGCCAGGCAAGGAAGCTGCCCCCCTGCCTGTCCCGCCACGATCTAGCCACAGTGGTCCAAGCCACGGTCATCTCAAGGCTGGACTACTGTAACACTCTCTACATTGGCCTTCCTTTGTCGGTGATCCGGAAACTCAAGCTGGTGCAGAACGCTGCAGCTCGGCTGCTGGGAGGCGTTCCGACATGCTGCCACATTACTCCTATCTTACGCGAACTGCACTGGCTCCCAGTTGAATTACGGATTACCTTCAAAGTGCTGGTATTGACCTTTAAGGCCTTGAATGGTCTGGGGCCAGTGTACCTATGGGACCGCCTCGCCCTATACTGTCCCACTAGACCACTGCATTCAGAGTCACATAACCTTCTGGTAATCCCAAGCTGTAAGTCCTTCCACTTAACTTCAACATGGAGGAGAGCTTTCCGTATTATTGCACCAACACTTTGGAATGTGCTCCCTCCAGAAGTCCGTGCTCTTCCTAGCTTGCTGGCCTTTCAGAAGGCCTGCAAGACTTTGTTATTCCAACAGGCGTTCAGCATTTAAATTGCAGGCCCTTTGCTATTGGAAACTGCAGGCTCTCTGACACCTGCTATTATGTGTGTTCGGATTGTTGTATTGTTTTAGGATTTTTTAAAAATGTATTTTTAAATGTATTTATATATGCGGTTTTAACCATATTTTACTATGTGTAAGTCGCCCCGAGTCGGATGGGAGTGGCGATGGATAAATCCAAATAAATAAATAAATAAACTAGACTCAGCTAGGAGCTATAATTAAAATAAACCCAAATGACCAGGACCTTCTTAATATTGTTAGACTACAAATTCCATCACTGCTAGCCAACACAGCCAATGGGAATTATAGTTTCACAAACGTAGGCCGCACGCTCTCCATTTCTCCTCTAAATATAATCAAGTTTACATTTAATAGTACAGGCAGTCCCCGAGTTACAAACATCCAATTTAGAAATGACTCATACTTAAGAACAGGGGCGAGACAACAGGAAGTGAGAGAAATCTAACTCTTAGAAGGCAAATTCACTCTTGAAGAAGTTATCATGGGAAAAAGGTATCTCCACTAAAGCTTTATCTCCCATTCTTGTTCCTTCAACAAGCCAAATTTCCTAAAATCCAACTATTACAAGGACAGAAATCTTCTAAACAGGGGCACAGACAGCAAAACAAACATCACAGGGGTGTTTTAATATGCTATTCAAAGTGTGTGTGTGTGTGTGTGTGTGTGTGTGTATGGCTGAAGGTACACTTAAAAATGTACCTGTTCCAACTTACATACATAAGAGGAAATCATCATGTATGATGACTATGTATGTGAAATATAAATCCCATATCTGAAGCATTCATTAAATATTTGTGTCCTATATTTCATTGTTCACAGACTGCATATATTATTTATTTATTTATTCATTCTTTCGGCTTCTAGACCGCTCCCTCTAGAAGCTCGGAGCGGTTTACAACAGGTAAAAAACAGGCGTAGAACTGACATTATAGAACAACGGTGATTATGTATGATAATCCTAAAAGGGAATGCTGTGGCACATGCGTACTGTCTGGAATAGCAGCTAAAATAATAATCATGTATAAAAGGTAAAAGTTTCCCCTGACATTAAGTCTAGCTGTGCCCAGCTCTGGGGAGTGGTGCTAATCTCTCTAGCTGAAGAGCCAGTGTTGTCCATAGATGCCTCCTAGGTCATGTGGCCGGCATGACTGCATGGAGTACCGTTACCTTCCTGCTAAAGCGGTACCTATTGATCTACTCACATTTGCATGTTTTCGAACTGCTAGGTTGGCAGAAACTGGGGCTAACAGCGGGAGCTCACTTCCTGAATTCGAAACGCCAACCTTTCAGTCAGCAAATTCTGCAGCTCAGCGGTTTAACTCACTGCGCCAACAGGGGCTCCTAGCTATGTATATGTCCAGCAAAGTACACAAAGAAGCTTTTCTTCCACATATTTCTAACAAGCTAAGCTAATTATCTTCTAAAGCACAATCCTATGCAAGTCTACACAAAGTAGGCTCTTTTAATTTAATAGATTTGCTGTTGTGTGCCTTCTAGTTGTTTCCAACTTACAGTGATCCAAAGGCAAACCTATCTTGGCGTTATCTTGGTCAGTGATTTTCAACCTTTTTTGAGCCGCGGCACGTTTTTTACATTTACAAAATCCTGGGGCACACCACCAACCAAAATGGCACTCTAACACAGTAATACATATAGTTAATATGTTTTAACTATTTGTACACTCACTTAGTGTGAAACCTGGACCGGTTTCGATGAACACAAAATAGATATCCTGGCAGGAATGGTAGACAGACACACACGAAGCTCTTGCTCAACAGCTGTCAGTCTCTCTCTGTTTTTAGTTTTTATCGCAGTCAAGCTTGAGAAGCTCATCTCACACAGATATGTGGTGAAAGTGAACCCAAATGAAAGATAGCTTTCACTGTATTGCCCAAAACTCACTGTCTTTTCTTTTTTTCTTTTGTCCACCACTCATATTAGGGCCTTCATATGTGCCATAATTTTGTCCAGGGCCTTGTTCGGCATTTGCATTTTCCCTTCTCAAAAACTTTTCCGTCACTGTCATTCGCTTGTCTTGCTGTGATCCCAAATTGCCACTGTCACTTGAGGCGCAGCTGCAGCACTATATCTAACTTTGTTTACTTAGCCGCGTCTGAGCGAATCCAAGATGGCGCGACCATAGCACTCTCACGTCACTTCTTAGGTGATGCGAGAGTGCTATGGTTCCATTTCTTAAAGGGACAGATGTGCCTTATAGTTTATATATGAATGAAGTTTGAAAATAATTTCCCACGGCACACCTGATGATCTCTCACGGCACACTAGTGTTCTGCGGCACACTGGTTGAAAATCACTGATCTTGGTAAGTTTTGTTCAGAGCAGGGTTTACCTTTGCCTCTCTCTGAGGCTGAGAGAATGTAACTTATCCAAGGTCACCCAGTGGGTGTGCATGGCTGAGCTGGGATTCAGGCCATGGTATCCAAAGTCATAGTCCAGTGCTCAAACCATGACACCACACTGGATTTATTCCCAGATAAGTATGCATAGGGACACAAACTAAAGTGGTCATACTATGCATCCTTATAAGCCCTCCAACAGAGTTGGCCTTAATTCTAAGTTAACAAGTACATGTTTGTTGTGCATGGTTGTAATCCTAGGGACATTTACAAGGAAAAAAATCACATTTAACTCTGTAAGGCTTAGTTCTAAGTAAAAATGGTTAGAAATGTTCCACCCAAGGCTTACTACATAAGAAGAACAGGGCTGTACATATGAAGCAGGGATAAAACCGCAAGCATAACGTTTATGGCAATTCTGCTTACCTCTCCTATGGCCAACAAATGGTCCTTATAGAGTTCTATGAGTGGCAATGCTTCATCTAGGTCCTGTAGAAAGAACTATAAATGTGAAAAGAATCAAACTTGGAAAAGTTCTAATCTTTGATTAAACACAATCCTAGTTTTTTGCCCATACAGAAGCAGCTCTGCAGCGCCTCACATCCTGCTTTGCAACAGCTGCAGAGCTGTTTGGGATGGAAGTAAGCCTGAAGAAAACGGAAGTTCTCTACCAGACCGCACCACAGGAAGAACACCATCATCCCCACGTCAGCATAGGCAAATCTGTGCTTAAGTTCGTTCAGCAGTTCACCTACCTGGGAAGCATCATCTCTTCAGGCGCCAAGACTGATAAAGAGATAGATCACAGATTAGCAAAGGCATAGAGTGCATTTGGAAGGCTTCACAAAAGAGTCTGGAGCAACAAGCACCTGAGGCAAAGCACCAAAATCAGTGTGTACAGAGCTATCATACTGTCTATTCTCCTTTTTGGGTCTGAAACATGGGTCACCTATCGCCAACACCTACGACTCCTCAAACACTTTCATCAGCGCTGTCTTCGCACAATCCTAAATATACACTGGACCGACTATGTGATGAATGTTGCTGTCCTTGAGCAAGCAGGGATCACCAGCATTGAGGCCATGCTATTGAGACCTCTGCTGCACTGGGCAGGGCATGTCTCAAGGATGGAGGACCACCGCCTCCCAAAGATACAACTCTACGGTGAACTCGTCATGGGTCTGCGCAAGAGAGATGCCCCAAATAAGAGATATAAGGACTCCCTGAAACATCTCAGGCTTGGGCAGATTGATCACCAAAAATTGTGCACCCTGACGTCACATCAGGAGGCAAGGATCATAATGCTGCGGCCTCTTTTAAGAAGACACACCGAATGTGTCTTGCAGAGAAGTGACAACACAGAAAGAACCGCAACTTGGAAACAACATCACCCAAAAAGACTTTCTGCTGTGCTTTCTGCAACCGGACTTGCCTATCTCAGATTGGCCTTTTTAGTCATCAACGCACTTGTAGAAAGCGTGGGATGAGTCCTTCCTGAATCTTCGTTCGCCAAGAAGTTTTTTTAAAAATCTAAAGTCTATCATGCCCTAGTTAATGCTGTCCTCTGGGTCTATAATAAATGCAAGATTACAATACAGGAAAGTATTATTTCAATACCTTTTAGATAGTTGCCAGGTTGACTTATTAAGTCACTGCAGACATGGGTTGCACAGTCTGACAATGGGTTAAAATAACTTTGGTAAAGTATGAATGAGTTACACATATAAATTAAGCACAAGTCAAATTTCCTGCAGATATGGGCAGGGGTATAGGGTATGGGCTGAATGCCATGGAATCTTCCATAAATAGGGGCAAAAAGGGGAAAGCCAAAAAAATGGTAATGGGAGAGAAAAAACTAGAAATTAATTGGTGGTAGTGTAAAGAACACAAAGGTGTCCCATTTCCTAAAAAATGTACGTTCCCTCTTTATCTCACTTTGAATAAAATGCAAAATATTAACAGTGACATAACACATTACAGGCATATGGCCTTAGAACACAGCCTAAAAGGTAGTTGGGAAAATAAGAAACACTACAAAAATGATACAGCCATTTAACTTATCTCCATGTCACCTGCAAAGTAACACTGCGTTCTTGTCCTGTTGGACTGCTTTGAATTGGATGGATCCCCAGACACGCAAAGACAAATCCTGAGTGCCTGGAGGACATACAAAAAGATTAAAAGTGTCAGATATGAATTACTATGAAGTGAAATGTTTGCAATGTCATGTTTAAAAAACAGGATATCTAGATTAGAAGGATGTAAGAAAGCAGCTGGTTATTATTATTCCTGTTCTGATTGCTTAAATACTAGCAACAGTTTATTCAAATTTCTATTTTGCGACTACAGCAAGATCCCTGCAAGCACTAAACCCACACCTTCAGTGGCAAAATTAGTGAATTGTCCAAAACCCAACTAGGATCCCTGCGTGTTTCTTTGGATTCTACCCTGCAACATTTTTCATCCCATGTAGGAGAGGCTAAAGAACTGGACATTTCAGTACCGTTCTGAAAGGTGAATAATTTTTTCAAAATCTCCAGAATGTTCAGCAACTGCTACCAGGGCCAATATTTTTGACTGAAAGAACAAAATAAATTAGAACAATTATTAGAAGTCTTATGATATTCCCAATTCTAAGCATATGCATTTGAAAATAAAAATTACAATGCTATTTTTAAACAAATGATTTTTTTTTCTTGAATGGCTTGGATATAGGGTCACCAGATCAGGTTTCAGGACCAAAACTGGAGTTTTATTGTGGGTTTGGCCTCTAGTGATATAATGAAGCAGGATACCTCAAATGTTAGTTGCACAAAGAATATCATTCAAATTTTTTTAAAAACACCAACAAAGGAGAAACATTTTGTTATTTTTACTGCTTAGAATAGAAAAATAAATACAATTATGAATTGGTTTAAATAGCTTGGAGAGAACTGCTTTTAGTAACACAAGTCCAACCAAATACACTTTTCAAAGCAAAAACCTTTAATGCTTTTAATGTGATGCCCTGATTAACTGGTGCCTCTCACTGTCTACCTACCATCCTTCCTCCTTTCCTTTGTGGCACAGGCCATGGACCTCTGGCATTACTGGACTATAGTCTCTCTGGCATTACTTCGTGAACGAAGATTCTTAGGAAGGACTCATCCCATGCTTTCTACAAGCGCGTTGATGACTAAGGAGGTTGGATGTGTCCTTCGAGCTTGTGCTATGGATTTTTCTGGTGGAGCGGAGAGTGCACAGAACTGGCCTCACCCTTTAAACCAAAGGTTCGTCTGCCGGGGCCTAGCAAGCTTAGGACTTTGGCAGGGAGGTCCTCAGGTCGTAGGTTTGATTTGAGATTCCTTCTCTAGATGGTTGACCTTACAGGGTTAGACGAGCACGATCTGCCTGGGTTTGAAATAAGAGTTTTCCTTCTCCTAGGATTGTTGCCAAAAGGCTAGAGAGCCCATCCTGCCCGTTGACGCTCTTTGTCGAACCCTTTGGTTGTGACCTGTCTGGCATGGGAGGCCCTACCAGTGGCTATTGTGCCACCGCCAGCATAGCGCACAACTTCATTAGGGTACGCAAGCCTCTCCCCCACGACAAGGGGGCACCAATGGAGAGGGGATTATAGTAAGCTAAAGATTTATTTATTTATTTATTTTATTATTTCAATTTATATACCCCCCTTCCCGAGAAGGCTCGGGTGGTTTACAACAACAACCAACACAATCCCAGTAAAAGATTAAAACATAAAAACAGCTTTAGACCAGAGTGGACTATGCAGCATTTAAAGGTTAAACACCTGTCGAAAAAGGTAGGTCTTACAGGCCCTCCTGAAGGCCTGCAGATCAGTTATTGATCAGGTCTCCTCAGGAAGGGCGTTCCAGAGAACAGGCGCTACTGCAGAAAAGGCACGCTGCCGCGTCAATGATAAGCGGCAGACCTTGAGAGATGGAACCTCCAATAGATTTCGATCCATGGACCGTAGTGGCCTCTGGGGAATGTGTGGGGAAAGACGGTCCTTCAGGTACACTGGCCCCAGATCATGCAAGGCCTTAAAGGTTAGCACCATCACTTTGAAGGCAATCCGGCACTCAATTGGGAGCCAGTGCAAACGCTGCAAGACTGGCATGATGTGGCATGATAGTGTCACTCCAGCCAGAAGTCGAGCCGCAGCATTTTGCACCAGCTTAAGTTTCCGGATTACCGACAAAGGAAGGCCAATGTAAAGGGTGTTACAGTAGTCCAGTGTAAGATACATTGGATACAAACATGATGCTCTAAATGAATTTCCACAAACTAACAGAACAGGTCAAGACTCCTTGAATTTGCATATAAGAAATGGAAAAACTTTACAAAAACATACATTTACATACCTTCCTTGCTTCTTCCAATACACACTCTATGTCCTGAAATATATTTTAAAATAATTAAGCAGTAGAATAATGGGTAAAGAAGTAAAAGCTTGAAAGAACCAGTGTACATTTGTTTTTCCTTCTTTCAGTGACTCCTTACACATGCAAAATCTGTCATCAATCTTATACTGAAAAGGAAGGGCCATGTGAATATAGAATCTTTGACAAGGAAGTTAAGTTGTGGAGAAGGCTTAATGTTAGAATCCAAAATATAAAAGAAATCACCTTTTAAAAACTATCAGTTACTAGATCAAAAACTGTCTGAATAGTTGACACACATCCTAAATTTTGTGGCAGAAGTAACTCAGATACTGCACATATTAAATTTTAAAAAATTAATGACCTCTGGTTCCCAAGTAAATATGCTTGTCTTAAATTATATCTATATTTGTTCTAACTTCCAAGAAGTTAGGATTTATTGAGAGGGGCTTGGCTAAAGCTCCATTCTGATGAGACTTGAACATGGATTTTCCAAGTTTCCTTCCAATATTTTATAGCCAAGCCATGTTTGTTTGTTTTGCTCAGAGACTGGGAATCCTGATCAGGCGTACTTTAAACCAGGTTGTATGGAGGCGGGTGACATTATCCTTGGGAACAGTAATTTATCAAGGCCTGGAGTGAACAGGAAAAAAGGCTAAAGAGAGGGTTGGACAAACACAACAAGCAGCAAAGGGACAATAATCTCAAACAAACAGCTAAGGGGGAATGTCCCACAAGTTTAGATATCTTTAATGCCCAGAACATGGGAAATAAACAAGAGCTTCTACCGTGTTTCCCCGAAAGTAAGACAGCGTCTTACTTTCTTTTGACCCCCAAAATCCCCACTACGGCTTACTTTCGGGGTACGGCTTACATTAGCCGACGGTACCCGAAGTAAGACGAGTAAGACATTTACCGCGGCGGCATGGCGTGGCTTCCTGGCTGGGCGACGAGGCTCCCAGAGGGGCTCAAAAGGGGCCGGAATCCTCCTCCTCTTCCTCCTCTTCCTTCCAGCGGCGCCTTCCATCCTCCTCCTCTTCCTCCCAGCAGCGCCTTCTCCCTCTCGCCGGTTCCGCCCCTCCCTTCACTGAAGGGAGGGGGCGGAACCACCACCGGCGAGAGGGAAGAAAGCGCAGGCGGAAGTCCCGCCCGCACGGCGGCTCAGGCGTCTTTCCCCGCCGCCGCCCCGCTCGCCCGCGCTCCAAACGGGAGCCGGGCGGCGGCGAAAAGCGCCTGAGTCGCCCTGGGGGCGGGACTTCCGCCGGCGCCTTCTCCCTCTCGCCGGATCCGCCCCCTCCCTTCACTGAAGGGAGGAGGGGCGGAGCCGCCACCGGCGGGAGGGGAAGGCGCCGGCGAAGTCCCGCCCGCACGGCTCAGGCGCCCGCGCCGCCCGGCTCACCCGCCGCGCATGGGCGAGCCGGGCGGCAGCGAGCACCTGAGCCGCCGTGCGGGCGGGACTTCCGCCGGCTTTCTTCTCTCTCGCGGTGGCGGCTCGCCTCCTCCCTTCACTGAAGGGAGGGGCGGAACCGGGCGAGAGGGAGAAGGCGCTGCTGGGAGGAAGAGGAGGAGGATGGAAGGCGCCGCTGGAAGGAAGAGAAGGAAGAGGAGGAGGATTCAGGGCCCCTTTGAGCCCCTCTGGGAGCCTCGTCGCCCAGCCAGGAAGCCACGCCATGCCGCCCGAGGTCTTACTTTCGGGTACGGCTTATATAAGCTGACCCCTCTGACACCCCCGATACGTCTTACAATCGGGGGTGTCATACTTTCGGGGAAACACGGTAGCACAACAAAACAGTTATGATGTAATAGGCATAACTGAACCCTGATGGGACGAGTCTTATGATTGGAACATAGCAATGGAGGGGTATAACCTATTTCAGAGAAAAAGACAAAACAGGACAGGGAGTGGAGTAACATTATATGTTAAAAATATTTACATCTGTGAAGAGATGCAAGACCGCAATCCTGGAAACCAGGTTGAACATATCTGGATAAGAATTAAGGGAACAAGGACTGTAAAAGATGTAGTTGTAGGGGTCTACTATAGATCTCCAAGCCAGATGGAAGAATAGTGTGTCCAATTCTGGGCACCACAGTTCAAAAGAGATATTGACAAGCTGGAAGGTATATACAGGAAGGTGACTAAAATGATTAAAGGTGTGGAGACCATGCCCTATGAGGAGCGTCTTAAAGAACTGAGTATGTTTTGCCTGCAGAAGAGAAGGCTGAGAGGAGACATGATAACCATGTATAAATATTCGAAAATTTGTCCTAAGAAAGAGGGAGCAGACTTGATTTCTACTGCCCTTAAAACTAGGACTAGGAGCAATGGGCTCAGATTACAGGAAAGGGGATTCCACTTGAACATTAGGAAGAACTTTCTGACCATATGAGCTGTTCAGCAGTGGAACTCTCTGCCTCTGAGTGTGGTGGGATCTCTTTCCTTTGAAACTTTTAAACAGAGGCTGGATGGTCATCTGCTAGGGATACTTGGATTGTGCTTTTTCTGCATGACAGGGGGTTGGACTACATGGCCCATGTAGTCTCTTCCAACTCTATTATTCTATGATTTTACATCAGCTCTTGTTACCTGGGAATATCTAGAGTTTCAATGTATCACTTGGAAAGCATTGGCACATAAATCCAGCCAAGGCAGGGAAAAGTATATTGATAGAGCCATATTTATATAATTGTGTGGTGTAATGGTTTGAATGCTGGGACAGTACTGTTCCATTATCTGGACAGAGGGCACAAGAGGGTACTAGACAGAGAAGGATAGTCTATTTTCCCCTGCTTTCCTGTTATTCCCCCCACCCATGCCTCCAGTCATTGAAACAACCCTCTTTAGGAAAAGGGAAGTGGAAAGGCGAATAACCAGCAAAAATGGGAAAAATGGTTTACCTCCTTCAACTGCAACATAAAATGGACTATCCTTCTCTATCTAGTGCCCCCTTGTGGCCTCTGCCCAGATGATGGAACAGTACCTGTTTGACTTTGCCCCCTTCCACACAGCTGAATAAAATCCCACATTATCTGATTTGAACTGGAATATATGGCAGTGTGGACTCAGATAACCCAGTTCAAAGCAGATATTGTGGAATTTTCTGCCTTGATATTCTGGGATATAGGGCAGTGTGGAAGGGCCCTGAGTCTACACTGCCAGATAACCTGGGAAAAGCAGGTAACACAAGCCAACAAAATCAATTTTTTTATAGTAATTAGAAATGATGAGTAGCACAGTTTAAATTAATTTCTATGCTAATTTTAAATGTCTTTATTTTTTCCCATCACAACTTTTTAAAATATGACTAATGGTGCAATACAGCGGACTACTGTAAAGCCTGCACGTTTCACATCATATTCATGTAACACAAGCCAACAAGTATTTTTCATCAGATGTAATTTAGGTCATTCTTACAGAGTTTTTTTTTGCTCTGAATTCAGATCTGTGTTTATTTTTTCTCTATCCCATGTAGTTTTTACGATGATGCTAATCGAATAATTAATGCATTTAAGCACTGATATCAATTAAAGAGTCTATTGTTACCTATCAGTGCGTAAATGCATTAATTATTCAATATGCCTCATTGTAAAAACTACACACAATAGAGAAAAAATAAACACAGATCCGAATTTGAATCTATACGTCATTTTAATATGACACAGGGGTATCAAACGCATTTTCATCAAGGGCCACGTGTGTTTATTTTCTCTACCACGTGTAGTTTTTGCGATGAGGCTAATCAAATAATTAATGCATTTATGCACTGATATCAATCAGAGTCTATCAATCAGTGCATAGACCCCGCAGCTCCCTCCAATTATCGCCCGGTATCCCATTTGTCATACCTGGGCAAGGTAATTGAGAGGGCAGCAATGGACCAGCTGCAGACATTCCTGGATGATGCAACCTGGCTAGACCCCTTCCAGTCCGGCTTCCGTTCGGGCCATGGGACAGAGACCGTCCTGGTCTCCATCACAGACCTACTCCGTTGCCATTTGGACCGAGGCGGATCGGCGCTGCTCGTGTTATTGGACCACACGGCAGCGTTTGATACTGTCGATTACCAACTTTTGACACACCACCTGGCGGTGGCGGGGGTGAGGGGGACAGCTCTCAACTGGCTGTCCTCCTTCCTCCAAAACGGCCTGCAGCGAGTGAAGTGGGGAGGGGTGGTCTCCGAGGGCTCCCCATTACACTGTGGAGTTCCTCGGAGGGGGGGCATTCTCTCCCCGCTGTTATTTAACATCTACATGCGACCACTCGCCCAACTGGTGCGGAGTTTTGGGCTGGAATGTCATCAGTACGCTGATGACACCCAGCTCATTCTGAGGATGGACGCTGGGGTGGAATCTGTACCCGATAATTTCCATCTCTGCCTGGAAGCCGTAACTGGATGGCTGCGAGCCAGTAAGTTGAAGGTGAACCCGGCGAAGACGGAGATCTTGTGGCTAGGCCGCCCGGGAGGGGGGGGGGATAGAGACCCAGTTGCCGACGCTAGACGGCGTGGGACTTTGCCCGCAACTGTCAGTAAAGAGCCTAGGAGTCCGGCTGGACTTCCAGCTGTCCATGGAGGCGCAGATTGCCTGCGCCTGCAAGACAGTGTTTTACCATCTACGACAGGCAAAACGTCTGGCTCCTTACCTCTCCCGCTGCGACCAAGCCACGGTCCTCTCGAGGCTCGACTACTGTAATGCGCTGTACATTGGCCTACCCTTGTCGGCGATCCGGAAACTCAAGCTGGTGCAGAACGCAGCAGCACGCCTGCTCTCTGGAGCTTTAAGATCTGCCCACGTTACTCTACTCTTGCGCGAGCTGCACTGGTCACCTTCAAGGTGTTAGTTCTAACTTTCAAGGCCTTGTATGGTTTGGGGCCAGTGTACCTGAGGGAGCGGCTTACCCCTTATGTGCCCAGGAGATCGCTGCACTCAGAGGGGCTCAACTTATTGGAGGTGCCTGGCATTAGGGTCTACAAGCTCTCTAGCACGCGGCAGAGGGCGTTTACTATAGCTGTGCCGACTCTTTGGAACTCCCTCCCCGAGGAGATACGAGTCATCCGGGACCTGCTGCCATTCCGCAGAGCCGTCAAGACCTGGATATTTAGACAGGCATTTGGCTCATAACCAGTGCCTGTTAAAATCAGCACTCTGCCGCGCCTCCGCCACTGTACCTGGACTATTCCTATGCTGTTCTACAGCACTGCTGGAAATGGGATTTTAACTGGGGGTTTTAATCGGGTTTTACTGTGTTTTATGTGTTTTCATCTGTCATTTTAACCTTGTGAACTGCTCTGGGCTCCAGAGAGAGCGGTATATTAAGCGGAACTAATAAATAAATAATAAAATAAATAAATGCATTAATTATTCAATAAGCCTCATTGCAAAAACTACACGTAATAAAGAAAAAATATTTATTTTATTTATTTTGGGATTTATTAATTGCCCATCCCAGATGGCTCTGGGTGATTTACAGTAAAAACACACAGCTAAATACCTGAAACATCTAAAAACATCTAAAAACAATTAGCATCTAAAAACATCTAAAAACAATTAAAAGTCTAACAGTTCTCAGCCGAATGCCCTCTCAAACAGCCACGTTTTACAAGCCGTGCAAAAGTCTTTTAGATCACGGGTGGCTCTGATGTAGGGAGGGAGGGCGTTCCAGAGTGACGGAATGATCACCGAAAAAGCTCTACGCCGGGTTGATGTCAAATGGACTTCCTTAGGGCCTGGGACCTGTAATAGATTCTGATGGTCTGATTGAGGCGATCTCAAGGGTTGATACGGAGAGAGGCGTTCCCGTAGCTATGCCGGTCCTTGACCATGAAAGGCCTTAAAAGTTAGAACCAGCACCTTGTGAGTAATACAGAACTCGACCAGAAGCCAGTGCAGTGAGTATAGAGCAGGTGTTATATCGTTCCTCGTGGGAGTTCCCGTGAGGAGTCTGGCCGCCGCATTCGAAGTCTCCAGGTCATCGACAAGGGGAGGCCAACATAAAGGGCATTACAATAGTCAAGTCTTGAGGTTACCGTGGCATGAACCACTGTGGCCCAGACCCAGATTACCCACAAGGCCACCCGAGGCCATGGCCTCGGGCGGTGGATTTTGGGGGGCGGCATTTCCGGGCCTGAAGGAAGGGGTGAGGAGAATTCCCGCCGCGCAGGTGGGCGCCACTCCTTCCTTCAGTGAAGGGAGGAGGGGCGCCGGTGCAAGCACGGCGGCGGCGAGGGAATCCGCGTGAGTCGCCCTAGGGGCAGGACTTCCGGCAGTGCCTTCTCCTTCTCACCGGCAGCGGCTCCGCCCCTCCTCCCTTCAGTGAAGGGAGGGGAGCAGAACTGGCGAGAGGGAGAAGGCGCCGCTGGAAGTCCCGCCCCTAGGGCGACTCACGCGGCTTCCCCCGCCGCCGCCCCGCTTGCCCGTGCCCCAAGTACAAGTGGGGCGGCAGCGGCGAAAACCGTGTGAGCGGGGGAAGCCACGCGAGTCGCCCTAGGGGCGGGACTTCTGGCGGCACCTTCTCCCTCTTGCCGGCCCCGCCCCCTGCAAGAGGCCCCACCCCCGGGGGGCGGCATTTAGACAGGCGGCCTTGGGCGGCACAGTCCGCTAATCCGGGCCTGCTGTGGCCAGGTCATCCCTGGATAGGTAGGGCGCCAGCCGCCTAGCCTGCCAAAGATGGAAAAAAGGTCGACTTACTGACGGCAGAGACCTGGGCCTCCATTGTCAATAACGAGTAAAAAAAATCACACCGAGGCTTTTGACAGTGAGAACTGGAGAGAGAGGTTCACCGTCTAAGGTGGGCAACCTAACATCATCTAGTCCAGGGCGACCCAGCCACAAGATCTCCGTCTTTGCCGGATTTACCCTCAGTCTACTGGAACGCAGCCAACCTGTTACGGCCTCAAGGTAAGATGTGAAGTTATCGGGAACTGAGTCCGGTCGGCCGTCCATCCGTAGAAGGAACTGGGTGTCATCCGCATACTGATAACACTCCAGCCCATAACTCCGAACTAGCTGAGCGAGTGGTCGCATGTAGATGTTAAATAACAGTGGCTGAGGGGGAAAAGGAAGGGGCCTGAGGCTGTGAGGAATGGTGGGAGTTGGAGTCCAAAACACCTGCAGGGCCCAAGTTGTCCAATGAATAAGCTAGCTTGGCCTACTAATTTGCATTATGGCTTCTGATTGGCCAGCCTCAACATTCTGACATTCTAAAGCGGCTGAGGAGGAAAAGGAAGGGGCCTGAGGCTGTGAGGAATGGTGGGAGTTGGAGTCCAAAACACCTGCAGGGCCCAAGTTGTCCAATGAATAAGCTAGCTTGGCCTACTAATTTGCATTATGGCTTCTGATTGGCCAGCCTCAACATTCTGACATTCTAAAGCGGCTGAGGAGGAAAAGGAAGGGGCCTGAGGCTGTGAGGAATGGTGGGAGTTGGAGTCCAAAACACCTGCAGCGCCCAAGTTGTCCAATGAATAAGCTAGCTTGGCCTACTAATTTGCATTATGGCTTCTGATTGGCCAGCCTCAACATTCTGACATTCTTAAGCGGCTGAGGGGGAAAAGGAAGGGGCCTGAGGCTGAAATTAAGAAAATTAAGAAGATGGCGGTGTCGAGCAGGCGCTTGAACGCCGAGCTCCGCCGAGCATCTAGCAACTTTTCTCGTACGGCACCCCCACTGCTGAGGAGGAGTGCCCCATATGAGAAGAATGACTTCCCAGGCATTCGGGATTTAGGGGGGGACCTTCGGCCACTGCTGGAGGCCCCGAAGCGCTCCCTCCCTCTTCTCGAAGCCTTGCAGGCCGACGCCGAGTTTGCCCTGGGGGCTGCCCGGGCGCCGGCTTAGGTTCTTAGAGCCCTTGCGGGCCTGAAGGTCGCGGCGACCTCCGGGGAGTTCCTCGACCCTGCGGGGTCTGCAGTGGCCACGGCAACACCCCCGAGGTGTCTGACTTGGTCCCCCCCCCCCAATGCCAGCCAGGGGGACGCCGGCGGGCAACCCGCGACCAACCGGGTCACGCCGCCAGACCTCACCAGCCTCCTCCTACATCTTGGCCGGTTGGTTGAGCGGCTGACTGCTTGCCTGGGGGAGTCCGACAGGCTGAGGCCGGCGCTGGCGTCGCTGTGCTCCTCCGGAGGCCCTGGGACAGCGGAGAGTGGAGCAGCGACCGGGGACGGCCGAGGAGGAGAGGAAGAACGAAGGAGGGTGAGTGGGGCGCCCGCAGCTGCCCCCTTGTGTGAGCGGCCCTCGGGTGCGCCAAGCCCCCTGGACTCCGGGGCTCTGGAAGCTGCCACCTGGGCCTCCCCCCCCTCGAACCCAGCTACCTGGACCGCCGAGAGAGGCCTCCCTCTTGAAGAGAGCCCCTCGGCTGGAGCCGAGGCCACGGCGGGAACCATGCAGGACCCATGGTGGAGCCCATGGAGGGTGCTGGGGCGCGGGGCCCCCCCTGGCCGGGAGGAGTGGGCGGTGGCTGAGTCCACCAAGATGGCGCCTGGCTCGATCCGCTCGGCGTCCCCCACCCCGCCCCCCTCGCCCACGTCAGGCGCTTCGACCCCGCCCCTCCTGGATCCGGAGCACCCATTGCTACCGAGTACCCGGCCAGCGTCACCGGAGGCCTTCAATGTCTCCCAAGTACTGGCAAGGGCCCCTGGGGCTCGGCCCCGCCGCCGGGCTTGCCGCTTGTTGATGGCGGCCCCGGAGACCCTACCCGGACCACCTCCTGTCCCGTCACCGGTTGGTGACCAGGGTAAGCCCGGTGGCCCAGTTTGTAAGGGAACAACTCCGAGGGCAGACAACCTAGAGGACAATGCCTCGAACAGACACCTCAAGCGGGAGCCGCATCGCCGCCGGAGGAGGCGTCGTTGCAGGTCGAGGAGCACCAGCCTCCTTCCCTCCGACCCCCTCAGAGACCTTCAGCGCCGGGGTCACCAACTCCCCGGACCTTTCACTTGTCCTTCCAGCCACCAGGAAGGGAGGATGCCCTCTGCCCCCGAGCCCAGGCCTGGGCGATCTTTTCGTCCTCGAACCTTTTGGGGCTCGGGCTTCGAGCGCAGCCGCCAGACACACCTGAGGCCGATGAACAACGCCTCTTCACTATGCCCGGCTTCTCTTGCCGGGCTGCGGGACGAAGGAAGCCGGCCCACACTCTGTTGCTGTGGCCAGCGGTGGGGATTCCCCTCAAGACCCCCCAGCCTCCCATCTTTTGATGGTTTAGTGGGTCTAGCCTAGGCCCCGGACCATCACCGCTGCGCCCCGACCCTGACTTTGTTCCCTTCCCCCACCCCTTGGTTGTTGTATTGTCCTGTTAGATTTACTTATTGCTTGTGTTTGTTGCCTCTTGGCCTTGTAAGCCGCTGCGAGCCTCACGGAGTTCAGCGGTATAAAAGTCCAAAGTAATAAATAAATAAAATAAATAAATACTAATTTGCATTATGGCTCCTGATTGGCCAGCCTCAACATTCTGACATTCTTAAGCGGCTGAGGAGGAAAAGGAAGGGGCCTGAGGCTGTGAGGAACGGTGGGAGTTGGAGTCCAAAACACCTGCAGGGCCCAAGTTGTCCAATGAATAAGCTAGCTTGACCTACTAATTTGCATTATGGCTTCTGATTGGCCAGCCTCAACATTCTGACATTCTAAAGCGGCTGAGGAGGAAAAGGAAGGGGCCTGAGGCTGTGAGGAACGGTGGGAGTTGGAGTCCAAAACACCTGCAGGGCCCAAGTTGTCCAATGAATAAGCTAGCTTGACCTACTAATTTGCATTATGGCTTCTGATTGGCCAGCCTCAACATTCTGACATTCTTAAGCGGCTGAGGAGGAAAAAGGAAAGGGCCTGAGGCTGTGAGGAATGGTGGGAGTTGGAGTCCCAAAACACCTGCAGGGCCCAAGTTGTCCAATGAATAAGCTAGCTTGACCTACTAATTTGCATTATGGCTTCTGATTGGCCAGCCTCAACATTCTGACATTCTTAAGCGGCTGAGGAGGAAAAGGAAGGGGCCTGAGGCTGTGAGGAACGGTGGGAGTTGGAGTCCAAAAAACCTGCAGGGCCCAAGTTGTCCAATGAATAAGCTAGCTTGGCCTACTAATTTGCATTATGGCTTCTGATTGGCCAGCCTCAACATTCTGACATTCTTAAGCGGCTGAGGAGGAAAAGGAAGGGGCCTGAGGCTGTGAGGAATGGTGGGAGTTGGAGTCCAAAACACCTGCAGGGCCCAAGTTGTCCAATGAAAAAGCTAGCTTGACCTACTAATTTGCATTATGGCTTCTGATTGGCCAGCCTCAACATTCTGACATTCTTAAGCGGCTGAGGAGGAAAAGGAAGGGGCCTGAGGCTGTGAGGAATGGTGGGAGTTGGAGTCCAAAACACCTGCAGGGCCCAAGTTGTCCAATGAATAAGCTAGCTTGGCCTACTAATTTGCATTATGGCTTCTGATTGGCCAGCCTCAACATTCTGACATTCTTAAGCGGCTGAGGAGGAAAAGGAAAGGGCCTGAGGCTGTGAGGAATGGTGGGAGTTGGAGTCCAAAACACCTGCAGGGCCCAAGTTGTCCAATGAATAAGCTAGCTTGACCTACTAATTTGCATTATGGCTTCTGATTGGCCAGCCTCAACATTCTGACATTCTTAAGCGGCTGAGGAGGAAAAGGAAGGGGCCTGAGGCTGTGAGGAACGGTGGGAGTTGGAGTCCAAAACACCTGCAGGGCCCAAGTTGTCCAATGAATAAGAACATAAGAAGAGCCATGTTGAATCGGGCCTCAGCCCATCTAGTCCAGCATTCTGTGTCACACAGTGGCCCACTAGTTGTACACAGGGATCTCTAGCAGAAAGGAGGGCAGAACCTCACCTGCTCCCGACCCCCACAACCAGTACCCGGGAAAATCCTGCCTGCCTCCATCAACACAGAGGTGGCACTTGGATGTCCATTTCAGTAACTACTGATTCCCTTGGTATCCATGAATCTGTCTAATCCTGCCTTGAAGCTGTCCAGGCTGACAGCTGTCACAACCTCCTCTGGAAGTGAGTTCCATAACCCAATGACCCTCTGGGTGAAGAAATATTTCCTTTATTAGTCCTAACTTTCCTACCTTAGAGCTTCAGGGAGTGCCCTCTAGTCCTAGTGTTTTGAGACAAAGAAAATAGTTTTTCTTTATTCACCTTTTCTATCCCATGCATGATTTTATACACTTCGATCAAGTCACCTCTTAAACGCTGTCTTTCAAGGCTGAAAAGACCAAGGCGTTGCAACCTGATTTCATAAGGGAGCCGCTCCATCCCTTGGATCATTCTTGTTGCCCTTTTCTGTACCTTTTCCAGTTCCGTTATATCCTTCTTAAGGTGCGGAGACCAGAATTGTACACAGTACTCCAAATGTGGCCTTACCATAGATTTGTAGAGAGGCAATACAACATTTGCCAACCTATTTTCGATTCCCTTTCTGATCATGCCTAGCATAGAATTTGCTTTTTTTCGCTGCTGCAGCGCACTGGGTTGACATCTTCATTGAGCTGTCCACCAAAACCCCAAGATCCCTTTCCTGGTTTGTCTCGGAAAGCTTTGACCCCATCAATTTGTAGGTGTAGTTGGGGTTCTTTGCCCCGATGTGCATGACTTTACACTTGTTTAGGTTAAAATGCATTTGCCACTTTGTTGCCCATTCACTCAATTTCGAGAGATCTTTCTGGAGCTCTTTACAGTCAGTTTCATTTTTAACTACCCTGAACAATTTAGTGTCATCTGCAAACTTTGCTACCTCACAATTTACTTCTACATCCAGATCATTTATGAATAAATTAAAAAGTAACGGACCCAAAACTGAACCTTGGGGTACGCCACTTCTCACCTCTTTCCACCCAGAGAAATGTCTGTTTATTACCACCCTTTGTTTCCGACAGTTTAGCCAGGTTCCAATCCAGGACAAGACCTGTCCCCTGATTCCATGGCTGAAGAGCTTATTTAGGAGCCTTTGGTGAGGGACTTGGTCGAAAGCCTTTTGAAAGTCAAGGTAAACAATATCAATTGGGTCCCCTTTATCTATGTGTTTATTTACACCCTCAAAGAATTCTAACAAGTTAGTAAGACATGATTTGCCTTTGCAGAAACCATGTTGATTTTCCATCAGCAATGCCTGTTCTTCTATGTGCCTAGTAATTTTTTCTTTAATAATGGTTTCCATCACTTTGCCTGGAACTGAGGTTAAACTGACTGGTCTATAATTTCCTGGATCACCTCTGGATCCTTTCTTGAAGATCGGTGTTACATTTGCCTCCCTCCAGTCCTCAGGTACAGTGCCTGATCTTAGAGAAAGGTTATATATCTTGGCTAGAAGTTCAGCAATTTCACACTTGAGTTCCTTAAGAACTCTGGGGTGGATGCCATCTGGCCCTGGTGATTTGTTGACATTTAGTTTAGTAAGGCATGTGAGAACATCTTCCTTGTTTATCTCTATCTGGTTTAATTCATTTAATTCCCTCCCTGAAAAAACTGACTCAGCTGCAGGCATATGTTGTCTGTCCTCCTGTGTGAAAACGGAGGCAAAGAAGTCATTTAGCCGCTCGGCAATCTCCTTGTCTTCACTTATTGTCCCTTTCTTGCTTGGCCTACTAATTTGCATTATAAGTTAGCTTGGCCTACTAATTTGCATTATGGCTTCTGATTGGCCAGCCTCAACATTCTGACATTCTTAAGCGGCTGAGGAGGAAAAGGAAGGGGCCTGAGGCTGTGAGGAACGGTGGGAGTTGGAGTCCAAAACCCCTGGAGGGAAGGCCCAAAGTTGGCCCATGCCTGGCGTAGCTACGCCCCGGGGCCTTCCCTCCTTCCTGCCGGACTCACCCCTTCAAACTCCGGAGCCGCGAGGTGACAGTGGCAATCCACCGCCGCCATCGTTTCACAAACCGGAACTACAACCGAGGGAGGCTGCGTTCTGACCCGGACCTGTTTTGTCGAAGGACTCGTTAAGCGGTGCAGCGCCCAATACCGTCCGGCTGGTATTTCCGGTTCTGGACTTCCGGTTGGTTCTGGGCGGGGCGATGTTGACGAGCGGTTTGGCGAGAGCGGGAAATGGCGGGCGAAATGGAGGCGGCGGCGGCTGCGGCGACACCTCCCTCCGCCGACCCGAGGGTGCCGTGCCGCTCCCGCGACTGGACCAGGGAGCTGCTGGGGGAGTACGGGCCCTTGGTGGAGAGGCTGGGCGCGGAGCAGGCTGTGGAGGCCGAGGCCCTCAAGCAGGCCGTGGCCGAGGCGCTCTGGGTGAGGATGGAAGGCAGGCCTGAGGGGGGAAGAGGAGGAGGAGGAGCTGCCAGGCTGCGGGCTTCACAGGCCCCGTGTTCCAGGATCGGGTCCCAGGTTTTCTGGGGAGATGTTGACAAGCTGGAATGATGTGTCCACAGGAGAACAAGCCCTATGAGGAGCGGCTTAAAGAGCTGGGCATAAAAGTAGGCTGAGAGGAGACATAATGACTCTCTCTGGCATTACTTCGCGAACGAAGATCCTTAGGAAGGACTCATCCCACGCTTTCTACTACTGCGTTGATGACTAAAAAAAAGCCAATCTGAGATAGGCAAGCCCGGTTGCAGAAAGCACAGCAGAAAGTCTCCTTGGGTGATGTTGTTTCCAAGTTGCTGTCCTTTCTGTGTTGTCGTTTCTCTTTCAGACCCGTTTGGCGTGTCTTCTCGAAAGAGGCCGCAGCATTGTGGGTAGTGCGTCTCCATGCCGCCCGATGTGAGGCCAGGGTGGACCGTTGTTGGTGATCAATCTGGCCGAGCCTGAGATGTTGTTTATATCTCTTTTGTGGGGTGCCTCTCTTGCACTGACCCATGGCGAGTTCACCATAGAGTAATATCTATGGGAGGCGGTGGTCCTCCATCCTACAGACGAGCCCTGCCCAGCGCAGCTGTGTTCTCAATAGCGTGGCCTCAATGCTGGTGACCCCTGCTTGCTCAAGGACAGCAACATTCGTCACATAGTCAGCCCAGTGTATATTTAGGATTGTGCGAAGACAGCGCTGATGAAAGCGTTCAAGGAGTTGTAGGTGTTGGCGATAGGTGACCCATGTTTCAGACCCATAAAGGAGACTAGACAGCACGATAGCTCTGTACACACTGATTTTGGTGCTTTGCCTCAGGTGTTTGTTACTCCAGACTCTTTTGTGAAGCCTTCCGAATGCACTCTATGCCTTTGCTAATCTGTGATCTATCTCTTGATCAATCTTGGCGTCTGAAGAGATGATGTTTCCCAGGTAGGTGAACTGCTGAACGGACTTAAGCACAGATGTGCCTATGCTGACGTGGGGATGATGGTGTTCTTCTTGTGGTGTGGGCTGGTAGAGAACTTCTGTCTTTTTCAGGCTGACTTCCAGCCGAAACAGCTCTGCAGATGTTGCAAAGCAGGATGTGAGGCGCTGCAGGGCTGCTTCTGAATGGGCGGCAAGGGCAGCATCGTCAGCAAAAAGCAGCTCACGGACTAGATAGTTTAGACTCTTAGTGCAAGCCCTCGGGCGGCTTAAGTTGAACAAACTACCATCAGTACGATAGCGTATATATATGCTGTCTTCTTCTTTGAAGTTTGCCTTAGCCCTTTGGAGCATCATGTTGAAGAAGATTGTAAATAGGGTTGGTGCAAGAACACAATGATGAGGGCTGTGTATAAATATGTGAGGGGAAGTCTTAGAGAAGTTGTAAAGAATAGGGAGCATGTTTGTTTTCTCCTGCCCTGGAGACTAGGATGGGGAACAGTGGCTTCAAACCACAGGAAAGGAAATGCCACCTGAACATGAGGAAGGACTTCCTGACTGTGAGAGCTGTTCAGTAGTGGAACACTCTGCCCCGGTGTGTAGTGGAGGCTCCTTCTTTAGAGAGTTTTAAGCAGAGGCTGGATGGCCATCTGTCAGGGATGCTTTGAATGGGATTTTATTTATTTCATTTCATTTATAACCCGCCCTTCTCTACCCCCGAAGGGGGTCTCAGGGCGGCTCACAAAAGACAATAATTCAATGCCGTATACAAGAACAGAACAACAACATATCAAAAGACAAAGCAGATTAAAAACAGTTACATATCAAAATCCCCCATAATCCCGTTCCATATTCATAGGCTGTCAGCCAATCTACAATCAGCCAACACAACCCTATCCTACTCAGATTATCCGTCCGCTGCTCCACATCAACCAAACGCTCGTTCCCACAGCCACGTCTTTAGCTTTCTTCTAAAGGAAAGGAGGGAAGAAGTTGATCTTATTTCGCTGGGTAGTGAGTTCCACAGGCGATGGGCCACTACCGAGAAGGCCCTGTCTCTTGTCCCCACCAAACGCTTAGGAGAGAAAAGGTGCCCTTGCCAGTCTCACAGACTTGTCCGGTGGGCACAAGAGAGAGGGCCTTCTCCTTTGTGGCCTCCCGACTCTGGAGTTCCTTGCCCGGAGAGATTAGGAAAGCCCCCACTTTGGAGCCCTTTAAAAAACACATGAACACCTGGTATTTCCACTGTGCCTTTGGATAGTAGTTATTTGATTTCTATCATTGCTCTCCTCAATGCCCCTATTCTTGGAGTCCACTCCCCCGTAAAGGATGCTATTCCACTTACCTCACCCTGAGATGGTAATATTTGTATGCATGATGATGAATAAATGTGTATGTGTAATGTGAATGCTGAGTAAAAAAGTAATTCCCCATTGTTTGTTAGCCAATGTAACTTTGGTTGGCTTGCTGTAAGCTTTTTGAGCTGTATGGCCATGTTCCAGATGCATTCCCTCCTGATGTTTCACCTGCATCTATGGCAGGCATCCTCAGAGGTTGTGAGGTCTGTAGGTTGTTTGTGGATTCAATGTAGTTACATAAAATCTGTATGTCTGTATCTCCAATGTTATTCTTTGGGTAAAAGTTATGTTACCCTATCTCATACTGGAAAATTGCAATAAAAAGAACCTATGCTTTAAAGTTATTGAAAAGTTATTCATAACACCTACCCTACATACAACATAGGGCTTAATGAGATAGCCTCCATTTGCAGATTTGTCTTCTAGATTTTTTTCTAACTTAAAATGGTTAATATAATTCAATAACCTGAGAACTCATTGCATCATATGTTACTTTTTGTGTAATTGTAACATGTTAGCATTGTGATATATATTTTTGGAGTCCATAATGCCTCTGCATGCCCTTGCTTTTTCATGTGACCCACTAAATAGTTAGCTTTTCGAGCTGTATGGCTATTTTTTGGAAAAGCAAATGTGAGGATCATATACCATGAAGATGTTAGGTTTACCATCTACCTTATATACCAGCTATTATAATAAATGTCCTATAATTGATTAATGCTTTCCTACGTCCAAGACTATAGTTTTCAATAACTCCTCCCAAACCTTACTGCACAAATTAAACAAAAAGTGAGTTCTTGGTCATAAAGTCCATTGAAATATTCTAAACTCTTTCATGAAGTTTTTATCATAAGAATGTTCAACTATGTGGCATACTATCTGCAGCCATGGCTAATAGCTGTGTTGTGTCTGGGCACTGAAATTAAGCTAGGTTTCGATAAGATTATTTTAAGGAAGCTATCCAAGGTGCTAAATGTTATCCTCCAGAGAAGTTGGATAACTCCCATAAAAAACCTCTGTTTTGTGGCCAGAAGTGCATTTGTACAGTTAAAAGTAGTGCACCATCTGTTTCTAGACGTTTGATCTGCCCATAGTAACACAACCAATTCCATCTTCTTTAGGTTGTTATAAAACATTCTATGTGGGGCTCCCTTTGGAAACTGTTGGGAAAATTTAGCAGATTCAAAACGCTGTTGCTAGATTGCTGATGGGGACACCTAACTATCTTGCCAAAATAGCTTTCTATTTGCTAATCTGTTTCGGAGTGCAATTTACCTATAAACCCATGTACAGCATAGCATAGGTCCAGATTGTCTGAAAGTCTCTCTCCCCATATGATCCTGCCCAAGTCTTACAATCTTATGAAGAGGTCTTTTTCTCCATCCTGCCATTCTCCCAGACATGACTGGTGGAGATACAGGACAGAGCATTCTCAGTGGCTGCTCTAAGACTTTGGAATTCCTTCCACAAGAGGTTTGCTCTGTCTCCTTTCTGCAGTCTTTTCAATGGCAAATTAAATACTTTCTTCTCTAAGCTTAGACTGAAGCCTTGACTGCCCATGGTTGACTGATGTGCAATTGGATGCGCTGTGTTTGTTCAGTAATTTGTATTTTGAGTGTTTTAGCAGTTATAATATTTAATATTTTAAAAGCAGTGTTTTAATTGGTAGTTTAATGCTTTCTTAATTTTTGGACTCATTATTTTAGAAGTTCTTTTTTAAACACAGTTAATTTTTTTCATTTTTATATTTATATTTTAATGCATTTGCTTTATTTAAATCGTGTTATGTTGAGTTTGTTGTTCGCCAACTTCGATCCCACTATTGGGAGAAAGGTGAGCCAAAAAATAAATAAAATATATTGTACTGCTTTGAGTCCCATATAGGAGAAAAACAAGATATAAAACAAATAAATAAGACATTGAAGTATTACTTCCTTAAAACCCAGTGTGGCTACACTAGCCAAGTGCAGTGGAGCCAACTACTTCTCCTGATTACTGAGGAAAATTATCTTTCTAATATTGAATTATTAATATTTTAACAGTCAGAAGGGTGTAAAATGTCAACTTGACTATTTGTGATTTTCCAGGGTAAATAATTCAGAAGAATGTGCGCAGTCCTAAATATCAAAGAACTTTGCAGTACTTTGCATAATTATTTCCACCTGAAGCAATACTATGGGACAGCTGCAAAATGGTTGTAGTAAGGAGACATTAGCAGTATAGTGATATCTTTAATTTTGCTGTGTTCGGCTGTTTTATTAATATGTTGTGAGCCGCCCTGAGCCACTTGTAAGGGCAGCAAACAAGTATGAATAAATAAATCTTGAGTTAAGAGCTTGATTTGTTCCACAATTGAGCTCTTAACTCAAATTGCTCTTATCTCAAAGTGAATTTCCCATTAAAGTGCTATTAATCTGTTCCAGCTCCCTGAACCCCCTTTTTGTTATGTGTTTTCAAATAAGAAAATGTACTTTATTAATAACAAATAATGTATAAATGCACATTCACAAGGAACAATGAAAAAAGAAAGATCAGCTTTAAAATGGTCGAAGCACGAAGTTGTGGCAAGGAAGCACATTTGAGGCAACAAAATGTGTATTGGCCAGTGTAACAGCAAGGCAAAACCCGCACATTCACATGGAACGATAAAAAAAGAAAAATCAACTTTAAAATGGTAGAAGCACAAAGTTGTGGCAAGAAAGCATGAAGTGAAGAGTCAGAAGCATCATTTTCTTCATACTGTATTCATTTCAACCTCCTTCCCTCTCTTGCGCTCTCTCTCCCATTTCATGAAGCCAAATAATAAATAAAACAATAAAAACTTTATTTATATTCCGCCCTATCTCCCCGAAGGAACTCAGGGTGGATTCCAATCAGAAAAAGGAAAACATTCAGTGCCTGAATACAACAACCAATACATACATAATAGGAAAAAATCTCTGGCATTTCTTCACGAACGAAGATTCTTAGAAAAGACTCATCCCACATTTTTACAAGAGCGTTGATGATTAAAAAGGCCAATCCAAGATAGGCAAGTCCTGTTGCAGAAAGCACAGCAGAAAGTCTCCTTGGCTGATGTTTCCAAGTTGCGGTTCTTTCTGCATTGTCGTTTCTCTACGAGACTCGTTCGGCGTGTCTTCTCGAAAGAGGCCGCAGCATTGTGGATAGTGCGTCTCCATGCCTCCCGATGTGAGGCCAGGGTGGACCATTGATGGTGATCAATCTGGCCGAGTCTGAGATGTTGTTTCAGGGAGTCCTTATATCTCTTTTTTGGGGCGCCTCTCTTGCGCTGGCCCGTGGCGAGTTCAGCATAGAGTAGTAGTATCTTTGGGAGGCGGTGGTCCTCCATCCTAGAGACGTGCCCTACCCAGCGCAGCTTAATTCTCAATAGCATGGACTCAATGCTGGTGATCCCTGCATTCTCAAGGACAGCAACATTTGTCACAAAGTCAGTCCAGTGTACATTTAGGACAGCACTGATGAAAGAGTTTGAGGAGTCGTAGGTGTTGGCGATAGGTGACCCATGTTTCAGACCCATAAAGGAGAATAGACAGTACGATAGCTCTATGCACACTGATTTTGGTGCTTTGCCTCAGGTGCTTGTTGCTCCAGACTCTTTTGTGAAGCCTTCCGAATGCACTCTCTGCCTTTGCTAATCTGTGATCTATCTCTTTATCAATCTTGGCATCTGAAGAGATGATGATTCCCAGGAAAAAATAATAGCCCAGCATATAAGAACAAGCATGCCAGGAATAAAAATCACACAAAGTCAACTAACCCAAAGTTCCACAAAGCAAGCAACAATCTCCCAAAGCAGACAAGAGCAGGAGGAACAAAGGCTGTTCCCTTGAAACCTTAAAGCCCTGTACTGTAGTGCTAGTACTCCATTTTGCACCAGCGGTTAACTCAAAATGATACTTGTATGACAAAGTGAAACTGGGCCAAGCAACGCCTCTTAACTCTAAATGCTCTTAAGTTGGGATGTTCTTAAGTCAAGGCTCCACTGTATTCCATCAACAACAATTAGCTGATTTAGAGGGTCAGTTGTGTAAAAGGTAGCCAAAAATCTGCAGTCATACTTATTTTAGATATCAAAATAATGGGCCATTTTAGCATCTTTCCTGGGTTTACTTCATAGTTTCCTATTTTCTTTCCATATAAGTAGAGAAAGAGGATGTTTGCTGGAATTGTAAATGTTCGAGTTATCTTTTTAATTTATATTAAATTTGCAAAAAATGCATTTTTAAGAGTTGTCATGCTTACCTTTTTTCCTACAGAACTTTGAGACAGCTGTACAAGAGAACATCACTGTTAACGGGCAGCGATGGCAGGAGTCATCCGATGACCTTAATAATGGTACAAAACCTTCGACTTGTAATTATTTTCATGCTGCATTAATATTTCTGTTGGATTGCACAGATAAAAATTATTATTATAAGTATGGATTTATATGTCCCATTTAATGAGACTGTCTAATACTGAATGTCTCTTGGCTCTTCTTCGCGAACGAAGATTCAGGAAAGACTCATCCCACGCTTTCTACAAGCGCGTTGATGATTCGGAGGTTGGATCTGTCCTTCGAGCCTGTGCAATGAATTTTTCTAGTGGAGCGCAGTGTGCACAGACCTGGCCTCATCCTTTAAACCAAAGGTTCGTCTGCCAAGGCCTAGCAAGCTTAGGACGGTGGCAGCGAGGTCCTCGGGTCATAGGTTTGGTTCGAGTTTCCTTCTCTTAGATGGTTGACCTTACAGGGTTAGACGAGCACCATCTGCCCGGGTTTGAAATCAGTTTTTTCCTTCTCCTAGGATAGTTGCCAAAAGGCTAGAGAGCCCATCCTGCCCTTTGACGCTCTTTGTGAGACCCTTCGGTTGTGACCTGTCTGGCATGGGAGGCCCTACCGGTGGCTATTACGCCAGCATAGCTCACAACTTCATTAGGGTACGCAAGCCTCTCCCCCACAGCAAGGGGGCGCCAACGGAGAGGCTTGAATGTACTTCTAATCAAATGCTCAATTTTATTGCTTTATTCCAAAGATATTCTTATGTTACAACAGGTGATTTGTGAGAAATAGTTGCAGTGGGCCCTTCAGATCGTTTGGAATTTAGTTCCAGGACAACCATGGACACCAAAATCAGTGGGTGTTCATATTCTGTTAAATATAGTGGTATAGTAAATTGGAAAAAGACTGACATGAAATGGAAAAAAATCAGGGTTTGTTTTTTAATTTATTTTCTTAAAAGCTTTTTCAAGCTTTGGATGATGGATACAGTCTCTATGGAGGACTGAATAGTCCTATATTGCCCCCAGTACACAGTATACATTAAGGAAATTATTCCCTCAATGCAAAGCCCACAATATCAGCTCAAGAAAACCTCTTGTTTGTTCCTGGTCCTGGGGAGGCACGCCTGGACTCCACGAGGCGCAGGGCCTTCTTGGTTCTTGCCCCAACCTTGTGGAATTCCTTACCTCCATACATTAGAGCTATACCTGATTTGCAGTCTTTCTCTCAAGGTCTCAAAACTTGGCTTTTCGTCAAAGCTTTTAATTTGTGATTTATTGTTGATATCTTTGCTGTTTTATTGCTGTGTAAGTCGCTCAGAGCACTCCGGTGGAGAGCGACTCATCAAATAATAAATTGAAATGAAATGAAATATATTGCTTATTTCACTATCAAGATAACCTGGTTATATTTGTTTTGGTCCTCTGAATTTTGCATATATCAATGGAATTACTTGTTCATGCAATAGAATAAGCTCAACTTACTGGTGGTATTGCTTAGAAACACCCAGTGTGATCACTTGGCATGGAAGTGTTTGAGAGAAAACTAAGCTAATGTGAATAAGGTAAAGGAACTTGTCCTCTTCTGTCAGATTCCAACTTTCATGCACTCAGGACAATCCAATCGAAGATATTTTGTATAAATGAACATCTGGGAAAAAGATAATAGGATCCCTTTCAGTTGGGAGATCTTCAACCCTAAACGTGCTTAATCAAAACTATTTTTTAGTCTGTGAAATTTGATAGTACAGACTTTTGTCTGGGGATCAAAACTTGATTCCAGTGATGTTAATGGGCTAATTCCTTTTGATTTTAAGTGCAGGCATATCTCATTTAGCAAAATAGTTACTTTAAGAGAACATTTAGCATCAGGACAGAAATAACATGAAAAATAGGTTCCTACACCACAAAAACATACTAGAGGTAGCTGGTGAGGCCTGCTTATTTCCCCCTTTCCTTTCTGTTTTGCTGTTCACACTACTGTATATCTTGTTGTAGGCAGGCATACACAGCTATAGTAGCAAGAAGTAGAGTAGAATCCCACATTTTCTCAACTCAAACTCTGTTGCATTGTTGCATTGATCTGTCTTGTATTAATTTTGATTGTGTAATTGGTTATGCTATTAATTGGATGGTTTATTATGTTTATGTCTGTAAGCTGCTCCGACTGAGTCCCTTGTATAAATAAATAAATAAATAAAGTTTATTATCACTATTATTATTAATAATATTATTATCAAGACAACCTGCTGCAATGTAACACTGAAAGTCTTTCTTTCGTCATCTTCCTAATGCCAAGGCTGCTGAAAAACATTCAGAACAAAAACACTTTGTGAAAATTACTGTATTTTCTTTGTTAGAGGCTTTGTTAACTGAGCTACACCTGCACTGAGTCTTGAGTGATTTTTTATTCTGGTTAAGGATAATAGTATCCAAAACACAAGAGTTGGATATCAATTTATGAAATGTCAGAAAGTTAAAACCTCTAGAGCAGTGTTTCTCAACCTGTGGGTCCCCAGATGCCTTGGCCTTCAACCCTCAGAAATCCTAACAGCTGGTAAACTGGCTGGGACTTCGGGGAGTCGTAGGCCAAAACACCTGGGGACCCACAGGTTGAGAAACACTGCTCTGGAATACAAAATTCTTACAGTCCATAAGAGTTTAGGTTAGAACTGTAGATTGAGAATTATGGAGTGGGAATTGCCAAACTTTACTGCCATCTGTTGGCTCTGTAGGTGAGTGCAGAGAATGAATTAGAAAGGGCTGGTACACTCAGACCGCTTCCATATCCATGTCTTCTTCATTCACAGAGTCAGCCAATAACATGTACTGAAGTTTAATGTCTTACTCTTTGTGGGAAGAGAGTAAGAAGACAATTCATCTGTGAGTTTCGTAGCATTACTAGGAACTGCTTTTTCTTTTAATACGTTTGAAGATTTCTAAGTACATTAAAATATACATAAAGAGAGAAAAACAAGGAAAAGAAAGAGAGGGAAAAGACGAAAGAGCGAAAGAAAAAGGAAAGATACATAAAGATAAAAGTGACTTCCCGTCTTCTTTTCAGCAGTTTCTTAAATGTTGTATCAATTTATATTTCTCTTATTTATATAGTTAAGTCTTTCTGGGACAAAACAATTCTTGCAAAGATGTTACAAACAAACTGTGTTTTCATTTGTTAATGTTTAATATTTTTCTTTTTTTAAAAATTAGATATTACTATCAAACTCTTAGAGGATAAGCTAGATGATCTAATAGTAGAGGTGGCTTCCAAGCGTAGTAAATATCCCAGGGAAGTGAAAATTCACGTCATCAAGGCCCTCAAAACAAAGAAAAAGTTGTTGGTGAGTAAACCTAATTCTCTGTTCTCTGGGAAAAGTTATATGCATTTCAAAAGGAAACTCAACCAGTCATTTTGCTTATGGATAAGTTAGTAGCAGCGCTTGGAAACATGCCTTTTTGACCGATAGCATCCAGAGTCACCAAGGCATGCTTTCTAGGTCATGCTCTTTAAAGTTCTGTTTAAGAGATGTTTACAGGTATCCAAAAAGACATTTTAGTACTACTAAATGTGTAAGGTATCAAGTAAGAATTGTCTGTTCGGACTGTGTTTCAGCCATGATTGCTAGCTGATCTTGTTCAGACCATACTCTTGTCTGCCCTTTTCTTCTTTATAGTAACACTAACCTACTTTCTTGGATTGTTGCAAATTTTACTAATATGAATTTAAGGTGGTTCTGATAACTGATCAAACCAATGGGATGCAGAGCAGTTATGTTGCTTGCATGCCTAGCCAATGACTAGCAGTAATCCATTTGCCTAGAGCAGGGGTGCCCACACTTTTTCATCATGCGAGCTACTATGTGAACAATCAAGTTGAAAAGATCACCTGTTGTACATGTGAGCGTGCGTGCACGCTCCTACTGCAGCCTTCCGTCCGCGCGGGGCTTCTTTCTTGCCTGCCCATGAACTCGCTGCTGCGCGCACCCGGGAAGGAGATCCTCCTTGCCTGCGCGCGCGCTCACTCTTAATGTCTTTGTTGTCTTCTTGCTGCATGCTTTCGCGAGGCAGGAAGTCCCCATCCCGTCCTGCTTCTTGCGTGCACAGCAGGCCCCTCCCACGCACGCAGCAGGAGGGTATTTATAGGTGCACATGCCAGTGCTCCGGCCAGATATGCCCCCCCCCAGCAGCAACCAATGGGCGGTCATGTCACCACACCGTGCGTGGCAAGGCGAGCGCCAGGGCCCGCCCACTAAAGCCTCATTTTGGCAAAAGAAGCCCTGCAAAGGCGGCGGCAGGAGCGCACGTGCGCGCGCATGTCAGGAGCGTGCCATCCGGCTGGTGAGGCCCAAAGATCACCTGGAAGAGGGCCGAAGATCACCTAGGTGCTCCCGATCACCATAATGAGCACCCCTGGCCTAGAGTGTCTTTTCTAGAAACATTTATTTCACAGAGGCTTTAAAACTGAGGAAAGGAAGAGACAATTCAAAAGAGGAATAGTTGATTAATTTATTTATTTACTTCATTTATATTCTGCTCTTCTCACCCTGAAGGGGACTCAGAGCGGATTACAGTACACATACATTGCAGACAATTCCTGCAGTTTTTAACATACATACATATATTGACGAACAAGATGAACAAAGAGGCAAATTTTCTGGTAAACTTGTGACAAACTTCTGGCCACCAGGGGAAGCTCACGCACACTGTTTCTTCTTCTTCTTCTTATTATTATTATTTTAAGTGTTCATCTTTTACCCGTATGTATTCGAGTATTCGAGTATAAGCCTTGTATTTTGACTGCTGAATTTTGAAGATTGTGTGTGTGTGTGTGTGTGTGTATATATATATTAAACACAATTTTAAAAAGAGTATAAACTGACCCAAATATAAGCCGAGGCACCTAATTAAGAACATAAGAACATAAGAAGAGCCATGCTGAATCGGACCTCAGCCCATCTAGTCCAGCATTCTGTATCACACAGTGGCCCACCAGTTGTACACGGGGATCTCGAGCAGAAGGGAGGGCAAAACCCTGACCTGCTCCCGACCCCCCACAACCAGTACCCAGGGAAATCCTGCCTGCCTCAACCAACTCCGAGGTGGCACTTGGATGTCCTAATTTTACCACAGAACACTGGGAAAACGTATTGACTCGAGTATAAGCCGAGGGTGGGAAATGCAGCACCTACTGGTTAACCTCAAAATAAAAATAGATTCCAATAAAACTACTTTAATTGAGGCATCAGTAGGTTAAATGTTTTTGAATATTTACATAAAACCGTAATTTAAAATAAGACTGTCCAACTCTGATTAAACTATTATTCTAACTTTCTTCGATATAAATGTGCTTACGTATCCTTCCAATAATAATAAAAAAGAGTAAAATAATAAATGTAGAGTAATAATAGAGTAAAATAATGAAAATGTAATAACAATAATAAATTGAGAAAAATAATAAATGTAATAATAATAGAGTCAAATAATGGAAATGTAATCATAAGAATAATAAATAGAATAAAATAATAAACATAACAACAACAACAGAGTAAATAAAATAACTTTGACTTAAGTATTAGCTGAGGGGGGCTTTTTCATCCTTAAAAGGGGCTGAAAAACTCAGCTTATACTTGAGTATATAGTGTAATTTCTGCTAGCATCCTTTCCTTGGGTAAATACATTCCTAGTAGGGAGCTCCTGAATTTTAAGGAAATATCCCCATTGGTAAAAGGCAATTGGTACATTGCCTTGTAGCATAACCTGAGATTTCATATAAATTTTGGTTTAAGATGTTTATGTAAAGTGATACTTAAAATCCTTGGAGATTAGATCACTTTTATCTCAACCTCCCTTTTGTACTTTCCGAGTTTAAAAAAAAGGGCGGGGGGTTATGCCCTTTTACGTTCACCATAGTCCTGTGTCGTAGGTGACTTCCCCAACATCATCCAACCTGCTTCACAGTTAAGAAATTTTTAAACATAGGCTTTTTTCATGCTTAAAAGTCAGAGTTACCCAGTTCACCACACAAAGTTAGACATTCCATTGAGACGCTGCTGCCACTAGCATCACAGTAATACCCAGTTTGGCATTCTCTTTGTGACATGACATTTCCTTCTCCTGTCACACTCAGCTTGTATTGGAGGCATGCAGCATCTACTTTGGACACAAATTGTGTCACTAGGCATGAAATGGTGGTAGCTTTTCAAACTAAGTTGCGTTCATGCTTCCAGTAAGAATAAGCTTGTCTAATCAGTTGTTGAATTGTGAATTACTGCTTATAAAATGTCATTACTTCCATTGGTCAGCTGTGGCTGAGTTAAAAAGAGTATTTAGGGCCTGGGTTTCTTGCACAGGCCTTTGGTTCTGTTGCAAATTTTAAGAGACTAAAATCATCCTACTGTAATTCCTAAACTGTACAACAGAAGGCACTATTTAGATATTCTTTTAATTGCTTTTAGGTAAGAAAGCAAAATATACCTGGCTTTTAATGTACCAGGCTTTGAAATACCTGATGCTGCTGAATAAACGTTTTCTACAACCCGACTCCCTAAACCCAGACTTTCCCTTTTGTACACAAAAGAAACGGTTATTCTAGTAAGCAGGGCTGTTGTGTTGAAATATGTATAAATATACGTACACCAAGCCAGTAGAAAATGCTTCATATGTACATTTGTTTGTGCAGGGCTGCCGTCAAATTGCAGAAAATCGTCAAGAAATAACAACAAAATCTTCTCAAGGTAACTTGTTTGAGACTGTAAAATTATATTGTTTGATGCTAACTAAAAATGAAGTAAACATTGCATTGTTTTCTGATTGTGTGTTCTCTCGGCATTACTTCGCGAACGAAGATTCTTAGGAAGGACTCATCCTACGCTTTCTACAAGCGCGTTGATGACTAAAAAGGCCAATCTGAGATAGGCAGGTTCGGTTGCAGAAAGCACAGCAGAAAGTCTCTTTGGGTGATGATGTTTCCAAGTTGCGGTTCTTTCTGCATTGTCGTTTCTCTTCAAGACCCGTTTGGCGTGTCTTCTCGAAAGAGGCCGCAGCATTGTGGATAGTGCTTCTCCATGTCTCCCGATGTGAGGCCAGGGTGGACCATTGTTGGTGATCAATCTGGCCAAGCCTGAGATGTTGTTTCAGGGAGTCCTTGTGTCTCTTTTTTGGGGCGCCTCTCTTGCGCTGACCCGTGCCGAGTTCACCATAGAGTAGTATCTTTGGGAGGCGGTGGTCTTCCATCCTAGAGATGTGCCCTGCCCAGCGCAGCTGTGTTCTCAATAGCATGGCCCCAAAGCTGGTGATCCCTGCTTGCTCAAGGACAGCAACATTCGTCAAATAGTCGGTCCAGTGTATATTTAGGATTGTGCGACAACAGCGCTGATGAAAGCGTTTGAGGAGTCGTAGGTGTTGGCGATAGGTGACCCATGTTTCAGACCCATAAAGGAGAATAGACAGTACGATAGCTCTGTACACACTGGTTTTGGTGCTTTGCCTCAGGTGTAACGCCTTATATGTGGGTCTGCCTCGATCACTAACCCGCAAGATCCAGTTTGTGCAGAATGCTGCTGTCAGGCTCCTCACAAAAACACCAATGAGATGCCACATCACACCATCCCTGCAGCATTTGCACTGGCTGCCGGTCGAATACAGAGTCCTCTATAAGACCCTGACCTTGACTTTCAAGGCCCTGCGGGGCCGGGGCCCTTCATACTTAAAAGACCGCTTGATCCCACCTGCCCACCCAAGAGCACCACGGCCAGCAAACGAGAACCTCCTCTGTGTCCCGGGTCCGAGAGAGGCTCATTTGGAGTCCACGAGACAGAGATCCTTCTCTGTTGCGGCCCCTGTCCTGTGGAACTCTCTGCCGCCAGACCAAAGAGCCTCCCTCGACCTGCCACAGTTCTTGGCGGCACTTAAGACATGGCTATTCAGGAAAGCCTACGCATAACACGGAATCAGCGACTCGGAATTCACCGAGTCTGATATTTTAGTATTTTAACCATTTAATATTTTAATATTTTTAATATTTTAATCGCTAGTTGTGTAAGTCGCCCGGAGCACAAACGTGGAGGGCGACTCATAAATAATAAAGTTCAGTTCAGTTCAGGTGCTTGTTGCTCCAGACTCTTTTGTGAAGCCTTCCGAAAGCACTCTATGCCTTTGCTAATCTGTGATCTATCTCTTTATTAATCTTGGCGTCTGAAGAGATTATGCTTCCCAGGTAGGGGAACTGCTGAACGGACTTAAGCACAGATGTGCCTATGCTGACGTGGGGGTGATGGTGTTCTTCCTGCGGTGCAGGCTGGTAGAGGACTTCCGTTTTCTTCAGGCTGACTTCCAGCCCAAGCAGCTCTGCATTTTTTAAAACACTTCATAATCTATTTGTTCTTTTGTAGAGGAGTAGCTGTTAGTCTATTAAAAATAATACCCTTGTGTTTAAAGTGTTTCAGAATGACCTAAATCCTCTGGAGTAGACCCATTGAATCCATTAGGTTTGTCCATTTGAATCCACATAATCAATATATAAAATTTTATCCAAGGTTGGCAGATACGCACACAGACATAGATATTATAAAGTATGGGGGGAAAGTCTTTACATCGATCTGAACAGCATGCTCGGAAAAGTGTTAGATAACTGCTAGAAAGAGCTTCGTAATGTCATATTATTACATGATTAGTAAAAGTGTAATGAGAACAAAATGCTATTTCACATTTTTAGTTCAAAATCAGTCTCTTTTTCAAGAATTGTGGGTTTAATGGCTTTCTTTTTCTATTTACCCACCTCCAAATAATCATGAATTTGTACAGTTGCCTTTTGAAATCCAAACACAACCCAGGAATATAAAGCAGGGGTGGGCAGCTGTGGCGGAGTTATCTTTCAGCCTTGCACTTGTTAGAATTACTATATTTTTTTCAACTGCAAGTGAAACTTGCTGATTTTTAGTACTTTGATAAATTTTGAGGAGGGTTGTTTTAGTACATTAAATTGCTTCAGGCAGTCTTTGGGGGGTGTTCCAGAGGACGGATGTTTTCCTGGAAAAAGAACTACAGTTTTGAAGGTTTTAGTGGCTACATGCAGCCTATGGGCTGCACTTTCTCCTTCACTAGCCTCAAAATCATGGGGATTAATTTTTAGTTAGGACAATCAGATTTTCAGTCTGATTGTCTTTAAGCAGTTGCTTTGAAAGAAATTACATGAGATTTGGCAAAATGGCAAACGTTGTTTCATTGGAAACTTGAATAAGCGAATGACAGATGGTAAGACATCTGTCTGCTTAATTTAATTGATTTACGAGGCTATAAAATATCCAGGAAATACACACAAAAGGAGTGAAGGAATGCGACAGCTCCTCCTGGTGGCCAGAAAAACTGGAATGTTAAATCGCCTCTATGTCTGTCTTATGTTGTATGTCAAATGGCATTGAATATTTGCCTGTATACGTGCATTGTGATCTGCCCTGAATCCCCTGCGGGGTGAGAAGGGCGGAATATAAATGCTGTAAATAAATAAATAAATAAACAATATGGAATTTTGTTATTTACTCTATCATATCAGAAGCGAACTGAGGGTACAGTTGTAATGTATTTTTTAAAAAACACAGAGTTTAAAAACTTGGCATTATACTAAATGTCCTTCGAGCAGTAGTTGGCCACTTGGAATGCCTCTGGTGTTGCTGTAAGAAGGTCCTCCATTGTGCATGTGGCAGGGCTCAGGTTGCATTGAATTACTGCAACGCGCTCTACGTGGGGCTGCCTTTGAAGACAGTTCGGAAGTTACAACTAGTCCAACGGGCAGCAGCCAGACTACTAACTGGAGCTACATACAGGGAGCATACCACCCCCCTGTTGTGTCAGCTCCACTGGCTGCCGGTTCAATTCCGGGCTCAATTCAAAGTGCTGGTTTTGACCTTTAAAGCTCTATACCAGGGGTGCCCACACTTTTTCATCATGCGAGCTACTATATGAACAATCAAGTTGAAAAGATCACCTGTTGCGCATGTGAGCGTCTTGTGGCACAAGACATACTGCAGCAAGACGTTCCTACTGCAGCCTTCCGTCCGCGTGGGGCTTCTTTCTTGCCTGCCCACGAACTCGCTGCCGCGCGCACCCGGGAAGGGGATCCTCCTTGCCTGCGCGCGCTCTCTCTCTTAATGTCTTCGTTGCCTTCCTCCTTCCTGCTGCGTGCTTTCGCGAAGCAGGAAGTCCCCATCCCGTCCTGCTTCTTGCGTGCACAGCAGGCCCCTCCCACGACGCAGCAGGAGGTATTTATAGGCGCACCCACCAGCACTGCGGCCAGATATCGCAGCGGCTTGGAAGGCGCAGGGCTGGGAAGAGGGGCCACCTGGCTGCTGCCTGGGCCGGGAAACTCAACCGAGAGAGGGACCCACGTGAGGCTGGAGCCTCCCCATGGCAGCCTCCCCCCCTCCCTCGAGGCTTCCTTACCTGGGCAGGAGAAGGAATAGTCGAAGAGGTGCTTTCCCAAAGTGACAGATGCAGCGGGGGGCTTCCTTCCTTTCTTTCGAGGGTGTCACTCAGAAAGGACGCCCAAGTGGACGGCTGGCAGGAAGGAGGACCCCTCTCACTGGTGGCAGTCCATGTCCACGGGAGAGAAAGAGAGAGAGGGGGTGGCTCTTCCTAGCTGGCTCTGAAGAGCCACCCTCTCTCTCTCTCTCCCCGTGGGCCCTCGCCGCCTTTCTCCTTCGAGGACGAGGCGGAGAAATGCGGCGAGGGCACAAGCAGCAGCAGCAAGTGGAGTCTCCATCCCCACAGCCCTCTCCTCCTCGGGTTCAGCCCCAGGAACACAGCGGAGCCCTCCCTCCTCGCCCCCAACCAAGGAAAGAAGGCAGCCCCACACAGCTCGCTCGCCCAGGTCTCGGCTTGGAATGGGAGTCCCGAGGGCAGCAGCAGGGTTTGTGGTGGGGCTTGCTTGGCTTTGCCCCACTTTGCCCGGCCTCCTTCGCCTCTTTCTCTCTCTCCCTCTCTCCTTCCAGCGCCCGCCCGCCTGCCTGCCAAAAGGATCCAAAAAGTTCTCGGATTTCTTTCTTCTCTCCTTGGCTCTCTCTCTCACACACACACACACATTCCCGCCATCCCTCCCACAGCCTCGCATCCTCTCCGTGCGCGTGCCTTCGCCTTGCTCCCCCCCCCCCAGCAGCAACCAATGGGCGGTCATGTCACCACACCGTGCGGGGCAAGCAGCGCCACGGCCCGCCCACTAAAGCCTCATTTTGGCAAAAGAAGCCCCGCGAAGGCGGCGGCGGGCACGCGCATGTCAGGAGCGCGCCATCTGGCTGGTGAGGTCCAAAGATCACCTGGAAGAGGGCCGAAGATCACCTAGGTGCTCCCGATCACCATAATGAGCACCCCTGCTCTATACGGTTCTGGCCCAGCTTATTTGTCAGAACGCATCTGCCACTACGTCCCACCTCGTTCTTTAAGATCATCCGGGGAGGCCCTGCTCTCGCTCCCGCCGGCTTCCCAGGTGCGGCTGGTGGGGACGAGGGAGAGGGCCTTCTCGGTGGTGGCTCCCCGTCTGTGGAATGCGCTGCCTAGTGACATACGATCAATTCCATCCCTCCTGACATTTAGTAAAAAAGTGAAGGCTTGGATGTGGGACCAGGCGTTCGCATAGTAGCACAGGACAGCACTTTAGTTTTTAATGGAAAGCTGGTGAATAGGGCTCAATGCTTTTACGGACAGAACACTGTTTTACATAGGTGAATACATAGGTTGTATGAATGTAATTGTATTTTAATGTATTTTAGTGTCAATGTTTGAGGGCTTTTGTACTGTTTTTATACTGTGTTGTTATGAGGGCATCGAATTGTGCCTTTTGGAAGCCGCTCTGAGTCCCCCTCCGGGGGTTGAGAAGAGCGGGGTAAACTGCCGAAATAAATAAATAATAAAATAAATAGGTGGTCTGTGATTTGCTCTTATCCAGATTTGCATCTCGTGTGGACTCCACTTTGTGGCCCCATTTCTTAAGATTGGCTCTGCATCTCATGGTGCCAGAGCACAGTCTGTACAGCGTCTTCCAGGTCGCCCAGTCTTCTGTATGTCCAGGGGGGGAGGGAGGGGAGTCTTATCTGGTATTAGCCATGAATTGAAATTCCAGGTTTTAACCTGCCACTTTTGGACTCTCACTTGCTGAGGTGTTCCTGTGAGTGTCTTGCAGGAACATGGACTTTTGTTATATGTCATTGATTTATTGTTTGAACAGGAACTCTGAAATCATGTCGCATTCTTTGTACTAATAATACACTATTGTCAGTCTGCAAATAACTTTGAACTATTTATAAATATTTGTTAACACGCTTGAATTCTTTTATAATTTCTCAAGCAGTGACCAGAGACTGTGCTTTTTACCTGTCATTCTGAACTGAACAGAAATACAAATTATTGATTTGGGATTTTTTTGGCTCAGATTTATGTGCTCTATTGAATGTGTGTACTGTATTTACATAGTTTCTATCATGTAGCCCTATTTAGTAGCTACGTCGGCCAGAAACCAAAGAGATTCAGATCACTTGCTACCTTTCATTTCCTTTTTTCATTTCCCTGTGTTTTGAAAGTCATGTAAATAACTTGGCTACTAAATACCAAATACCTTTCACATGTAGCGGTCACATTAGTTATGTATTATACAGATAGATCAGTACAAATTATCTACTTTTCTGTCAAAGGTGAAAACAGTCCAATGCTACTGTAACAGTGACTACCTTTAATAGCTGGGAAACTAAGGCTAAAAGGGAATAAATTGCCAGCTTCATCCAAGAGACTCTTGACAGAAGATAATTTTATTTCCGCCATAGTGTCTTCAGTGTTGATTGTGCTTTACAGACTACAAGAAGGCAGGTCGGCTTAAGGAGGCTCCAGGCTAAAGTTTGACTTAGGGAAACATGAGTAAATGTCTTTTTCAGACAAATCTTTGAGTTGCACATATTCCAAAATAAAAGTATATGCAGGACTTTTAGCCGACCTATCCCTGTAATGTATATCAGAACTTCTCTGTTTCTTGGATGAGAGGAAGGGTTTATCAAGAGGATGAAACAAAATATACACAATGAGCACTTTGGGAGAATTAGCACATTTGATCCAGGTTATAATAATCTTTTTTTATTGTGTCAGAAGCAAACAGAGAATACAGTTATTAAAAAACCACAACCAAAGTTAAAAAATTGGCATTATACCAAATTTTCTTTGAACAGAAGCTGGCCACTTAGAGTGTCTCTGGTGTTGCTATAAGAAGTCCTCCATTATGCGTGTGGCGGGCTCAGATTGCATTGTAGTAAGTGGTCTGTGGTTTGCTCTTCTCCACACTTGCATGTCGTGGACTCCACTTCGTAGCCCCATTTCTTAAGATGGGCTCTGATCTCATGGTACCAGAGCGCAGTCTGTTCAGCACCTTCCAAGTCACCCAGTTTTCATTTGGCATCGGCCACTGATTGAGGTTCTGAATTTTAACCTGCCACTTTTGGACTCTTGCTTGCTGGGGTGTTCCTACAAGTATCTCTGTAGATAGATCTTAGGAAGCTGTTTCTTGATTTAAGGCATTGGCATGGCAGCTGATACCTGAACAGAAGATGGCCTGGAGATGTAACACAATTAAAACTTAATCTGCTTCCAAACTCTGGAGGTAGGGATGAGGGCAGTTGTACCACTTTTGTGGCCCCCCTGTTTCAGGACCAGAAAAGGCTGTTGTTTGTTGTTGTTGTGTGCTTCAAGTGGTTTTGGACTTATGACAAACCTATCATGGTTTACTTTGTCAATTTTTTTTCCTATGAGCCAAGTGCCTTTAACCATCAGCTCTTCTGTACATACCAGTTAACAGCTTTCCAGATCTGATATGAAACAAAACTGAAGCTTTTTAAAAAAAAAGAAAATCATGATACATTGGGTTAAATCCTATTGTTAGTCCCAGCTAAAGTAGAATTCTGCTGTTTTGGAAAGTCAACACCTATGTAAAATCTACGGATTCAGTAGATCTGTTCACAGCAAAGAATGGTAATGGAACTGAGATCAAATGAGATTTTGTATATTTCTATTTCATGTATTTAGTTGTGGTTTCAACAGGATAATGGGAAACAAGGCAGGGTCATTCATAGAAACAAGGTTTAGAGGGGATATAATTGGAAGGAGGTGAAGCAAGGGATGGTACAAGGCAGGTGTTTGGAGAGGTAATCCCAACCCTAGAATACTGGCTTTTGAATCTCCCAGATCCTGGGCTATTATGACTCAAAACTCCAGGAACTGTTTCTGTTTTAAATATCCATTACTTTGGGAGGGATTGTAAGTAGTTTCCCCAATATGCTTTTCTGTGCAGACTTTTTATTGAAAACACATCCGTTTGTTTTGGTTGATGTAACAGGCTTCTTTCTGTTCTCATGCACCTCCTCTCTTGAATGAAGTTGTGATGTGTGACCCAGAAAGTTTTAGGGACTTTTGTCTTCTCTGCTGTTGCTGTGTTATGTTATGATGGGTAAGGCTGCCTTTGCTCCCACTGTGCTTTCCCGGGTGAACTGTTGTCATTGCACCAGTTTTAACTGCACGCGTTGTTTTTAATGTAAGCAAAAACTACTTTAGAAGTCATTTCTCCTGAATTTCATTTTCCATATTTTTAATGATTTCAACTTTTAAAAATCCACATACAAAGGGCTCCTGTTCTCAAGGCTTGACCCAACAGAAGGTTTTCATTTTGCAGTGGATGGGCTTTCCACTTTTTGTTTCAGGGTTAACTTCTTTCACATCCTAAGTTTCTGTTAAGAGGAGGGAATAGTTGTCATTTCAGTGAGTGAAAGCTAAAGCTGATTTGAAACTACTTGCAGTTTACATTTGCTTTTGGTTGCTTATGGCAGTGTTTCTCAACCAGTGTGCCGCAGCACACTAGTGTGCCGTGAGCGATCATCAGGTGTGCCGTGGGAAATTGGAACCTCCAATACCCTTTCTTCCCCTCCTGCCGAACACTTTTCTTCTCCACTCGGGCTCCCTTTTTCCCAACCTCTTCTGCCGCCATTTTGATCCGAGGGGCAGCGTGAGCGTGTTATGTTCAGGAGGGGAGGGGGAGGAAGACGTGACCCGTGCGGGTGCTACTGTGCAGACTCATCCCACATCTTCCTCCCCCCTCCCCTCCTGAACATAACACGCTCACGCTGCCCCCTCGGATCAAAATGGCGGCAGAAGAGGCTGGGAAAAAGGAGTCCGGGTGGAGAAGAAAAAGTAAGTGTTCAGCAGGAGGGGGAAGAAAGGGTGTGAAGGGGAAGAGGGAGGAACTATAAATCCCAGAAACTGTAACTCCCAGATGTCAAGGTCTATTTTCCCCAAACTCCATCTGTGTTCACATTTGGGCATATTGAGTATTCATGCCAAGTTTGGTTCTGATCCGACATTGTTTCAGTCCACAGTGCTCTCTGGATATAGGTGAACTACAACTCCAAAACCCAAGGTCAATGCCCACCAAACTCTTATAGTATTTTCTCTTGGTTATGGGAGTTCTGTGTGGGAAGTTTGATTCCATTCCATCATTGGTGGAGTTCAGAATGCTCTTTGATTGCGGGTGAACTATAACTCCCAGCAACTACAACTCCCAAATGACAAAATCAGTTTTTTGACTGATGGTCCCTCCTTGGGTTAGTATTAGTATGTTTTGTGGCCAAATTTGGCAGCAATTTGTCTAGTGGTTTTTGAGTTATGTTAATCCCACGAATGAACATTATATATATATATATATATATATATATATATATATATATATATATACACATACACACACACACACACACACACACACACAGGTAGAGAGAGAGAGCACAACAGTGCAGGCAGAAGAGCAAAACGCAGAGAGACTGACAGCTGTTGAGCAAGACCTTCGTGTGTGTCTTTCTGCCATTCCTGCCAGGATATCTATGTTGAGTTCATCGAAACAGGCCCAGGTTTCACACTGAGTGTATAAATACATTTAAAAACATATTAACTATATGTATTACTGTGTTAGAGTGTCATTTTGTGTCATTTTGTTTGGTGGTGTGCCCCAGGATTTTGTAAATGTAAAAAATGTGCCGCGGCTCAAAAAAGGTTGAAAAACACTGGCTTATGGAACTGTGTATCTACTCACTTTGCTAAGAATGGGTTGTTGTTTCAATCGTCGTGCCTAATTCTGGTCCACCTTATGCTCGGCAGTCAAGGACACTGTGTTATTACATCTTTATTGCCAGCTAGAGATCAACAAAAGACCAAAGGAAAATGTTGGTGTTTTTTTACAGTGAAATGGGATATTTTAAAACTGTTTAAGTGTTGGAAATGTTGGATTGTTGTGAATTTTCTGGGCTGTATGGCCATGATCCAGAAGCATTCTCTCCTGATGTTTCACCTGCATCTGTGGCAGGCACCCTCGGAAGTTGTGGGTTCATATATCTGTGGAATGTCCAAGGTGGGAAAAAGAACTCTTGCCTGCTTGAGGCTGGTGTGAATGTTGCAATTGGCTACCTAGATTAGCATTTGATGGCCTTGCAACTTCAAAGCCTGTCTGGTTGTTGCCTGGGAGAATCCTTTATTTGTTTGTTTATTTATTTTATTACTTTGACTTATATACCACCCTTCCTGAAAAGGCTCAGGGTGGTTCACAGCAATGAACAACAAAACACAACATACTTGAAAACATAATAAAAACAGATTAAGAACAGAGTAGGGGTTACAGCTTAGAGACTGAACGCCTGACGGAACAGGTTGGTCTTACAGGCCCTCTGAAAAGCCTGTAGATCAGTTATTACTTGTGCCTCCTCCGGGAGGGTGTTCCAAAGGGTAGGCACTGCTACAGTAAAAGTGTGCTGCCACGTCGATGACAAGCGGCAGATCTTAAGTGATGGAACCTCTAGTAGGTTTTGATCCATGGACCGTAGTGGTCTCTGGGGAACATGCAGGGAAAGGTGGTACACTTTCCCTTCAGGTACACTGGCCCCAGACCATGCAAGGCCTTAAAGGTTAGCACCAGCACTTTGAAGGCAATCCGGTGCTCGATAGGGAGCCAGTGCAAGCGCTGTAGGACTGGTGAGATGCGGCTCGATATTTAGAGGTGATCGTTGGGGCTGATTATTTCCTGTCTGGAGATCCCCTGTTTTCTGAGTATTCTTTATTTACTGTCCTGGTTTTAGAGGGTTTCTTTAAAAATATTGGTGGCCAGATTTTGTTCATTTTTATGGTTTCTTCCTTTCTGTTGGAATTGCCCACATCCTTGTGGATTTCAATGGCTTCTCTGTGTAGTCTGACATGGTGGTTGTTAGAGTGGTCCAGCATTTCTGTGTTCTCAAATAATGCTGTGTCCAGGTTGGTTCATCAAGTTTATCAGAGTTAGGAGAGAATGCTTCTGGATAATGGCCATACAGCCCGGAAAACTCACAACAACCCAGTGATTCCGGCCATGGAAGTCTTTGACAATACATTGGAAATGTTATCAACTTCCCATGATAGTGGTTTTTTAATTTCCCTGCCTTAAAATAACCCAACCTAGTAGTAGACAACTCTTCTTTTTCCCATTTTATCTTTTCACACGGCTAATGAAATTATTCTCTTTCCTTTCAGATTTGCATATGGCAGATTTGAGCCTTGCCACAAAAAACACCATGAGGCACATTGGAGAATCATTTAAGGTGAGATTTATAAAGTCTATAAATCAGTATCTATATCCAATCAGTATTCATTTGTCTTTTCTAAGACCTGGATCCATCCTAGTAGTTCATATCAAGTCAAAGCATTTAACCTATTTTCAAAGGAAGTCATAGGGCTCCCACTGAAGCAGAAGCCTACCTAATCCTTTGTTTTTTAAATATAAAAACAAGTAATTGTGGTTGAAAAGCCTGTATCTTTACTACAGTGACTTCTTATTGCTCTGGTCATTGGGCCTGCTTAGATATTACTGTATCTAGGACTGAATTGAGATGATGAGGGTTCTTAACTGTTGGGTTTACTCTCACTAGTTTGTGTAGCTAGCCTATTAAGATTGTGAGTATGCAAAAGCCAGTTCAAAGGTAATAAAGAATAATGTGAAAGAATAATGTGAAATATTTTCTGTCATTTACTAAGGATTACTAGGGTTTTTTGTGTTGTATTTAAAATATCAAAAATTAAACATGAAGCCATCTGCGGAATTTAATTTTTAAACAGTTTTATACATCTGTGTATTTATTATTTGAGTTTATATACCGCCACTCCCAAAAGGCTCGGAGCAGTTTACAACAGAATAATATAGTTAACAGTAAACAACTCTGCACATCACAAACAATAACAACCTCCAACCATTGATGACAACAGAAACGAATTCCGTTCTGATTAAATGTTAGCTGAACAGAACATATGCCTGGGCTTTGAAACCCAAGAGGAGAGTTGTATAGTTTGACCTATAGCACTGAGAGCGGCTTTGTGCTGTTGTGGAATATGGAGCATTGATGCTATTAAGATACATTATTAATGTGACTGAAGAAAATATAAGCATATAGGTTTTGTGTAATTGTAATACTGCATATGTACATATACTCGAGCATAAGCCACCCTGAATATAAACCAAGGCACCCAATTTTACCACAAAGAACCTGGCAAAACATATTGACTCGAGTATAAGCCGAGGGTAGGAAATGCAGCAACTACTGGTACATTTCAAAATAAAAATAGATACCAATAAAATTACATTAATTGAGGCATCCGTAGGTTAAATGTTTTTGAATATTTACATAAAACTGTAATGTAAGATAAGACTGACCAACTGTGATTAAACAATTATTGTAACCTTCTTCAGTATAAATGTGCTTATGTAGCCTTCCAATAATAATAGAGTAAATTAATAAATGTAATAATAATAATAGTGTAAAATAATGGAAATGTAATAATAGTAATAATAGAGTAAAATATAAATATAACAATAATAGAATAAAATAATAAAGGTAATAATAATAGAGTAAAATAATAAATGTAATAAAAATAAAATAATAAGTAATAAATTGTAATAAAAATAATGTAAAATAATAAATAAGCTGAGGGGAGGCTTTTTTAGCCTTAAAAATCTGTTTATATTCAAATATATATGGTAATTCTCTAGAATAAATTAAATGTTATTCTGTCAGCTGTCTTACTGATTTCTGAGTTGTGATTTTTCTTGATAATTTCTATGTTTTGACCGAAATTGCCTTTATAAATTGATATTTATAAATTCCAATACATACTACCTAATTTCTAACGTCTTAAATGTTTTCTCCTTTTTTTCTCCACTCCTCCGTGCACATGGCCTTAGTCTTTGTCGCTCCTTGTGGGAAAAGCGGAAGGCTTCTCAAAAGCGGTGTCTCTGCAGCCAACTTTGGAACCGTGCGAACTTGACCAAGAAATTGTCTCTGGCTCAGAAGGGAAGAAAGAGAACAAAATCGATGTCAAAGACCTCACGTCACAAGTGGAAGTCGCACCTTCACCAACTGCTACTAGTAACTCTGTTCTGCTCAAAATAAAGAGACCGCTGCGTTCCCCGCAGGATCGCTATCCACTTCGACGAAGAAAGATTAGTCCTGATACCTGAGGGCAGCTTCATAGCTTCATAACCTTCCTCTTTTTTATATGAATTTCGTCTGCAGCAACTAAGCACAAACTGCCAAAGCACCCAAAGTGGTGTCCTCTGGAAACTGTACAGTGACACAGATCTCAGATGGTAGTGCGGAGGAGCGCATTGCTAGGTATTCTCATAGCTCTCAATCTTACATTGAGATCTTATGCACATTCTGAATTAAATTTGAGCATTTTTCTTGGAAATGGAAACCTGGAGCTGCTGCATAACAAAACGGGCAGCGACGAAACCCTGTGTTTCTTACAAAAAGCTGGAGTCGTTCTCCAGTGAGTAATTGCACGACATAGGAAGCTATGTGTTAGGATGCTCAAGATTCTGGTTTATCATCCAAGGAGAAGATTCCGTGGCATGAGTCAGTGCTCCTGTGTGTTTAGGAGCGGTTTTGCACAAAGTATCTGCTTTTTTTTTTTTTTTTTTTTTTTTTTTGGAAAAAGGCAAAGGGAAGACAGGTCCCAACTCATTTACAAATGCCCAGTGCTTTAGATACATGTAAAAGGGTCATGTCGATCACAATATGTGTCGCCGATTTTCATTCGCTATAACTTGGACGCCTTGTTGCCGATGGATCCTTCACTAAGCATCAAAAAAGGACTTGACGGAAGGGCTGTAATTCAACAGGGCCACTTAATCCTTCCCACACCTGTTTTGTCCCCATATTTCTCTTCTGCAACTGTTTTTCTATTCCAATAGTACATATGTCCATCTTAATTCCTCTTCTGTCCACAACATCTTAACTCAAAATTGTTTAGTAGAGACCTAGTCATCCAGTCCCAGATCTGCTGCCAAACAATTGGTTTTTTCAAACAGCTTGGGATATATATATATATATATATATATATATATATATATATATATCATCCATCCATCCATCCATCCCCTTTGGAACGCTAAAGGAAATGTGCTCTTCCATAGTATGTTGCTTTTACACTAAAACAATCTAGTAGTACATATTTCAGTCTGGTACTAATGCATTTATATCTTAAATTAGAATCAGAACGGCCCTCGATACACATACTGGTTTTTCAATGTATGCCTGAGAAAAGCCAGTTTAGGATTAATACCTATGAGGCCATATGACAATTGCGTATTGCGTAACACCATAACTACGGAGCTATGTAATGCATCCTCTCCAGACCCACCTCTCAAGCCCCACTTACTGGTAAGCAGTTACTGGGATTGATTGAGTTCTCTTCCTCTCAATCAAGGAAAAGGCTCTTGTCACTCAAACGAAGGGGATGGGAACATCAACAAGGGCACGGACCCCTCTTGATCCCATTGGGATTTTCACAGTCTCTACTAAGAACTATGTCGGAATTGCAAATACTCCTAACTGCCTAATATGATTCTGACCACTACTCTGTGTATTGCATTACAATTGTTTAAAGCACTCTTACTATAGAATTCGTGTGGAAAAATTCCATATAGATGTATATCTATGTTTTCTTAAAGTAAGTGATGGTACTTTCTAGATCACTTTTTCAAACTATAACCTTATAATTGATGGTGCCAAGCTGACATATATCCAAGAGATCTGCAAAGAGGCGATTCTGATGTTGGAATTGCTGGACCTTACATGCTTAGAAGCTGGCACTATATGTCTCTGTGCTTTCTTTAAAACAATCCATAATGCTTCTTTGGCTTCTACAGAAACTATCACAGAGGCATCTGTAGATTAATTGTTTCTGCCTTTAAAAAAAAGCTCAATCTCCTGTCCTATCCTGTCCACCAAAACCCTGAATCCCCTATATTTTAAGAAGAGTCCATTCATTTATATACCATAACTTCTCTAAAAAAAAGTTAGTTTTTTGGAATTTCCAAAATAAGCACTTAAAAGTATTGTTTTCGTTTTTAAGAATTAGTTTTACTGGGGAAAACATTGTTTCTAAATGGGCAAAAAAAGTTTTTATGTGAGTAAAATTATTATTGTTTGTTTGTGTTTTTTGTCAAGTAACTAATCAAATGGCAAATATTTTGCTCTATATTTCATTCCTGACATTTTATTTTAAGCGCACGCCTCAGTGGAGTAGCATTTGCTTTCTGTACATTTCATTTGTCTCTTCTGCAAAATGTATATTTGTATATAAAGCTTTCTTTTTATACCCACACTTCTCAAGACTGAACTGCTGGATTTAGATTCAAATTCTGTCTTTAAAGCAGTGTTTCTCAACCTGGGGGTCAGAGGGGTCGCCAAAGATAATCACAAAACACAGCATTTTCTGTCGATCATGGGGTGTGTGTGTGGGAAGTTTGGCCCAATTCTGTCTTTGGTGGAGTTCAAAAGGTTCTTTGATTGTAGGCGAACTATAAATCCCAGCAACTACAACTCCCAAATGTCAAGTCTATTTTCCCCAAACTCCATCAGTGTTCACATTTGGGCATATTGATATTCATGCCAAGTTTAGTCCAGATCCATCATTGTTTTGAGTTGACAGTGCTCTCGGGATGTAGGTGAACTACAACTCCAAAACTTAAGGTCAATGCCCACAAAACCCTTCCAGTATTTTCCGTTGGTCATGGGAATTCTGTGTCCCAAGTTTTATTCAATTCCTCCATTGGTGGGGTTCAGAATGCTCTTTGCTTGTAGGTGAACTATAAATCCCTGCAACTACAACTCCCAAATGACAATCTCTCCCTCCAATCCCACCAGTATTCAAATGTGGACGTATTGGGTATATGTGCCAAATTTGGTCCAGTGAATGAAAATACCTCCTGCATATCAGATATTTACATTATGCTTCATAACAATAGCAAAATCACAGTTGTGAAGTAGCATTGAAATAATTATATGATTGGGGGTCACTACAACATGAGGAACTGTATTAAGGGGTCACAGCATTAGGAAGGTTGAGAACCACTGCTTTAAAGCATCAGTTGTCACCAGAATATTTCTGATTAGTTTTGAGCACACCGGCCGAGTTGAAAAAATGTGTATGGAAAACAGGACTAAAACAAGGGCAGTCCGTGGCTGCATTGTTTCAATAAAGCAACAGCCATTATAAAATAAATATCCGTGTGTGAGGATCACCAGTGGTTTTGGACATGCAAGGGAGCAATGAATTTGATAACTCAAAAGACAGCCTTTTCCCCATAAGGTAAAGGTTTCTCCTGACATTAAGTCTAGCCGTGTCCAACTCTGGGGATTGGTGCTCTAAGCTGAAGAGAAGGCATCCACAGATGCCTCCAAGGTCATGTGGCCAGTGTCGTTTCCTTCCCACAGAAGCAGTACCTATTGATCAAGCTTAGCCGTAGTTCGAGTGATGGGCTTTTTCCTCAAAAAATAATGCTTAATGAGCACACAAAATTCACTTTTTCCCATTTTCTCCTCGAATCACACGGTAGTCAATGGCTGTCAAACACAAACTAAATGACGCAGCTTGTTCAAATTTTGACAGGAGTCAACTGACAGATGCCTGTTGACAGGAGCAGTGTCGTCCTTTCAGTTAAGAGGTGGGAAATTCAAAAAGTCACAGACTTATTGACCCGCCCTCATAGACAGACAACGAGGTACACAATTTGTTCGAGAGCTCACCCTGACCCGGGCAGGCCTCAAACTCATGATCTTCTGATGGGTAAAATTCCTTGCCATGCAATGGTGCAATCTGTCATCCCAGATATACTGAAAGAAAGTGTCATATTAATTGAAATGTGGAAACTAATTCACTTCCTTAGAGCACTGTGGCCCACACCAATGACGAATCAGGACCAAACTTGGCACACACAGGTCCAATGGCCCACTTTACAAACCTGCTGCGGTTTACAGCAGGATGACCATGGATGATGGGATTTGCAGTACCTTCACCCAATTCATTTCCCACAGAACATTGCAGCCCCTACAAATCACAGACCAGGCCCAAACTTGGCACACAGAGTACCCATGACCCACTCTACATCCTGGTGCACTTTTGAGTGGGATGGACCATGGACCACGGATGATGGGAGTTGAAGTACCTTCACTCACCTTCTGAGACCGCTGCTACCCTCATCCAATGACTGATCTAGATCACACTTGGCACACAGAGCCCCATGACCCACTCTACATCCTGGTGCAGTTTGGATAACAGGGACCATGGATGATGGGACTTCCAGTACCTTCCCACACTTCCAGAGACCACTGCAACCCTCATCCAGAGAATGATCAAGCCCAAATGTGACACACACAGCCCCCATGACCCACTCTACATCCTGGTGCTGTTTGGAGGAGGATGGACCATGGCCAATGGGACTTGCAGTACCTTCACTAGGTTTCTGAGACCACTGCAAGCCACATCAACATCTAATCGAAACCAACCTTGGCACACAGTGCCTTCCTCAAATAACCTGGGCACCGCCGGGTCCTCAGTAATGTATAAAATACCACAAAGAAAGATTTCCTTTGATCAGAAGCTGTCCCCTTGAAATCCCTCTGGTATAGCTGTAAGGTCCTCCATGGTACAGGTGGCAGGGCTCAGACTGCATTGTAATAGGTGGTCTGTGGTTTGCTCTTCTCCACACTTGCATGTCACGGACTCCACTTTGTGGCCCCATTTCTTCGCTCTGCATCTTGTGGTGCCAGAGCACAGTCTGTTCAGCACCTTCCAAGTCGCCAAGTCTTCTGTGTGCCCAGGAGGGAATTTCTCATCTGGTGTCAGCCATTGATTGAGGTTCTGGGTTTTAGCCTGCCACTTTTCGACTCTTGTTTGCTGAGGTGTCCCTGTGAGTATCTCTGTAGATCTTAGGAAGCTGTTTCTTGATTTAAGGCATTGGCTTGCTGGCTGATATCTGAACAGAGGATGGGCCGGAGATGTCAATGCCTTCGTCCTTTCATTGCTGGCTGCTACTTCCTGGAGGATATCAGGTGGTGCAATACCAGCTAAACAGTATAATAATTCCAGCAGTATTGGGTGTAGACATCCTGTGATAATGCGGCAAGTCTCATTAAGAACCACATCAGAGAAGCCTGCAAGATAGTAACACATCCAGGCATTCCTTGGGCAATGTCTTCTTAGATTTAGGGCCGGATTTTACATTATGCGAACTACGCACCCGCATGGGGTGCCACATATTCAGGGGCGCATGGGCCGCCAAATGCCCCTTCTCAGTCTCCGGCCCCGTGGAAGGCGGCCCGAGCACCAAATGTGGAGCGAGCAGACCAGAGCCTCCTGCAGCAGCTCCATGAGGCCAGAGACCGAGGAGGAGCGCCCGTCAGCCTGAGGCAGAGCCTCCGCCCCCGGCCACCAAACCTTCCTCCTCAGTCTGTGGCCTCATGGAGCCGCTACAGGCGGCTCTGGCCTGCTCAGGCCGCATTTGGTGCTCGGGCCGCCTTTCACGGGGCTGGAGACGGAGATGCAACCCTGAACATGATGTGAATAATATTGTACTTTATATTTTTCAGTGATTGGTGGGGGGAATAATGTTTGCTTACCATTTTAAATTACATGACTCTGGCCCTGCTTAGATGGCTGATTGTCTCACACCAGAAGCGACTTGCAGTAAGCGCAGTGATTGGTTCACACAAGAATTATTAAGATATTTAATCAGTTTTGATAAGAGTAATACACCAATAGGATGGAAGTTCAAATTTGCACAGTCAGCCCTTCACATTTCCTGGGGTTGAGGGTAAAAGACCTTTGACAAAACCGGATTTTAAAACACTACTTTTTAAATATGTGAAAACCTCTATCTGTGAATCTAATCTTTTGGTCCAATTCTATGGTCAATTCTATGGCGAACTTCCAGAAGAATTCCCCATAGTTGACACGGGGACCCAACAATCCATAGAACAATGTATTACTCCAATCCAAGAATATCAAACCCACATATGTCGAAACCACAAATGTGGAAGACCTGCTGCATAAAGAACCTTGCTTAGCAAAGTAATGATACTTTCTGAAAACTTGTATGGATGTATCAAATAGTATGCAACAGTGGGTTCAGCTTTCCAGTTTAGAGTCAATGTACCTTGGGAAATCTGACTTGGCCACGGCAGTCCACGCTCTGGTTACATCCTGTATAGTCTACTGCAATGCTCCCTATGTGGGGCTGCCTTTGAAGACTGTTCGGAAGCTTCAATTGGTCCAACGAACAGCAGCCAGGTTGATAACAGGAGCGGCACTCAGGGAGCACACAACTACTCTGTTGTGCCAGCTCCACTGACTGCCAGTTTGCTACCAGGCACAATTCAAAGTGCTGGTTTTAGCCTTTAAAGCCCTAAACAGTTCTGGTCCAACTTACCTGTCAGAACGCATCTCTCCATATGAACCCTTGAGGTGTTTAAGATCATCTGGAGAGGCCCTGCTCTCGGTCCCACCCTTTTCGCAGGCACGATTGGCGGGGACTAGAGATAGGGCCTTCTTAGTGGTGGCCCCTTGGCTTTGGAACGCTCTTCCTAGTGACATCAGATCAGCCCCCTCCCTCCTGACATTTCGTAAGAAAGTTAAGACCTGGCTGTTTGACCAGGCATTTGCAGACGAAGCACAATTACTTAAATTGAGACCTAAGGAACGATGACGACGAAACTAAATTGAGTTTAATAATGAGATGCTGAGATTGTATTTTTTAAAACTTTAATTGCTAAATTTGTGTTTATATGGTTGTTTTATTAATTGTTGAAGCATTTTATCTGTAGGCAGTTCTTGCCATGTGTACATGGCACCATGTGCACTGGGAATGTGGCGCAGCTGGCTAAGTGTCAGCTGCATAAGATCTCTCTGACCAGTAGACCATGAGTTCGAGGCGTGCCTGGGTCGTGGTGGGTGCTCGACCTTTAAGTGTAGCCTGCTGTCGACCTTTGCAGCCCAAAAGACAGTTGCATCTGTCAAGTAGGAGATAAAGGTACCACATTAAGTGGGGAGGCAAATTTTGACTGAATTATGAGGCCATTAAAGAACTCCAAGAATGCTGAGGAATGTGGAAGGAACAACAAGGGTGTGTCAGATCCCCCTGGTGGCCAGAGTTTGCCTCTGTTCGTCTATATGTTGTATGTGGAAACAGCAGGGATTGTCTGCTAAGTATGTGTACCTGTAATGCGCTCTGAGTCCCCTTCGGGGTGAGAAAAGCGGAATATAAATAAAGTGTATTATTATTATTATATTACAGTGCCTTGAGTCGCCTTCAGGCTGAGAGGGGCAGTATAAAAATATAATAAATAAATAAATAAATAAATAAAATGTTTAAAAAGTCTAAAACCCTTCCTTTGCTTGAAATGTTACAACATTCAAGTTTATTTTATTTTTAACTTGGGCTTAAACTGGTGTTGCATCAGAAGACGTCTGGCTATTTTCTTAATATAGCTCAAGTCTGCCGCAGGAGAGCGAATCCAAAGACAGCAGCTTGCGCTTCACATCAACATGTGCTGGGTATACACCTCACAGTCAAGACAAGCAAAGCCTCTTCGGATCACAGACATTTCTATACAACGCATTTTCACTGCTTGCTATCTGAAATTAATTTACCCGATAGTTCCACAACTATTTTGAACAAACTTTTAGTAGGGACAAAGTCTATTACGTTTCCAGATATGCAACTTCAATGCAATTGTCCCTTTAGTAAGCCTCATCACAACTTCACAACTCATGCTAATCTGAAGATGTGGTGTGGTCACTTCATATGAAAATGAGACTGGATGGTGTCTTCTTTTCAGCCTGTTAGGGGAAAACACATAAAGATACAGTACATATTTTGCATGCAAACATTTCCAGGTGCAGTCCTTGGGTTTTCCAGTTGTGGCTGGGAAAGGATCATGTCTGAAACCTTGAAAAGCTACAACTCTCAGAAGCCCTTGCGGCCATAGAGTATAGTCAAGAAATAGGAGGAACATGGCTTAAAGCAGGGGCCAGGAACCTTTTTGACTCAGAGAGCCATAAAAGCAAAATATTTGGAAATGTATTTCAGTGAGAGCCATATAATATATATAATATATTTTAAGACTAAATTCAACTGGAAGGTTCAGTTTTGGGTCCGTTACTTTTTAATTTATTCATTAATGATCTGGATGTAGGAGTGAATTCTGAGGTAGCAAAGTTTGCAGACGACACTAAACTGTTCAGGGTAGTTAAAAATGAAACTGACTGTAAAGAGCTCCAGAAAGATCTCTCGAAATTGAGTGAATGGGCAACAAAGTGGCAAATGCATTTTAACCTAAACAAGTGTAAAGTCATGCACATCGGGGCAAAGAACCCCAACTACACCTACCAATTGATGGGGTCAAAGCTTTCAGAGACAAACCAGGAAAGGGATCTCGGGGTTTTGGTGGACAGCTCAATGAAGATGTCAACCCAGTGCGCTGCAGCAGTGAAAAAAGCAAATTCTATGCTAGGCATGATCAGGAAGGGAATCGAAAATAGGTCAGCAAATGTTGTATTACCTCTCTACAAATCTATGGTAAGGCCACATTTGGAGTACTGTGTACAATTCTGGTCTCCGCACCTTAAGAAGGATATAACAGAACTGGAAAAGGTGCAGAAAAGGGCAACAAGATGGATCCAAGGGATGGAGCGGCTCCCTTATGAAACCAGGTTGCAACGCCTTGGTCTTTTCAGCCTTGAAAAGACGGCGTTTAAGAGGTGACTTGATCGAAGTGTATAAAATCATGCATGGGATAGAAAAGGTGAATAAAGAAAACATTATTTTCTTTGTCACAAAACACTAGGACTAGAGGGCACTCCCTGAAGCTCCAAGGTAGGAAAATTAGGACTAATAAAGGGAAATATTTCTTCACCCAGAGGGTCATTGGGTTATGGAATTTACTTCCAGAAGAGGTTGTGACAGCGGTCAGCCTGAACAACTTCAAGGCAGGATTAGACAGATTCATGGATACCAAGTGTATCGGTAGTTACTGAAAAGGACATTCAAGTGCCACCTCGGAGTTGGTTGAGGTAGGCAGGATTTCCCTGGGTACTGGTTGTGGGGGGTCGGGAGCAGGTCAGGGTTTTGCCCTCCCTTCTGCTCGAGATCCCCGTGTACAACTGGGGGCCACTGTGTGATACAGAATGCTGGACTAGATGGGCTGAGGTCCGATTCAGCATGGCTCTTCTTATGTTCTAACTAAATGTGAGTCCATACGTACATACGATGAGAAAAGGATTCCCCCGGCAGAATGACGGGACACTTCAGATCTGGCTCTGCAAAAGGCACGCTCAGGACTCTGGGAAGGAAGAGAAGGCAGAAGGAAGGAAGGGGGAAAGAAAGAAAGAAAAGAAAGAAAGATAGGGGAAATAAGGAGGGAGGGGGAGATGAAGAAAGAAAAGAACGAATTATGGAAAAGGAAGAAAAGAAAAGCAGGAGAGAGACAAGGATGGGAAAAGAAAAGGAAATTGGAAGGGAGGAAAGGAAAGGGTGGGGAAAAGAAAGGAGAGGGAGTGAGGAAAAAGTAAAATAATGAAGGGAAAAGAAGTAAAGAAAGAAGGGGAGAGAGAGGGAAGTGAAAAGGAAGGAAGGAAAAGGAAAGGATGACTTGGGGGAAAAAGAATAGAAGAAAGAAGGAAGAGGGAGGTAGGGAGGGAGAATGGAGGAAAGAAGGAAGGGGAGAGAGGGAGGGAAAAGGAAGGAGAGAAGGAAAAGGGTGAAGGGGGAAAAGAAAAGGAAGGAAGAGGAAGGAAGAGGGAGAATAAAGGAAAGAAGGAAGGGGAGAGAGGGAGGGAAAAGGAAGCAGAGAAGAAGGAAAGGGTGAAGGGGGAGAAAGGAAGGAAGAGGGAGAGCCAGATGCAATCATGAAAAGAGCCACATCTGGCTCCTGAGCCATAGGTTCCCTACCCCTGGCTTAAAGCATCTGATATCTGATAAATTGTCTCCGCTTGATATACAGTAGCTACCTACAAGTGGGTCAATAAGTCCATGACTTTTTGAATGAAACACAGGTTTTTGGATTTTTAAAAATCATTTAATTTTTCAACGTCGTCTCCTTTGAGATCTATACACTTTGTCCAATGTTTCTCCAATTTTTTTTATCCCTTCCAAAATATAAGATTTGTCCAGGTCATCAAAATAGGTATTTGTTTGTGAGATGATTTCATTGTTGGAGTCAAAACTCTTTCCGCCGAGCCATTTCTTCAGGTTTGGAAACAAGAAATAGTCACTCGGGGCTAAATCCGGAGAATAGGGTGGATGGGGGAGCAATTCGTATCCCAATTCATGGATTGTTGCCATGGCAACTGCACATGTGTGCACCCTTGCATTGTCCTGGTGCAAAATAACTTTTTTCTTGGCCAAATGAAGTTGGTTTTTTCTCTCTCTTCAAATCCTCATTCAATCGGCCCAATAAGTTGGCATAATATTCGCCATTGATTGTTTTACCCTTTTGAAGGTAGTCAATGTGGATTATACCGCGTGCATCCCAAAAAAACGGTCGCCATGACTTTGTCGGCTGACAAACCCACCTTGGCCTTCTTTGGCGCTGATTCACCCCGAGAAACCCACTGTTTTGACTGCTGTTTGGTCTCTGGTGTGTTGTGGTGGATCCACGTTTCGTCCACTTGATATACAGTAGCTACCTATATTATTTCAGTGCCAATATCATTATTTGGGTCCGGTGGAAGAGAGGTAAACTGCAGCATTGCTTTCTTTCCAATATTCAATGTTCTTTCGCGTTATTCAGTGGACACTTGCATGCTGTTTAATTTCTTGACTTGACCTTGGTGGTCCACGCCTTGGTTACCTCTAGACTGGATTACTGCAATGCACTCTACATGGGGCTACCCTTGAAGACGGCCCGGAAACTTAAACTTGTCCAGCAATCAGCAGCCAGATTAATAACTGGGACAAGTTACAGGAAGCGGTCAAGCCCGTTTAAAGAACTGCACATAATACTGTGTACAATTCTGGTCACCGCACCTCAAGAAGGATATAACGGAACTGGAAAGGTACAGAAAAGGGCAACAAGAATGATCCAAGGGATGGAGCAGCTCCTTATGAAATCAGGTTGCAACGCCTTGGTCTTTTCAGCCTTGAAAGACGGCGTCTAAGAGGTGACTTGATCAAGTGTATAAAATCATGCATGGGATAGAAAAGGTGAATAAAGAAAAAATATTTTCTCTGTCACCCAACACTAGGACTAGGGGGCACTCCTGAAGCTCCAAGGTAGGAAAGTTAGGACTAATAAAGGGAAATATTTCTTCACCCAGAGGGTCATTGGGTTATGGAACTCACTTCCAGAGGAGGTTGTGACAGCTGTCAGCCTGGACAGCTTCAAGGCAGGATTAGACAGATTCATGGATACCAAGGGAATCAGTAGCTACTGAAATGGACATCCAAGTGCCACCTCTGTGTTGATGGAGGCAGGCAGGATTTTCCCGGGTACTGGTTGTGGGGGTCGGGAGCAGGTGAGGGTTTTGCCCTCCTTTCTGCTAGAGATCCCTGTGTACAACTAGTGGGCCACTGTGTGACACAGAATGCTGGACTAGATGGGCTGAGGCCCGATTCAGCATGGCTCTTCTTATGTTCTTATGTTCTTACTGGCTGCCATTTATTTTCCGGTCCCAATTCAAGGTACAGGTGATCACCAATAAAGCCCTAAATGGTTCGGGACCCGCCTACCTTCATGACCGGATCTCCCTCCATGAACCAGCTTGAACTCTCCGTTCCTCGGGGGAGGCCCTCCGGTCACCCCTGCCAGTCTCATAGACTCATCTGGTGGGCACAAGGGAGAGGGCCTTCTCCTCTGTGGCCCCCCGACTCTGGAATTCCTTGCCCGGAGAGATTAGGAAATCCCCCACTCTGGAGACCTTTAAGAAACACTTCAAACCATGGGTTTTCCGCTGTGCCTTCGGAGAGTCGTTATTTAATTTCTACCATTGCTCTCCTCAATGCCCCCCTTCTTGGAGTCCCCCCCCCCAAAGGATGCTATTCTGCTGATCTCACCCTGAGTTCTTAACACTTTATATGTGTGCCTGCGGCCCGGCCTATCTTTGTGATTTTAGATATTTAGTTGTATATTGTTCTTTTATTTATATGTATGCATTTATATTGTGTTTATTGTTGATGTTTTGATTTTTTGTATTATTGTAATTTGTTGTCTGGGCTTGGCCTCATGTGACCCGCCTTGAGTCCTCATTGGGGAGATGCGGGCGGGGTACAAACAATTATTATTATTATTAGAAAGTATGCCTTTTTGCCAGACTTTTTAATGCCCCCTTTTACTGAAATCCTGTCCCTTCTGTTTTGGTCCACATCCCCCGCCCCACAGACCACAGTGACAGTGCCAATGTATTTTGGGCCAGAGGTTTTTTTGTCAAGGCTTTCTTTCTCACTTCCTACAATGCGCCCCTCCACTCGCTCATGGAAAACAACAAGTTCTGACAAAGAGGAGAACAAGGAGGGTCTTCTTACTATTGGTCGCCTGGCTTCTTGCGCAATCTTTCAAAAGTTTTAGGGTAAAATGGTCCTCCTGGGACGAAGGATGGAGGGCCACAACGAGGGCTAAAATGCCCTGAAACAGGAATAAGGACAGTTTTTCAAATTTCGTATGTAAGAGAGCGATCCAGTCTCAGTTCAAAAAGCTCCAGAGAGGGATACTCCCAGGCAGTGCATACAGAGCCGGACGAAGGTAATTTCAAATGGTACACAAACCTTTTGGTGCCTCCTCACTCTCCGTGCGCATGCGCACCGGTGGTGCGCCGGTGTGCGCATGTGCAGGCCAGCTAGTTCTGCACATGCGCAGGGCCAGTTTGCGCATGCTCACCAGTGTGTGCATGTGCAGGGCCAGCTAGTTCGGTGCATGTGCCATTCGCACGGGCACGACACCAAGTGGATGGTGATGCAAAACGCACTCCAGGAGGCCGAAAAAGAGGGCATTTTGCAGCCACAGGCGGGAGCCCCAGCTGCAAAATGTCCTCCTTTTCAACCTCGTGGAGTGCGCTTTGCGTCACCATCCACCTGGAGTCGCACCAGCACGTCGGCCCGCAGCAATGGTGGCCGCGGCCAGATGCGCCCCTAGCCCACGTGGCGCCCTGAGGCGGCTGCTTAATTTGCCTCCATTAAGATCCGCCTCTGAGTGCATACTTTGCTAGCATTGGAAGAGACCCCCAAGGGGCATGTCTGAAAAGTGTGGCACCCACACGAAAAGCGCTCCCAAGACTCCACAGCATTGGATCAGGAATGGTCACGTGGCCTCACGTGGCACTCACTCTTCCTACAATGCAGTATTGGACTGGGGGCCTCTTGGGTCTCTTCCCAATTTTTAAAAAACTTCATTGGGGGGGGGGATGACGCCAAGCCTGCTGGGTGGCAGCCTAACTTAGAGGTAAAATTCCACTTCTGGAGACTTCCAGGAAATTAACCAATCTCCCTTCCATTCTTCCTTTTCTTCCCTCCTTCTTTCCTTTCTTCAATCCCTCCCTCCCTTCCTCTTTCTTTCCTTAATTCCTTTCTTCTTGTTCATTCATTCTTTCCTTCCTTCTATCTCCTTCCTTTTTTCATTCCCTCCTCCCCTCCCTCCTTCTTTCCTTCTTTCTTTCATTCATTCCCTCCTCCTCTCCCTCCTTTCCTTCTTTCATTCTCTCCTCCCTCCCTTTTTCATTCTTCCCTTCCTTTCATTCCCTTCTCCCCTCCCTCCTTCTTTCCTCCTTTCTTTCCTTCCTTCTCTCCTTCCTTCCTTCTTTCATTCCTTTCTCCCCTCCCTGCTTTCGTTATTTCTCTTTTTCCTTCCTTCTTTCCTTCGTTTGTTCCTTCCCTCTTCCTTCCTTCCTTCCTTCCTTCCTTCCTTCCTTCCCTCCTTCCTCCCTTCCGTCCTTCCTTCCTTCCCTCTTCCTTCCTTCCTTCCTTCCTTCCTTCCTTCCTTCCCTCTTCCTTCCTTCCTTCCTTCCTTCCTTCCTTCCTTCCTTCCTTCCCTCTTCCTTCCTTCCTTCCTTCCTTCCTTCCTTCCTTCCTTCCTTCCTTCCTTCCTTCCTTCCTTCCTTCCTTCCTTCCTTCCTTCCCTCTCTCCCTTTGCCAGCCTGAGACTGAAAGCGGTCAAAACCAACAGGGGCACCCCATCCTGCCCCCCCCCCCCTTGCCCAGCCCTGGTCTAAAAAGGAAGGCCAAGAGTTCACTTCCAGGAGGGTCTCCCAGGCGGGGAAAAGGAGCACGGCCGCCCGCCCTCCCGCCCCACCCGAGCCTTGGCCCACAGGCACTATTATGGTGGGCTGCCCCTTCCCACTGTGTCGAATGGATGGATGGATGGAGCTTGAGCTGCCCGGACTCCTTGGGGGCTGGCTCCCCTGAGTTCCCCGGGTTCCTTCCCTCCCGAGGTGGCGAACTTCAAGGCCGGCCACGTGATTTCCATCCAGGGAGGCGAGGCGGCGGAGGCGGCGCTTTCCGGGTCTCCTCCTCGGCGGCGGCGGCAGGGCCTTTCCTGCGTTGTCTCCGGCGCCGAAAGGGGAGCCCGAGGGATAATCCGGCGGCGGGGCTTCTGTGAAACCGAGCGGAACCGGCTGCCGGGACGTGGCTGGCCGGGGTTTCCGAACTCAGGCGCCGCAGGCAGGCAGACCTTTTCTTCCTCCTCCCAAAGCGCACGCTCCTCCGCTCCTCCGCTTCCTGGGAGCCGGTTCGGGGCTCTCCGGAGGCGCCTCCGCCCGCCCAGGATGTCCCAGCCGGGCCCGCCGCCTTTGCAGAGGAGCTCCTCTTCCGAGGGGGATTCTTCGCAGCAGGTAACGCGGGGAAGGGGAAGGGGAAGGAGGCAAGGCGCTCCGAGGAAGGCAGCCAGCCAGCCCAGCTTCCTGGTCCCCGCTGCTCTGCGGGCTCCTAGGACGCAGCAGCAGCATCTCGACGCCGTGGAAGAGATGCCGCTGGCTTGGCCCCACTTGAAGGGCCAGGTTCCTTTTGGAGGGTCTCCAGCAGCAGCAGCAGCAGCACTCTTCATAGACTCCTAGGCTTGGACCACCCAGTCCCACCCCATTCTGCCAAGAAGCAGGAAAATCCCATTCAAAGCACCCCCGACAGATGACCAGCCAGACCCTGTTTCAAAGCTTCCAAAGAAGGAGCCTCCACCACACTCCGGGGCAGAGAGTTCCACTGCTGAACGGCTTTCACACTCAGGAAGTTCTTCCTCATGTTCAGGTGGAATCTCCTTTCTTGTAGTTTGAAGCCATTGCTCCATTGCATCCTAGTCTCCAGGGCAGCGGATAGGAAGCTTCCTCCCTATGACTTCCTCTCACGTATTTATATATGGCACTCATCATGTCTCCTCTCAGCCTTCTCTTCTGCAGGCTAAATTCGGGGTTGCCAGCACAACAGGGGGGCGTAGAGTGCTCTATCTGTATAGCCTAAGACAGGGGTGCTCATTATGGTGATCGGGAGCACCTAGGTGATCTTCGGCCCTCTTCCAGGTGATCTTTGGGCCTCACCAGCCGGATGGCGCGCTCCTGCCATGCCATAATAAATACTCTCCTGCTGCGTCTTGTGGGAGGGGCCTGCTGTGCGAAATCACGCAGCAGGAAGGAAGGCAACGAAGACATTAAGAGAGAGAGCGCACACAGGCAAGGAGGATCCCCTTCCCGGGTGCGTGCGGCGGCGAGTTCGTGGGCAGGCAAGAAAGAAGCCCCGCGCAGACAGAAGGCTGCAGTAGGAGACAGACAGCGCCGCATCACGCTCACATGCACAACAGGTGATCTTTTTCAACTTGATTGTTCATATAGTAGCTCGCATGATGAAAAAGTGTGGGCACCCCTGGCCTAAGATATAATATCTATAATTACTCTTAGACTCATCGCTGAGCCTGGAACCCCAGGTCTCAGCTGTGGCCAGGGGAGCTTTTGCACAGTTAAGGCTCGTGCGCCAGCTGCGCCCGTACCTTGGGAAGTCTGATCTGGCTACGGTCGTCCACACTCTGATCACATCCCGAATAGATTACTGCAACGCACTCTACGAGGGGCTGCCTTTGAAGACAGTTCGGAAATTACAACTAGTCCAACGGGCGGCAGCCAGATTGCTAACGGGAGCTACATACAGGGGAGCATACCACCCCCTGTTGTGTCAGCTCCACTGGCTGCCTGTCCACTTCCGAGCTCAATTCAAAGTGCTGGTTTTGACCTTTAAAGCTCTATGCGGTTCTGGCCCAGCTTACTTGTCCGAATGCATCAGCCTGTACGTCCCACCTCGTGATCTAAGATCATCCGGGGAGGCCCTGCTCTCGCTCCCACCGACTTCTCAAACGTGGTTGGTGGGGACGAGAGAGAGGGCCTTCTCGGTGGTGGCTCCCCGCCTGTGGGATTCCAAGTGATCCACCCCATCTCTCCTGGTATTTAGGAAAAAAATGAAATCTTGGTTATGGGACCAGGCGTTTGCACATTAACACGATGTGGCACTTTGGATTGTTTGTAATAGCAAGTTGATGGATATGGACGGAACACTGTTTTTAACGTAGTGAATGTATATGATGTATTAATTTTAATTGTATTTTAATGTATTTTAATGCTTGATTTTATACTGTGTTTTGGCATCAAATTGTTGCCTTTGTTAGGCCGCTCTGAGTCCCCCTTCGGGGGTTGAGAAGAGCAGGGTAGAAATGCTGGAAATAATAATAATTTATTTATTTATTTATTATTTCGACTTGTATACTGTCCTTTCCATGTGGCTCAGGACGGTTTACAGCAGTGATTTTCAACCTTTTTTGAGCCGCAGCACATTTTTTACATTTACAAAATCCTGGGGCACACCACCAACCAAAATGACACAAAATGACACTCTAACACAGTAATACATAAAGTTAATATGTTTTTAAATGTATTTATACACTCACTTAGTGTGAAACCTGTGACTGTTTTGATGAACGGAAGGGTGTTTCATTTGGAGATGGCGTTTAAGCTTGCTTGGCCCCATGGCGCTATTGGACAGCTTCTCACCACACACCAAGCACAGTGGGGTTGGTGCCGTCGAATCCCCGGCGAAAGTGAATCCAAATGAAAGATAGCTTTCGCTGTATTGCCTCGAGCTCACCGTCTTTTCTTTTTTCTGTTATCCACTACTCATATTGGGGCCTTCATCTGTGTCATAATTTTGTACAGGCCCCTGTTCGGCATTCGCATTTTCCCTTCTCAAAAACTTCTCCATCACCGTCACTCGCTTGTCTGGCTGTGATCCCAAATTGCCACTGTCACTTGACGCGCAGCTGCAGCACTAACTCTAACTTTGTTTACTTAGCCGCGTCTGAGCAAATCCAAGATGGCGCGACCATAGCACTCTCGCGTCACTTCTAAAGCGAGAGTGCTATGGTTCCATTTCTTAAAGGAACAGATGCGCCTTATAGTTTATATATGAATGAAGTTTGAAAATAATTTCCCACGGCACACCTGATGATCTCTCACGGCACACTGGTTGAAAATCACTGGTTTACAGCATATCGAACAACAAACAATGCATATAAAAACAATAAAATAAAACAATTTCCACAAAATCCGCCAACCAGGTATGGATTATAGATTGAATGCCTGCCGGAACAGTGCGGTTTTGCACGCTTTCCGGAAAGCCGGCAGCTCGCTGATTGCTCGCACTTCGGGTGGTAAGCTATTCCACAAGCAAGGTGCTGCCACCGAGAAAGTTCTCTGTCTAATTGCTGACAGACGGATGGTTCGCAAGGGCGGAATCTGAAGGAGATGGAGGTCTTCTGAACGGAGCGATCTCTGGGGAACATATGGGAGCAGACGGTCTCTTAGGTACACCGGCCTCAGACCATACAAGGCCTTAAAGGTCAAAACCAACACTTTGAAGATGACCTGGTGCTCAATTGGTAACCTGTGCAGTTGCTGCAAGGTTGGAGTAATATGAGCCCTGTCAGGAACTCCAGCCAAGAGTCTCACTGCAGCATTCTGCACCAGTTTGAGCTTCCGGATGACCACCAAAGGGAGACCAATGTAAAGGGCGTTACAGTAGTCCAGCCTCGAGATGACCGTTGCCTGGATTACCGTGGCTAGGTCATTTCCGGAGAGGTAGGGCGCCAGCCACCTAGCTTGCCGCAGGTGGTAAAAGGCAGATCTGCTGACGGTGGAGACCTCAGCCTCCATTGTCAGTAGTGGGTCCAACTGTACACCCAAGCTTTTTAATAATAATAATAATAATTGAGTAAGTATGAACGAACAAACCCTCCGGTATGTATAGGTATTCCCACAAATCTGAATCAACATAAGCATCTAGAAATAGACATTTATGTAAGTTTCTATTAATAGTAATATTTCATATATGCAATACAACAATCATTACAATATACGCAATAAAAACGCAGGGTATACAGCGGACAATGATCTGAATGCGCATCACAGGTAGTATATGTTCTCTATCTCAGCCTCCATGAATTGGAAAATCTCCGTAGGTGAGATAATCCTCGTTTTTCGGAATGAATGAAAGTTCCACACTCACAAACCTAATGCGGATGTGATAAAAGACTACACAAAGACTACACTCCAGAGCTCCAGGGCTTGCGAGAGCCGAGGGGCTTCAGAGCACCAGGACTTCAAGGAGCCGATGGAATGGTGTATTCGAGCGCCATCCGTTTCGCTGTATCTGAAGCCCCTCGGCTCTATCCATAGGGTACACTATCCATAGGTACACCATCTCTCTCCTTCCCATGGAGCAAAGCATAGCGGGTGAAGCAGACTCCTCAGGTTGGTCACAATGTGAGCATTATTACACTGAGTCTTTTATAGGAATATTCTGTTGCTGTCGTCCCAAAGTTGTAAATGAATGATAGACGTCTTCCATCCTGGCTCCATCTCAGTTTCCTGGCCAGATGTTGACTCTTCTTGATTGGTGTTGATCCTATGTTGACTTCCTTCTTAACATTGTAAACATTTCTGTTATTATGGTCCCAATTCTTATCAGAGTTTACTTTTCAGTTCGGATAAGCAGGTTTTAATCACAGTCCAGCAAGCAGGTTTAGACATTGCAGGCCTTAATATTATACCGGTGTCTCCAAAATTATTAACTCCACTCATACAACTTCCATTCTTCCATTCATTCCCACACGCAAAGGTGGCCCAAGGTAATTTTAAATGGTAGGCGAAAATTATTTTGCCCCCCCCCCCCAACCAAATCTGGAGCAGGTGCAGAGGCGGAGTTACCAGCCGGTGCGGAGGTGGAGTTCCCAGCATGTGTGGAGGCTCTGCCTCCGTGCCGGCTAGTAACTCCGCCTCCGCACCTGCTGGAAACACAACAGATGCAGAGGCGGAGTTTCTAGCCAGTGCGGAGGTGGAGTTTCCAGCATGCCTGTGGATCTGGCACTCTCAGCGGGTGCCTATTCCACCGAGTGCGTTAATCCGCCCCTGCCCACACACCATTATTAAATCCACATTTATCAAATCTGCACATTGAATTTTTTGTGACATTCATCTGCTGAAGGTATATAAGTGGGACGGTTTGGTCAAACAAGTAAAACTTGTGGAATTCCTTGCCACAAGATGCATAACCTCCAAAGGCCCCAATTCAGCAGGGACAGTCTTGCTTAATTCTCGGTTGTTCCACTTTCTCAGCTGGTTTCACCATGTTCCACTTTCTCCTTCCACGTACTTTCCCTCTCCTCCTTCCACTTTCCTCTCTTTGTCCTCCGTTTACTTCTATTCCTGCAAAAGGAATTCAAAGTGCAGAAGTCGCTTGCCCTGTGTTGAAATAAAGAGGAGATGACAGGAAGGTAGGGTTGCATTATAAATCTATTCATTAGATATTTGACACAATTTACATGAGAGTTCATATATACACAGGTGTGTTAGGGACAACCAATTCCAGTCCTACTGGTAATTCATTGATAATCCGGGATAAGCAAAGTTAATACTGGTGCAGGTCCACAGCTAATTCCGCAAGGTGCTGGGACATTTGTAATCCACAGGTAAATAGGAATGAATCAAACAGGTAGCGGTAGGTGAAGGGAAATCCAGGAAAGGTGTCCAAAGGGCAGAAGAAGCCGGTTGAGGAAAAAAAGTTGTTATTTCCTTTTTGGTCACCCCGCCGATATGGATAGGGGTTGTGCTCATGATGCTTCTTAGGATGAAGTTGGTTTACAACATCCCTTATATCTCGCCTTGAAAAAACCCGTTAAGGGAGAAACTGACCTTTTAATGGCCTTTGGATCATAAACATCAGTGTACTATCGGCATTTTGGACTTCTATAGCATTTGCACAGAGGAAATAACAACTTTTTTCCTCAACCGGCTTCTTCTGCCCTTTGGACACCTTTCCTGGATTTCCCTTCACCTACCGCTACCTGTTTGATTCATTCCTATTTACCTGTGGATTACAAATGTCCCAGCACCTTGCGGAATTAGCTGTGGACCTGCACCAGTATTAACTTTGCTTATCCCGGATTATCAATGAATTACCGGTAGGACTGGAATTGGTTGTCCCTAACACACCTGTGTATATATGAACTCTCATGTAAATTGTGTCAAATATCTAATGAATAGATTTATAATGCAAACCTTGTTTATGGCACCTCTGTGAATTTTTGTTTGTGTATATAGCCAGGCTGTTTATTTCATTCAGGAAGGTAGGGTTGCCACTTGTTGATATAAGAAATAAGGGGAAAATACTTAAAAATACACAAAAATACACCCTTCGGCACTGCCCTATAGCCCCAATTATCAGCGCAGGGCACCAACTGCTGCTCTTTAGGCCAGCCGGCCAGAGTGAAGACCCGGGGGGCGCAGGGGGCAGTTCCACCTTGTCTCCTGTGCTATGTGAATAATATAATATATTTTATTATATTTTTTGTGAATAATATAATATATTCTATTATATTTTTGTGAATAATATAATATATTGTAATGTAATGTAATATATTGTTTATACATATGTGTATAATATTCTAATGCAATATAATATAATACTAATAACAATAATACGATATTATAATTATATATTTTATATTATTTATTTATTTATTTATTTATTTACATCATTTATATTCCACCCTTCTCACCCCGCAGGGGACTCAGGGCGGATCAAAACGCATATATACAGGCAAACATTCAATGCCATAGACATACAACATATATAGACAGACAACGAGCTACACAATTGGTCGAGAGCTCACCCCAACTCGGGCAGGCCTTGAACTCATGACCTTCTGGTCAGTAGAGAACTTATGCAGCTGACTCCCAGCCAGTTGCGCCACATTCCCGGTGCATGTAAGGTTACTAATATTACAATAGTACAATATGGAAGTATATAATACTAATAGTATGCAGTGCTAATAATATAATGTATTGTATATCTACCTATCTTGTAAGATGCTTTGCGTCCCCTTCAGGGTGAAAAAGGCGGCACCGCAATGTGGTAAATAAATACATCAATATTGTCTGCTATAATGGGCTGGAGATCAGGTGAGCATGGAAGCTGGAGATTGGTGAGGCACTCTTGGCCAGAAAGAAGCTAAAGGCCTACAGATCCCATGATCCGATAGCAGTTTAAAGTGGGACCAAACTGCATTGATTCTATAGAAGGGCCAGGGTTAAGTGAGGTCCCTCCCAGCATGGGCCAGCCTTGAAGGAGTGGCAGCTAAAGTGGGACCAAACTGCATTAATTCTACAGTGTAGAAGGAGCAGGGTGAAGTGAGGTCCCTCCCTGACTGGGTCAGCTAAATAGCAGCAAGCCGCCTTCCTCTCCGGAGGAGCTGAAAATACGGGACAGGAGCTTAAAAAACGGGACACTAAATTTAGGGCCAAAATACGGAACATCCCTTATAATACATGTGGCAACCCTACAGGAAGGGCCAGAATCTTGCCCTTCCTTGTAGGCTCAGGTCCCATCTACATTGCCATATACTCAGGGGCGGTCTAAGGTAATTTTAAATGGTAGGCGAACATTATTTTGGCGCCCCCCCAAAACATTATTTTGCCCCCCCATGTAAAACAAATATACAATTATAATATCACAATACAATTAGTAGTATTATATTGTATCAATGTATATACATTATATTATACCATACTCATACTATATTATTTCATAATTATATTATACTACATTACAATATAATTATATTATAATATATTGACAGTATAATATAATGTAACATTCTATTATATTATTATTATAAAATAATAAAATTATTTATTTAAATAAAATTATCATCTACTAAATATTTTCATGACTCCTATAAAACTCAAATAACCCAAAAAAAAGTAAAATAAAATATTATATATTACTATTTTGTACAATACCACTATACTGCAATATTGTTTGTAATATTACATGTAATATAAAATATATCATCATTCTATTGTTATATTGTATTTGTATTATATTGTTTGACAATATTAAGCAGAACTGTATAAAAATCAACAAGAAATGCAATGTAAATGCATCAAAATCAGAATATATTGCCTACCACCCGACTCATAATCCATAGGAGTCTCCCATAAGTCCAAAATTAGGATCCCAATGTAAATGTAAATAGAAAAACAGCCAAAATGTTCAAATGAGGTCGAAAACAGGCAGCGTGGCCTGGGCAAACTTGGGCCCTCCCTCCCTCTAGGTGTTTTGGACTCCAACTCCCACAACTCCTCATAGCCTCAGGCCCCTCAGGTCTAGACAGAAATAGAGCCGAAGAAAGGAAGGAGGGAGAGAAGAGGTCACAGAGGAGGAGGAAAGCCCTTCATTCATTCCTTCACTTACACTGCCTTCACTGATTCTTTTCTCCTTCCCCGCAAACGCGCACGGGGGAGACAAAGGGAGAGGGAAGCACTCCCTGCCTGCCCGATAGGGAGTGCTTTGCTTACAGGCTTCTGCGACAGGGAGCTACTGGGCATGCGCGGAGGTTTTCGCACATGTGCAGTTGCTCCTGCGCTCAACTTCAGCTCCAGAGCAACTGCGCCTGCGTGAAAACCTCCGCGCGTGCCCAAAAGCGGCGTTGGAGCGCACAAGGCCAGGGTCAAAAAGCAGGCAGCTGCAGCACTGTCTGAGGAACATCGGCAGGGCCAGGATGGCGATGCGGCCAGGATGGCGCCCCCTTCCCAGATGGCGCCCTAGGCTGCCGCCTACTTGGCCTATCTTGTAGGACCGCCCCTGCATATACTCCTGGTTCTGAATCCAGATTATCTGCTTTGAACTGTATAAGTGTAGACTCTTATACTGCAATTCAAAGCAGACGATCTGGATTATATGGCAGTGTACATCCTGCCTGAGGTCAGAGCAAACTGCTCCAGCCTCTCCTGGGAGATAAGGTTTGTTGTAGAAGTTACCAGTCCTCAAATTGACTTTGACTTATGTTGACCTGATGAATGATCTTGAGTTTAGCCAGTGGTTCTCAATCTTCCTAATGCCGTGACCCCTTAATACAGTTCCTCATGTTGTGGTGACCCCCCCAACCATAGCACTATTTTTGTTGCTACGTCATAACTGTAATTTTGCTACTGTTATGAATCGTCATGTAAATATCTGACATGCAGGATTTGTTTTCGTTCACTTGACCAAATTTGGCACAAATACCTGATATGCCCAAATTTGAATACTGGTGGGGTTGGGAGGGGATTGATTTTGTCATTTGGGAGTTGTAGTTGCTGGGATCTATAGTTCTCCTACAATCAAAGAGCATTCTGAACTCCACCAACGATGGAATTGAACCAAACTTGGCACATAGAATTCCCTTGACTAAGAGAAAATACTGGAAGGGTTTGGTGGGCATTGACCTTGAGTTTTGGAGTTGTAGTTCACCTACCTCTAGACAGCACTGTGGACTCAAACAATGATGAATCTGGACCAAACTTGGCACAAATACTCAATATGCCAAAATCTAAACACGGATGGAGTTTGGGGAAAATAGACCTTGGCATTTGGGAATCGTAGTTGCTGGGATTTATAGTTCACCTAGAATCAAAGATCATTCTGAGCCCCACCAACGATTGAAGCAAACTTCCCACACAGAACCCCCATGACCAACAGAAAATACTGTGTTTTCTGATGGTCTTTCGTGACCCCTCAGACACCTCCCTCGTGATCCCCCATGGGTTCCGACCCCCAGGTTGATAAATGCTGACCTTAGCCATCCTGCACAGGTCTTGTTAGAAACAGGGCCTCCGTGGCTTATAGAATCATAGAAGTAAACGATACCCCAAGCATCATCCAGTCCAACCCCATTGTGCCGTGCAGGAAAACACAATAAAAACAGCCTGTGCAATGGATTTTTATGGTAGAGCACAGCATGTACAGAACTGGCCTCACCCTTTTTAAAATAGATTTTTATTGAAAGTTTTATATACATATGGATAAAAGCTAGAAAAAAAGATTGGGAATGGAAAGAAATGGGTATCTGGGGCGGAATAGAGGGGCAATGGGAAGGGTAAAAAAATGGGTGTTTTGGCCTCATCCTTAAACCAAAGGTTCATCTGCCGGGGCCTAGCAAGCTTGGACAGTGGCAGCGAGGTCCTCAGGTCGTAGGCTTGGTTTGACTTACCTTCTCTTAGATCAGTGTTTCTCAACCTGGGGGTCGGGACCCCTGGAGGGGTCGCGAAGGGGTGTCAGAGGGGTCGCCAAAGAACATCAGAAAACAGCATTTTCTGTTGGTCGTGGGGGGTTTGTGTGGGAAGTTTGGCCCAATTCTATCGTTGGTGGGGTTCACAATGTTTTTTGAATGTAGGTGAACTATAAATCCCAGCAACTATAACTTTCAAATGTCAAGGCCTATTTTCCCTAAACTCCACCATTGTTCACATTTGGGCATGTTGATTTTCATGCCAAGTTAGTGCAGATCCATTATTGTTTTGAGGCCACAGTGCTCTTGGGATGTAGGTGAACTACAACACCAAAACTCAAGGTCAATGCCCGCCAAACCCTTCCAGTATTTTCTGTTGGTCATGGGAGTTCTGTGTGCCAAGTTTGGTTCGATTTCATCATTGGTGGAGTTCAGAGTGCTCTTTGATTGTGGATGAACTTCAAATCCCAGTAACTACAACTCCCAAATGACAAAATCAACCTCTCCCCCCAACCCCACCATTATTCAAATTTGGGTGTATTGGGTAATTGTGCCAAATATGGTCCAGTGAATGAAAATACATTCTGCATATTGGATATTTACATTATGATTCATAACAGTAGCAAAATTACAGTTGAGAAGTAGCATTGAAAATAATTTTATGATAGGGGGTCACCACAACATGAGGAGCTGTATTAAGGGGTCACGTCATTAGGAAGATTGAGAACCACTGTCTTAGATGGTTGACCTTACAGGGTTAAACTAGCACCTACTGTTTATGTTGTATGTGAGGTATGTCAAATATAAAAAAATGGCAGGGATTGTCTGCTTGTATGTGTTCTGTAATCCACTCTGAGTCCCCTTTGGGGTGAGAAGGGCGGAATATAAATAAAGTGTATTATTATTTATCTGCCTGGGTTTGAAATCAGAGTTTTCCTTCTCTTAGGATGGTTGCCAAAAGGCTAGAGAGCCCATCCTGCCCGTTGACGCTCTTTGTCAGACCCTTCGGTTGTGACCTGTCTGGCATGGGAGGCCCTACCAGTGACTATTATGCCACCGCCAGCATAGCTCACAACTTCATTAGGGTACGCAAGCCTCTCCCCGCATTTAGTGGGGAGGAAACAAAGATGCCCTTAAAGGACATTGATCCGAGGAAAGCTCCTCAGCATGGAAGATGGAGCGAGCGCACCCCACCCCTGAGCGCACCCCACCCAAGCACAGCCTTCAAGATGTCGGCAATAAGATGGGAAAAAACTGCCTCTATCTCTGTTTGTGTTGTCTGTCCTTGCTAATTGTATAATCGGCATTGAATGTGTGCTGTACGTGTGTTCTGTAAGCTGCTCCGAGTCCCCTTTGGGGTGAGAAGAGTGGGGTAGAAATACTATAAATAAATAAATTGATTGATTGATTAATATGTAACTAGCAATACTAACTAACTAACTGAAAGTCTCCTGATTTTTCAATTTTTTTCTCAGGGTCAGGAAGATGTTGAAAGAAAAGTAAGGAGGAGAGAAAAGAACCGAGTGGCTGCACAGAGGAGCCGAAAGAAACAAACACAGAAAGCGGACAAACTCCACGAGGTGACTCTTGCCCTGCCTTTCGGGAGTATTAGCGTTCGGTTTCAGGCACAAATGACAAAGGGCCTTGTTTGTAGCACCTGAAAGACCGGCTCGTGCATTGTGGCAGAATCAGCCATCATGGCCCATGAATGTGTCTGTTTCTAAGGGATCTTCTTCGGGTGTCTTCTTGTTGGGTCCCCAACTGAGTACTAACCAGGATTGATTCTGCTTAGCTTTCAACAGATGGGATCTAGTATTTTGTATTTTATGGGCAACCCCCTCCTTTTTGTCTCTCCTGTCCCCCAGAGCGAAACTACTGGTCATTCCTGGTCAGTATTCAGATGGAGAATCCACAGAAATACCAACAAATGCTACGATTTCAAGTGGTGTCAAACTGCATTCATTCTGAAATGTAGATGCACTCTGTGAATTAATTTTTGGGGAGAAGAAGTGCATATGAAAAGCAAATGGCTCAGGTCTCTTCTGTTTTCCCTCTGAAGTTCAGGCTCACTGTATTAGATCTCAGATTGCTCTCTTTCTTTCTGCTGGTTAGCCCAGTCTTTTTCAACCTTTGTTCATCGGAAAGATCTTGAACTATATCTTCCATGGTTCAAATCCAGGGAACGGGGTGAGCTCCTGCTGTTAGCCCCAGCTTCGGCCAACCTAGCAGTTTGAAAACATGCAAATGTGAGTAGATAAATAGGTACCTCTCCAGCAGGAAGGTAATAGCACTCCATGCAGTCATGCTGGCCACATGACCTTGGAGGCACCTATGGACAACGCCAGCTCTTCAGCTTAGAAATGGAGATGAGCACCAACTCCCAGAGTCAGACACGACTAGACTTAATGTCAAGGGAAAACCTTTATTTACCTATTGAACTGCCAACCTTTCTGTCAGCCGTCATGCTGGCACAGGGGTTTAACCCATTAAACCAACGAGGGCTATTAGTTTATTCCATAATGGTTTTCTGTTGCCTATCCACCCCAATCATTGCTCATGTTGACTCAGGTTGATGGCTATTGTAGTTTATTTATCTACATCATTTATATTCCGGCCTTCTCACCCCGCAGGGGACTCAGGGCGGATCACAATGCACATACACAGGCAAACATTCAATGCCATTTGACATACAACATATGAGACAGAGACAGAGGCAATTTAACATTCCAGCTTTTCTGGCCACCAGGGGGAGCTGTCACATTCCTTCACTCCTTTTGTGTGTGTTTCCTGGATATTTTTATGGCCTCCCCACACAAAGTGGTACCTACATTTCCTACTTGGCATATGCAACTGTCTTTCGGGTTGCAAAGGTCAACAACGAGCTACACAATTGGTCGAGCACTCACCCCGACCTGGGAAGTCCTCATGACCTTCTGGTCAGTAGAGATCTTAATGCAGCTGACACCCAGCCAGCTGCGCCATATTCAGCATTTGAGGATCCAAATCTGGGATTGCCAAGTGGTCCAGGGACTCACTATTCCCTGAATATATATGTACCAAATGTCTATCAACAGTCATATTGCTCTCAAATATGGATTGACTTTTTTTCTTCATGAACACCTTTTAAAAGACGAGTGTGAAGCTGTCACAACAGCCTGTCTCGGGGAATCCCAGAGAAGATTAATTCTACCTCTCATGAAGAAATCTAGTTTGTGCTGTACCTGCCTCCTAGTAATTTCAGGAGGTGATTTGGAGTTTGTAATGTTTTGAGTCATGGCCAAGTTGGGTTTTTTTTATATTAATTTTATTCCCTAAATGTGAATCATGTCTCCTCTTGGTCATCTATTTCCCCAAATCTAGAGCTATGGCAGCCAAGCAGCCCTTCAACTGTTGTTGGATGTTGTTGTTGGATGTTGTTTACTATTATTATGATTATTATAATCTTTAAATAATAATAATACACTTTATTTATGTTCTGCTCTATCCCCCTGAGGAGACTCAGAGTGGATTACAGCATACACAGATAGGCAAACATTCAGTGCCTTTAGGACAATGAAATAACAATGACACACAAATACACAGAACAAAGGTAAATGCATTCCCTTTCATCTCCGGCTTCTGGAGGCAATGCTCAACTCTGGCCATGGAGAGGTACTCTTTCTCCATTTCCAAGCCGAGGAGCCTGTTGTCTGTAGAGACTTCCTGGTCGTGTTGCCGGCATGGCTGCATGGACGCTTTTTATTGCCTTCCCGCTGAAACGGTATCTATTGATTTACTCACATTTGCATGTTTTCGAACTGCTAGATTGGCAGGAGCTAGGGCTAATGGCAGGAGCTCACCCTGAAGAACAACTGCAGGATACTACAAAATAACAATCACACTAAATATCAAAATTGATTATATTGAGAAGCATAGTATATCAAATAAGTATAGAATACCAAATCATTCCAAGCAGAGCTCAGGAGGAAGGAGAGTCTATATTATAAACCAGGGCTGTCCAACTGGCGGCCCTGGGGCCGTACACGCCCCCAGCCTGTTGGCTCCGGCCCCAGCTATGCCCCGGCCGCCATTTTAATTTTTAAAAAATAAATAAATGGCGGCCGGGGGAGGGGAGGTGGGGCAGGAGGAGGAAGTGAGCCAGCTCCTCCTCCCTGCACCGCCCTCTTTCCCTCTCTCACCGGCGCCGATGCAAACCGGTTTGCATCGGCGCCGAGAGAAGGACAAGCGGTGCAGGGAGGAGGAAGAGAGCTAGCTCCTCCTCCCTGCACCGCCCTCTTCTTCCCCTCTCTCTCCGGGCCGATGCCTTGGAAGGGAGGGGGTCCCGCGGCACCTCCCTCCTTCCAAGCTCGCTTCCCCGCGAGCCTTCAGGTTTGGGGAAGGGTTTTCACCCGGCACTCGAGGCAGCGAGTGCCGGGCTTAAAACCCTTCCCCAAACCTGGAAGGCTGGCGGGGAAAGCGAGTGGCGCTCTCGCTTCTCCCACCAGCCATCCAGGCTGGCGGGGGAGTTTTCGCCCAGCTCCCGTGTCCCTCTGCTCAGAGGCAGGAAAAACAGACAAAAGCACAAGGCTTAATAACAAATATAGATATATAATTCAATATTCAGAATTATATATCTATATTTGTTATTAAGCCTTGTGCTTTTGTCTGTTTTTCCTGCCATTGAACTTAGCCTTTAGCTTTTGTTTACCCTCTGCTCAGAGGGACACAGGAGCCGGGCGAAACCCCTCCCGAAGCCTGGAAGGCTCGCGGGGCGAAGCGCCGCTTCTCGCTTCCCCGGCAGCCATCCAGGCTTAGGAGATTTCCCTGGGTGACATTAGGCTGGGTGACGTCAGGCGTCACCCAGCCTAACGTCACCTAGGGAAACCCTCCTGAAAATGGGCGGGCCGTGCAGGAGGCCGGCCACGCCCCCGGGAGTGGCCACGCCCCCCGCTCACTGCGGCCCCCCAGGTGATCAGTGACACTTCTTCCGGCCCTTGGGCCGGAAGAAGTTGGACAGCACTGTTATAAACAAAGGGTCTAAAGAAGTCAGTCCATGTGACAAGTCTATAATTCAATCGTAGGAAATACTTCCAAGAGGTGCCAATGCACCTATTTGTAAAGTTCCAACTAGTTCGGGAAAATCCGCACTAAACAATATATAAATGTCACCAAATAATAGTAGGAAACGTTCCCAAAAAAGCACAAATGCACCTATTTGTAAAGTTCCAGACGGTTCGGGATAATCCGTAGCAAAAGATTGCTGGCGTCACAAAGTAGTAACAATGAGTTCCATACTATTTGGTATATCAGTGTATCGTGGCAACTTCTAATCCAATCACTATAAGGCTCTGTCGGAATATGCAATGCCAGGACGCAGGGGGAAAGATCGATGAGTTTTCCCAATGAGAAAGGCGAAGCTGTTGTTTACGCAGGAGCTGACCCTGACCTGTGGCTTCGAACTCTCAACCTTTAGGTCAGCAGATTCAACAGTTAAATTGTCTAACCCAGGGGCGCTCATTAGGTGGCTCGCAATTGACTGGTCAATCCCGGGACCTTAGGAGGTCAATCCCAGCTGGATGGAGCGCTTCTGAGGGGGCGGAGCCATTCCACGCCAAGCCCCGCCCCCTCCCCGGCTTCAGCGCTGAGGAGGGTATGGCCAAGCCAGTAGTGGCTATCTATGCCATCACTGCCACCACTGGCTTGGCATTACCCTCCACTAGCCTGCAGAAGCTGTGGAAGCGCTAAAGCCAGAGGGGGAGGGGGCGGAGCCAGGCCACGCCGAGCCCCACCCCTTCCCCCTGCTCCACTCTGCTTCTCTCTCAGTAGATCTTTCTGACTTGGTTTTATCATAAGTTCTGACTTGGTTTTATCATAAGTAGCTCGCATGCTGAAAAAATGTGGACACCCCTGGTCTAACCCATTGTGCCACCATAGCCCCTGCCTTATATCTCACCTTTCTCCCCATGGGGACTCAAGGCAGCTAACATCTATCTACACTAAACAGTTTAAAAACAGCAATACGAAAGTTTATAAAACAACTAAAATCAGTGTGGGAAACAGAATTAAAATATAGCAAATATATTAAAATGGCCTTTAAAACTCATATCCCCACCAGTCCCGTTCATCCTCCTTTACCCTTCCCCAAAAGCCTGTTGACAGAAGAAAGTCTTGACCTGCTTGTGGAAGGCCAGCAGGGATGGGGCCATTCTGGTCTCTCTTGGGAGGGAGTTCCACAGCCTGGGAGCAGCCACCAAAAGTCTGTGTTTCCACCAAGTGTACTTGAATGGATGGTGGGACCAAAAGAGGGTCTTCCCCAGTAGATCGTAGATGTCTCCCAGGTTGATAGCTATGCAGTCCTTCAGATAACCTGTACCGGAGGCATTTAGGGCTTTGAAGGTCAAAACAGCTCCAGAGTCAGCCTAAAGAAAACGGAAGTTCTGTACCAGCCCGCACCACAGGAAGAACACCACCATCCCCACGTCAGTATAGGCGAATCTGTGCTTAGGTCCGTCCAGCAGTTCACCGTCCTGGGAAACATCATCTCGTCAGATGCCAAGATTGATCAAGAGATAGATCACAGATTAGCAAAGACATAGAGTGCATTCAGAAGACTTCATAAAAGAGTCTGGAGCAACAAGCACCTGAGGCAAAGCACCAAAATCAGTATGTACAGAGCTATCATACTGTCTATTCTCCTCTATGGGTCTGAAATATGGGTCACCTATCGCCAATACCTACGACTCCTCAAACACTTTCATCGCACAATCCTAAATATACACTGGACTGACTATGTGACGAATGTTGCTTTCCTTGAGTAAGCAGGGACCACCAGCATTGAGGCCATGCTATTGAGAACACAGCTGCACTGGGCAGGGCACATCTCTGGGATGATAGATACTACTGTACGGTGAACTCGCCACGGGTCAGCGCAAGAGAGGTGCCCCGAAAAAGAGATATAAAGACTCCCTGAAACAACATCTCAGGCTTGGCCAGATTGATTACCAACAATGGTCCACCCTGGCCTCACATTGGGTGGCATGGAGACGCACTATCCACAATGCTGCGGCCTCTTTCGAGAAGACATGCCGAATGAGTCTTGAAGAGAAACGACAACGCAGAAAGAACCGCAACTTGGAAACAACATCACCCAAGGAGACTTTCTGCTGTGCTTTCTGCAACCGGACTTGCCTATCTTGGATTGGTCTTTTTAGTCATCAATGCGCTTGTAAAAAGCGTGGGATGAGCCCTCGCACATTTCGCTGTCTTTCTCCTCTGGCGTGCTGCCGGAGGAGAACGAGACACTCTGGCTATGGCACCCCCGCGTCATTCAGGCACAAGAGCCTGTCAGCCAGCGTGCGCGTGCACAGTCCCCTTCCTCCTCCAAACATGACCGTGTGCGCACGCCCCTCCCCTCGCATGTGCCCCCGACATGCACCATGTCCAGGCCTACTGCTGGGAAGAGCAGAGCCAGGCGGGGCTTCCCTGGGGCCCCATGCAGCCCGTCCTGCCAGCCTTCTTCGGCAGTGCCGCCAGGAGCCCCCAGGAAGAGAGGACGCGCTGGGAGGAAGAAGGTCGGTGGGACCTCTGCCGGGAGGGATCGCGCCGTGCCCGCTGGGGAGGCAGGAGCGGGCTAGGCTGGATGGTCCTTGGGGCCCCTCCCAACTCTAGCAACAACAGTAATAAGAATAACATACAATAATATATTAATTCTGAATATATAATAATAATAATAATTCCTTCTTGGCATTAGGGGGTTGGACTGGATGGCCCTTGCAGCCCCCTCCCAACTCTAGGAGTCTAATAATAGCAATAATAATAACAATAATAACGTATAATAATATATTAATTCTTATTTGGAAAGGGGGCTGGACTAGATGTCCCATGGGGATCCCTCCCAAGTCTATAAGTCTAGCAACAACAACAGTAAGAATTGTCTACAATAATATATTAATTCCAGTTTGGGGGGGGTGTGCCAAAATACTGTTTGCTTACTATTTAAAATTACCTTTGTCCAGCCCTGCTCATAGGTCAAGCCTAAACAAAAATGTAACAGTAACCAAAAGTCCCAGGCTCAGCTTACTCCCTGGGCATAGCTTGACCAATCAGCTTTGTACATCTTAGTTTACAGTTGACACACATACTCACTGATTCTTTGCATCAAGACCTCTTAGAAAGCTACTTAGGCTTTTCCAACATTCCTCGTATTACATTTGCCGCCTTCTTCTCAAGTCCACCTCACTCTCGTATACTTCACTGATTATGATAAAGCTCTTTCTCAAGAAAATTGGTCAGACGCATAGCAATAAGGGTGTTGGCCGAGGCTGAACTTCTGAGTCAAAAAATAGTGCGGGGTTGCTTTAAAGAATGAAAGCAACGAGGAGAACTAAGAAGCAATGATAATGATATAATTTTGTATTTTTTGTATATCACCAAACATACAAATGCAACATGCAATGCAATATTTGAACACAAGTAAATAACCTAATAGAGACCCTACATGGGTAAAAGAGACGCCAACATTATCATAGTGCATAAAGAGCATTCATATCTCTGAATAGAGAGTCATGAGAGAGTTCCTTCGCAGATAATATGATAAAGTCCACCTTCTTCAAGAAGAGAAAATATAAGGAATAATGTCCAATAGCAAGCAAAGTACTCTCACAGCGGCCGACGATCTCGTGGATGCGTGCGCTGAATCGTTCGCCGTTTACAGGCTTTTTCTAGACCGGGGACGTCTTTCGGCTCAATGTATTAGCAACAAATCTAGACAATATATACAATACATCAGAATGGGTAAATTTTCCCCACATAGTGACCCTGTACGAGGAGAGAAAGAAGCAGTATTCGTACCTTAGTATATCAAGGGAAAATCACATAGAGGCATCAGGCCTTCTTTGGTCAGGTCATGGACAATGCAATGTGGAGCAGGGGGAAGTTTATAGTCAAGAGATTAACAGTAAATGTGAACAGCTGAGAACTACACAAGGAGCTCGCTAACAGATAAATGATCATTGAGGCCTTTTGGCGACTCTTGAGGAAAGGCGGATTATCCAATCGCGTTCTAATTGTAATAATCTCGTTTTACATCCATTGAGGTTTGGGTTCTACCTTATCCAAAACCATTACAGTGAACGCCTCATGGTGATGTTGTTTGCTAACAAAGTGAGAGTACAGTCTGGAATTATCACATCCTGTGCGAGGCTGAACTTCTGACCATGATGGGCACCGTTGTTCTCATTCATACTGCAAGCTTTCTTATGAGCAATCATGAATGCTATTTGAGGGGGAAAAGCACCTTGAAGGGTGGAGATCGACATATGAATCTGCCTTTTCCATGGAAGAAAGCCGGTTCTAGCAACTCCAGGTGTGGTGCAGGAAAGTAGCGTAACCTTCGAGCATTTTGGTCACAGTGGCTGAACAGAAGTATTTCTCTTTTCTCAATGTACGAGGTTTGTGTTTTAAGCACACTGGTATAAGTTCTGCTCCGTGCACATTCAAATCAGGGGGAAATTAACCATTTGGTGTGCATTTGCATTGTGAAACTCTTGTGCCCAACTCTCGTTCTCTCCTATAGTACGGAATGTATAACCCTCACATTTTGCTGGGCTGTTGGAAATCACATCGGCCCAAGACAGCATAGTTTATGGAGGAAGGGGAAAGAAATGGTGGTCCATTAGTTCCCAAAGGGCCAGTTCGAGGAAATATTGAACCCAACGTCCTACTAAGGGTCCGTCCAGAGTGGGGTGTTCACACTTTTTCATCATGCGAGCTACTCTTAAAGCAACCAAGTCCAAAAGATCTACCTGCCCCCGCCGCCATGTACTCCTGCGCGCTCCCGCTGCCGTGCGCTCTTGCCACCGTGCATGCTCCTGCTGCTGTTTTCTGCCCACGCAGCGCTTTTCCGCCTGCGGGGCATTGCAGGAAGGAGAAAGCACGAGGCGGGGCATCCAGAGGGAGCGCTCCGCCCTGCCTGTCTCGCCGGCAACGGAGGCTGCGCAGCTGCTTCTGGACGAGAGAGGCAGGGCACTCCCTCCAGGGGCCCCGCCTCGTGCTTCCTTCTTCCTGCAATGCCCTGCAGGCGAAAGAAACACCGCAAGAGCGGAAGCCAGGAGCAGGAGCGCGTGTGCGTGCAGGGTGTGCGCGCGCATGGCAGGAGCACCCCATCTGGCTGGTGAGGCCTGAAGATCACCTGGAAGAGGGCCGAAGATCTAGTAGCTCCCGAGCTATCTAATGAGCACCCGTGTGGTCCAGACAGTACCTTTATCCCAGGAGCTCCTGCATCAAAATGGAGCGTGGCCAAACACCATTCCCTGAAAACGCGGGAGCAATCGCTACAAATGGCACAACACACAAGATTTTCAGGTGCAGGAATATCCCGGTTCTGGCCCGAAAATGCGCATCTTCAAATATCTGTATGCCCCTGCATTCGGAAAAATGCAGGATTTTTTATGTTGTTTTGTTCCTGGGTTCAACGTGTTGGGCCCTGATTGGTTGTAGCCTTAAAAATATGGTAACATATTTTGTGCGAAAACTTTATCTTGGCAAGAAAAACTTCATCTTCCAGACATTTAATGAAATTTGTGACACACAAACAAGGTATTGCCATGTAATCAACTTTTCCCATATTTTGTGTTAAAATCAATGAGGAACAGACCTGTTTAACCCAGGAACAGCACCCTGTTTTTCCATGCCGCAAGTACACCACAAAACCTGTCTGCACAGATGGCCAGGCAGCCTCTAAAAGTGGCAATAATGACTAAGTTCTGTTCTTGGCTCGAAAGTGTGTGTTCCTGTTTGATTGTGTAGTAGTGCCTTTGAAAGTAGTGGGCCTACTCCATAAACTTTGTTTGTGTGCTGGAAACTTCATTGAACGTGTGGATGAATGCAGCAAGTGTGGACGATGGAGGCAGAAATCCCGGGACCAACAAGTTTGTATGTGGACCTCTTCTCAGGTGCTGGGAGTTTTTGCCCTTGACTAAAACTCGCAATTTGGTGCTGTCTGAAAGCACCCTACGTTGCATCTACACTGTATAACTAATGCAGTTTGACACCACTTCGATGGAATCTTGGGAGTTGTAGTTTTACAAGGCCTTTAGCCTTCTCTTCCAAAGAGTGCGAGTGCCTCACCAAACTACAACCCAAGGAATCCATAACATTGAGCCATGGCAGTTAAAGTAATATCAAGTTGCATTAACTCTAGAAGAAAGTATGAAAGCTTTGTGGCTGTTTAGTCAGTGATTGGTTAATGGAGAGCAATTTAAGATGGATTGACACTTACATATAATCCAGTTTCTGAATCCGGATTATCTGCTTTGAACTGAAAGTGTATGAGATGGGGCCAAAGATTTCTAAAGCAGCTTGGGGGTGTATACATTGGCCTTATTTCGTGGCAATGGAAGTAAGCCAAGGGGGAAGAAGTGAAACTGGGATATTTAAAAACCAACAGAATAACATGTGAAGATAGAGGATTATTGTGGCCTCATGTGAGTCGCCCCGACTCCCCATTGGGGAGATGGGTGTGGGGTACAAATAAAGTTTATTATTTATTATTATTAATCGGGGCTATCCCTGCCAGACTGGGACAGTTGGAGGGTAAGGCATCATAACCTCAATTATTTCAAGTATTAGAGGTTTCCTATTTAAGACTATGGGCAGAGGTGGCCCTATGTAATTTTAATTGGTAGGCAAACATTACCCCCCCCCCGGGGCAGGCCCAAATGCGCATGTGCGGAGGCGGGGTTTCCAGCCAGCAGCAGCACGCCCCAGCGGATCCGGTGCTCTCGGCAGCCGCCTACTCGGCCGAGTGCAGTAGGCCGCCTCTGACTATGGGTCACTGGGTTTTGCTTTTGGCTCTTGGTTTCTTGAGTCCCTTCTATACTGGCCTATATCACAGGATTAGATTCCAGATTATCTGGTTTTGAACTGGATTATATGAGTCTACAGTGTCAGATAATCTGGGATAAGAAGATAATCTGGCATCCGATCCCGGGATATTCAGCAGTGTGGGAGGAGCCTTGATTTCTCAGGGTTGCCTTGTAAGGACTGGTCCTCTGGCCCAGACTGAACTGAGTGAAAGGAATGGTTTCTATCTATTTCTAACTAACTAACTAACTAATTTTATTACTTATGAGTCGCCCTCCACAGATGTCCTCCGGGCGACTTATACAGCTTGGCATTTACAATACTAAAATATTGAAATATTGAAATATTAAAACGTTAAAATATTGGAATAGACAGATTCCAGGTCACTGATTGTCACTTATGCATATGCTCTTCTGAATAGCCATGTCTTAAGTGCCGCCAGAAATGAAGGCAGGTTGAGGATGGCTCTTTGGTCTGGCGGCAGAGAGTTCCACAGGACAGGGGCCACAATGGAGAAAGATCTCTGTCTCGTGGACTCCAGATGAGCCTCTCTCAGACCCGGGACACAGAGAAGGTTCTCGTAGTTGGATAGGTGGTATCAGACGGTCTTTTAGGTATGTAGGACCCTGGCCCCACAAGGCCTTAAATGTCAGGGCCAGGGCCTTATAAAGGACTCTGTACTTGACCGGCAGCCAGTGCAAATGCTGTAAGGATGGCGTTATGTGACACCTCATTGGTGTTTTTGTGAGGAGCCTGGCGGCAGCATTTTCCACAATCTGGATCTTGCGACTTACTGACCGAGGTAGACCCACGTATAAAGCGTTGCAATAATCCAGCCTTGATGTAACCGTGGCATGGATTACTGTGGCTAGCGCCTCCGTTGGTAGATAGGGCGCCAGTTGCCTCGCTTGACGTAGGTGGAAGAAGGCCCTTTTGCTCGTGGAGGCGATCTGGGCCTCCATCGTCATTTTAGAGTCCAGGATGACACCGAGGCTCTTCACAGTGGAAGATGGAGTCAGCGGTTCCCCTTTGAAGGGTGGGAGTGGATTGACTAGTTCTGATGGGCGGCCCCAGCATTCATAGCGGTTGCTGGGATCTCTCTTTGGACATGAGTCCAACATCTATGTAGCATTTGAGAGAGAGAGAAAATGAAAGAGAAAAAAAGTATTGTTTCCTTATTAATTTTGCGAATCCATTGCAGGAGTACGAATGCCTGGAACAAGAAAATGCTTTCCTGAAAAAAGAGATCAGCAAACTGACAGATGAATTAAAACACTTGAACGAAGTCTTGAGGAACCATGAAAAGGCCTGTCCTCTATTGCATTGCTCCTTAAACTTTGGCTTGATTCCCCGGCACGATGTTCTCAGCAGTCCTTTGCCGAGATGAAATCTTCCTCAGAGGTTCCTCAAATGCTTCTGAGATGTAGAAGCAGCCGTGCGCTATTCTCCTTCGCCATGGACTTCATCTCACGGTTGGAGACGACTGAACATCAGGAAGCCACCCTGCCACCAAAATAATGTGTCGAACTTGTCCGAGGACCTTTGAATGGAACACTTTGTTTTCTACAGGTTTTCACCATGCGCTCTACATCCTGCCAAGAATCCAAAGTATATTGTAGAAACTAGAATATGAAGAATGTTAACCTCGTTTTGTTTTCTACCGATGCAACTGACCGGTCTTCATTTTCAGGAGTTGACTTCGTGGTTGTGGGAAAGAGGAAGAATATGTGGCGACGTCTGAAACCAAAAGGGATCGTGAACATACAAACCTGTGAGCAACAGGTTGCACTGAGCTCTTCAGTTCCTTGTCCCTTGTGGTTCTCCTTGAATATTCGACTCAAAGCTAGATATCAAATGGTGGGAAAATCTGAACACTGCCATTAGACATGTAGCTGTAAGACTGCTGATATATGTGCAGACTCGGCAACGACAAGGCATCTTTTCCCAGTTATTGGAAAGCTGTTTTTTGCTTTGTGCCGATTTGCTATTTTTTGTGTCAATCAGGAAGCAATGCCAGTCATTCTCAAAGCCTGGTGTTAGCTGGCTGCCGATGGTATGAGCCAGCCATCCAACCCCCAATTTATACCCAATAGATTAGTGGTTTGCAAGATGGGAAAGATTGAGAGACACACAACAACAAAAATACTGTTTGTTATGTAGGAAGTATCCAATGTCCCCTTCTCCTTCCCCTTGTAGATTGGTTGGAGCATGCATCTGATCTAGAGGCAGTGACCAGATGGCTCCGCTCATACAAACTCAAGATCAATCCATCAAAGACTGAGATTCTATGGCCGGGACGCCCAGAGCCACCCATTCCGCTGCCTCTCTTTGAGGGAGAGCCGCTGATCCCGGCCCGTCGGTGAAGAGTCTCGGTGTGATACTAGACTCGAGACTCTCACTGGAGGCCCAGGTTGCTGCGACAAGTAAGGGAGCTTTTTTCCACTCCACGCCAGGCACGTCAACTGGCACCTTACCTTCCATCAGATGCGCTGGCTACTGTGGTCCATGCCACAGTGACATCACGGCTGGACTACTGTAATGCCTTGTACGTGGGGTTGCCGCAGTCAACCACTCGTAAAATCCAGCTGGTGCAGAATGCAGCCGCCAGACTCCTCACCGGGACACCACTGAGATGCCATATCGCGCCATCTCTGCAGCGCCTGCACTGGCTGCCAGTCGAGCTCAGAGCCATCCACAAGATCCTGTCGCTTACCTTTAAGGCCCTCCATGGTGCCGGCCCAGCTTATTTAAAAGACTGCTTGTCCGAACCAGCTCATTTAAGGTCGCCGCTCAGGAAACAGGGACCTTCTCCGCATCCCAGGTGTGAGTGAGGCCCGCCTCGACACCACGAGACGGAGAGCTTTTTCCATCGCGGCCCCTGTCCTTTGGAACTTGATGCCGGCGGATCAGAGAGCTATCCGGGACATGCCCCAGTTCCTGACCGCACTGAAGACCTGGCTCTTCCGAAAGGCTTATGGCTAAGGACACCTCCCAGACTTAGCCTGAGCTACTGGAACTATTTTAATTAATCTTTTTATTCTTTTAGCTTTTAACTATTGAATTCTTTTATGTGTTTTTGTGTGTAAGTCGCCCGGAGCACTGACGTGGAGGGCGACTCATAAATAATAAAATCAAATCAAATCAAAATCAAATCTCAGAGTACAAAAAAGACAATTTGCAATATCAATTACTAAATCAGTGGTTCCCAACCTTTTTTTTTTGCCCAGGGACCACTGGATCAGGGACCATTCTCCCAACATCAGTACCAAAAGGGTTTCCAAAGCAGTTTTTGGTCAACTTTCGATTTGATTTGGTTATTTGGGGTGCTGATTCAGAAAATTGCATTGGATAGGCCACATCAGCTCTGGTTTCCGATACAGAACATATGTCAGACAGTAGTTGCCATCTGCTCGCCCACAGAAAACCATCTATTACATATAATAAAGTCAGTGTTTGTGGGCGGTGGTGCGGCCGAGCGACCGAGCGGAGGGAGGAATATATGCCAGCATTTCGATTGGCTGCCACTGTGGAATTATTTGCATAACGGGCTCAGATTGGCCAGCCTCAGAACTCCAACATTCTATGACCCCAGACAGAGGGGATTGGTTGCCACTGAAATGGTATTTGCATAACATATTCCGATTGGCCAACCACATTCCACCATTCCAAGGTGACTCAGAGGGAAAAGGAAATGCCGCAGGCAGTCACCAACTGCGGCCCACAGCAATGACGGATCATGACCAAACTTGACAAACGGGGGACCAATGGCCCACTTCACAACCTGGTGTGGTTTAGGGCAGGATGGGTCATGAATGATGGGATTTGCAGTACATTCACCTCATACACTTCCCAAACAACACTGTAGCCCCTATAATTCACATACCACGCCCAAACGGCCCCAGATAGAGGGGATTGACTGCCACTGAAATCGTATTTACATAACGGACTCCGAAAGGCCATCCACATTCCAACATTCTAAGTTGACTTAGAGGAAAAAGGAAAAGCCTCAGTCAGTCATACACTGCGGCCCACAGCAGTGATGGATCAGGACAAAAATTGGCAAACGGGCCCAGTGGCCCACTTCACAACCTGGTGTGGTTTAGGGCAGGATGGCCCACGAATTATGGGATTTGCAATACCTTCACCTCATTCACTTCCAAAACAACACTGTAGCCCCTATACATCACAGACCAGGCCCAAATTTGACAACAAGGCATCCTTAAGTTGATTTTCTTGACTAGGCCTCAGCACATGCGATATTGTTAGGCTCCCTCAACTTGATTTTCCTGACTAGGCCCCCGGGACTTGCAGTACCTTTACTAAGTTCTTGAGACCACTGCAAGCCACATAACCATCTAATAGGAACCAACCTTGGCATACAGTGCCTTCCTCAAATAACCCGGGCACCGCCGGGTCCTCGGCTAGTATTTAATAATCTAGAGCTGATGTGGTAGAAGTAATCTTTCATGTGTAGTAAGACTCTTCCCTCCCGACATCCTCATTGCTTCGGCACTATAAGAGGGTTTTGTGAAAGCAGTCACTCTCATTACTGTACGGATTTGTGGCAACGGTGTAGTAATGGTGAGGCCATGGACCATATTTCGTTCTTGCAGACCACTGGTGGCCCACAGACCACAGGTTGGCAACCACTGCAGTATATAAAAACGTTGGTTTGAAAAATCAACTCAGAAAACTTGGATCACCTTATTCATGGGTCAGCATGAGTCCTGTTCCTTAACTCTCTTCAAAGAAAAGGTGCCATCGTCTTCTTTGGATAGAGAAAAGTCAAGAGCTCAGTCCATCCCAGGAGGTCCTAAAAGAAGAACCCATCCCCTCTGCTCCCTGCTATGGTGCCACTTCTGGCTTTTTTGAATACTTGGGTGGGGAAATGGCTGCTGACCTCTGAGGTGTCATTGATGCGTTCCCCTCTCAGTACAGTGAGAGAAGCCTTTGGGCAAGCGTCTTCAACCTGTGCCCCTCCAGCTGTTTTGACCTCCATCTCCTAGCCTAGCCAGATTGTTTAATTGTCAGAAATTATAATGATTGGATTGGGAGTTGGAACGCAAACAGCTGGAGGGTCACATTTTGAGGGTGCCTGCCTTGGGGCAATCCAGTATCAAAGTGGGGGACTTTTTAGGATGGTAGGAATATCCTTGCTAATGCAAAAAAAATAGTTAAATATTTTTTTTTAAAAAAATGTGAAGTTTGAAAAGTCAATTTTTGTCTTTTTTCCTTGAACTGTTTCTTGAAGAGGAGGGCTTGTGATAATGATACAGTCTGGAAAATTGTTAGATTTGGGATTTTAAAAAAATGTAAATGGTAAACTCATTAAGTAGGGTTACATTGATGCTTAATGTATCATCCATAAGGATATCATCATCAAACAGGGAACCAAAAGAGCTTCACTTTCCCCAGAGTTTTTGATGAAGAGTCAGGGGCGGTCTGTCCATGTAAGCAACATCCACGCGGCTGCGCCACCGGGCGCCATCGTGGATGGGCGCGCCACACCGGCCGCGCCCCTTGTAGCAAACCCCCCTGCTGCCTGCAGCAGCTTCTGAGCATGCGCAGAGATTTTGCGCATGCCCAGAACCTCCGGAGCTCTCCCTTGCCCTGTGCAACGCCCCATGGGAGGGGCTGGCAGGGGGAACCAAGAAGCATGAGGAGGGGCCTTCGAAGGCCCCTCCTAGCGCTTCCTGGTCTCCCCTGCCAGCCCCACCCACGGGGCGTTGCAGAGGGCAAGGGAGAGCGCTCTCCTTTGCCCTGTGCTACGCCCTGTGTGAGGGGCTGGCAGCGGGCACCAGGAAGCGCCAGGAGAGGCCTTCGAAGGCCTTCGAATTGCACAGTGCAAGGAGCGGCGGCGCATGGGAGGAATGGAAGGAGCGCGCGCAAGGTACCAAGAAAAAATTGGGGAGGGGCGCAAAAATGTTTGGGGGGGCAGGCAAAATAATGTGTTGGGGGCGCCAAACTAATTTTCGCCTACCATGTGAAATTACCTTAGACCGCCCCTGTGAAGAGTGTTCAGATCATTGCATTGCATTGACTACATCAGCTCTAGTTTCTGATACAGAACATGTGCCATCCAGGAGTTGCTATCGGTTTGCCCACAGAAAACCATATTTAATAAGCCTCAGTGCTATAAGATAATTTTGTGCGACCAGTTGCTCTCATTGCAGCGGTGTAGTAACATCAAGGCCGCAGACCGTATTTTAGTTTTTGCGGACCACTGGTGGTCCACAGACCAGGTTGGGAACCACTGTACTAGATCAATTAACTGAATGAATCAACTGGTTCTCTGCCAATGATAACAATTACAGATAAGTTTTCATATATTGTTAATGAGCAGATTCTTGGCTAGAATTGCTTGTGTTAAAATATACTTGACAGCAAATAACAACAATGATGTGCTACGTTTTAGTCTCATTTTGTGCATGACGATGATTTTTGATGATCCCTCTGTTTTTGAACAGGTCTGTGGTTGTACACAATAAAACTGAACTTGATATTTGAGTGCTCCAAATTCAAAACCAAAAGTGAACTTTAGAGACAAGAATAAAACTATCCTCTTGCATAAAGGAAACCAGAAGCCCCTTTTGTTTCAAGACACACACTTCTCCTTTTGGATAATTCCATATCCTCATTGGTATAGTACACATTGTAATTGCGGCTATATAATAAAAACATCTTTCCCTGACCCGAGGATTCAAGAATAGAACCAGAGTTTCAATATCAACCAGATTCTAGTTGGGAGGTGGATTCAACCAGTTGAACAATACACTGGGTACCTGTTAATAAAAGTGCACACTGTATTCTACACACCTTTATGGACTGTAACTACCATGGATTTTCCCAGGAATCCTGAGAATTAGGGCACATCTACACTGAAGAATTAATGCAGTTTGACATCACTTTAACTGCAATGGCTCAATGCTATGGAATTATGGGAGTTGCACTTTGATGAGAAACCAGTACTCTTGGCAAAAAAAATGTTAAAGACCTTGTAAAACTACAACTTTCAGTATTCCTTAGCATTGAGGGCACAGCACTTAGAGTTGTGTGAAAATGAATTCATTCTATAGTGTAGATCAGTGGTTCTCAACCTTCCTAATATCGTGACTCCTTAATACAGGTCTGAGTCCGTCTACGGAGGTAGAGAAGATCGGAATATAAAAGTTTTAAATAAGTAAATAAATAAAGTTTTTCACGGTGTGGTGACCCTCAACCCTAACATTATTTCCGTTGCTACTTCATAACTGTAATTTTGCAACTGTTATGAATTGTAATGTAATTCAGTATGAATTGTTTGTTGAGGACCACCGCCTCCCTAAGATACTACTGTACGGTGAACTCGCCATGGGTCAGCGCAAGAGAGGCGCCCCAAAAAGAGATATAAGGACTCCCTGAAACAACATCTCGGGCTCGGCCAGATTGATCACCAACAATGGTCCACCCTGGCCTCACATCGGGAGGCATGGAGACGCACTGTCCACAATGCTGCGGCCTCTTTCGAGAAGACACGCCAAACTTGTCTCAAAGAGAAATGATAACGCAGAAAGAATCGCAACTTGGAAACAACATCACCCAAGGAGACTTTCTGCTGTGCTTTCTGCAACCGGACTTGCCTATCTCAGATTGGCCTTCTTAGTCATCAACGCGCTTGTAGAAAGTGTGGGATGAGTCCTTCCTGAATCTTCGTTCGGGAAGAAAAGCCAAGACTGTGAATTGTAGTTCACCTACAGCGGAGAAGGATTCGCCGACTGGTTCCCAAAAGGAAGAGAAGAGCAAGCGGAGAGATCTTCAGCCTCCTCTGCCTAAGAGGTTCCCAAGGTCATCAGAAATTTGTGTTTTCGGATGGTCTTTGGTGACCCCTCTGAAATGCCCATTTAACCCCCAAGAAGTCGCGACCCCCAAGCTGAGAAACGCTGGTGTAGATATACCCATAATGCAGAAATCTGGTGAGAAGTTGGACTTGTCACTCCCTTTTTCCACAAACTACAATCCATGTTCCTTGATGCACTATCAAACCATCCAATAGATGGAATATCCTTGTGTCCCCCCCCCATATGTTGTGCAAGGAATAAATAGAAGTTACCCCTCCTTCCCTCTCCTTTTGTTCGCATTTTTTTAACAGAGCATCCACTTATCTGTCTGCCAGATCCCTTTTTCCTTGCCGGTGTCCTTGTCTATTTTCCTCAACTGAGGATGCTGGACAAAAAGTGGTTTCATCAGTTTCATAAACATTTATTGGATAACGCCTGTGACATTGCTACAGATATACAATGCAGTCTTTTCTTGCCTTCAGCCTATTGAATGAACATATTACATGACGTAACTAAACCTAGTGGACAACAGGCCAGGATTACCCATAAGGCCAACCTAGGCCATGGCCTAGGGGTGCAAGCCGGGGGGAGGGGACGCAGATCACGGACCAAAAAAACAAAAAATGTTGATAGAAATAGAAATGCAATGCGCATGGAGATGAGGAAGGAAGGATATCGGAGGTCCTCCTTTATGGCGGCGCCCCTGCCCCTTCCTGAATACCAGCTCCTGCCTCTGCTATTGTTGCGCAAATGGCATATGCGCAGGGGATCTCGACACTGGCGTCGACGTCGACAGGAGGTATAATTAACTCCCTTGATGCCGACAGCATCCACTTGCTGGCTCCTTCCGTGCAAGTACAGGAAACTCCATTGCGCAGTCGGCACATGCCCTAACACCATGAATTCCAAAGTGTGGCCTAGGGCGCAAAAAAGTGTTAATCCGGGCCTGGCGGACAACCTATCATAAAACGGTGCCAAGTGCATTTGTGCTATACAACATTGTACTGTGTTCTTTTATTTAGGCCCCACTCTTTCCCCAAAGCTGAGTACTCAACCCAACGATCACTCTTGCCATTGCAGCTCCTTTTATCGAATTGTGCCTTTTTAGAAGCCGCTCTGAGTCCCCCCTCGGGGGTTGAGAAGAGCGGGGTAAAATGCCGGAAATAATAATAATAAATAAATAATACATTTTAGAGTGAACTCTGACCCAAAACACATGACTACTTTTTAAACATATATAAGGGTCATCATAGGTTGCCTTTTCAAGGTGCTTCAGATACAACGAACCGCCTCTGACACATATCAAAGTCACCATGTCTTGCATGCCGAACATAGGACGTGGAGGTTCCTTTAAAAAAAAAGCGTATTACTCACATTCATGAATAATCAATTCTGCAAAAGGAAAACCTGCAAATGTGGAGAACTGACTGTAATATAGCTGTATAGTATTGGTAAACCTGCCCTGACCAACAGCTTCCTAGCCCAGGCTTAAACCTTATGGCAGGCCTGTAGCCAGGATTTTGATTCGGGGTGTATGTGTGTGTGTGTGTGTGCGCGTGCTGAGTTTGATTCAGGGGGGCTGAGTCTGGGTGAGAGAGGGTCTACCCTAGCAAATCTTTTGTATCATTATCCCAATACCCCTTGCATATGGGATATATTGAGCATGGTGATCAGATCATAATATGAATACACATAACAGTTTAAATAATGTACCAGTACGGCCTTCTCATGGACCACCCTGAGAATTTCGTGAGGGGGGGGAGGCTGAAGCCCCTCAACCCCCCCCCCCTCCGCGGCTACATGCCTCCCTTATGGAGCATGTTTTTTGGAGATTGGAAACATGAAATTGAGCAGATGTTCGCTCCAGTTCTGCTAGTATTGGATGCTAAAATATACTATAGTGCAGTGATTTTCAACCAGTGTGCCGCGGAACACTAGTGTGCCATGAGAGATCATCAGGTGTGCCGTGGGAAATTATTTTTGAACTTCATTCATATATAACCTATAACAGGGCTGTCCAACTTCTACCGGACCTGTGGCCGGAATTCCGGTCACTGATGACCTGGGGGGCCAAAGGGTCTGCCTCCGCCCCCGGCTCTGCCCCCACCCTGGCTCTGCCCCCGCCCCACCCCCGGCTCCACCCCCTCCCCCTCCTCCGCCCCTTCCCCCTCCCCTTAACATAAGGGAAGAGGGAGAGAATGGAACACAATGGGGGCATAAATAAACAATTCCATATATTTAATATTAACATAAGGGGAGCCCCCTGATTCAGCCTACCTTCCCAAACGTGCAGGATCCAGGAGAAGCCGATCCACGAGACAGGCCACGACCGACGGAGCCAAGCGCCGAAGAAGGTCTGTGTCGGCCGCAGGGATTCAGTAGCCGAGATTTCGGCAACAGGAGGAGTATCGCGAGACTACATGAGCCACACGGGATTTCGCTCTCAATGCAGGCGTGATCTCGTGTTGAGAGCAAAATCCCGTGTGGCTCGCATAGTCTTGCAATACTTGCTCCGAAACCCGGAAGTGGGTAGTTTTTAAAATTATTATTTTATTTTATTTTTCTATTTTTATTTTTTATTAAAATGCTGAGGGGGCCGGGGGAAAGGGGCTAGGGGGCCGTGTATGGCCCTGGGGCCGCCTGTTGGACAGCCCCGACCTATAAGGCGCATCTGTCCCTTTTAGAAATGGAACCATAGCACTCTCGCGTCACCTGACTCGTGATGCAAGGTGCTATGGTCACACCATCTTGGATTCGTTCAAACACGGCTAAGTAAACAAAGTTAGAGTTAGTGCTGCAGCTGCGCGCCAAGTAACAGTGGCAATTTGGGATCACAGCAAGACAAGCGAGTGACAGTAATGGAGAAGTTTTTGAGAAGGAAAAATGCAAATGCCGAACAGGGCCCTGGACATTGCTCCCGTTTTCAACCACATATCTGTGTGAGATGAGCTTCTCAAGCTTGACTGCGGTAAAAACTAAAAACAGAGAGAGACTGACAGCTGTTGAGCAAGAGCTCAGTGTGTGTCTTTCTGCCATTCCTGCCAGGATATCTATTTTGTGTTCATCGAAACAGGCTCAGATTTCACACTAAGTGAGTGTATAAATACATTAAAAACATATTAACTATATGTATTACTGTGTTTAGAGTGTCATTTTGTGTCATTTTGGTTGGTGGTGTGCTCCAGGATTTTGTAAATGTAAAAAATGTGCCGCGGCTCAAAAAAGGTTGAAAATCACTGCTATAGTGTTCTTGGCTTTCATTACTGTGTTATCCCACCATAGGTTGGAACGAATGAATTAACTAGCCTGCCAAATTCGCTAAGATTAGTGGCATGAGATTCCTATGAAAGTGAAAAAAAGTGAATAAAGAAATAGGATATATATATATATATATATATATATATATATATATATATGGCCTTCTCTTTTGGAATTTCTAGGTCTTCTAGTATGATTCTGTGGTTGACTTCATAGGATCATGTTGGACAAATAAGTTTATCTCCAGAAATGTTTAGGTCTTCCAGAACGACTGGAGGAAGTTGACCGTAGAATCATACAGGAAGATCTAGAGACTTCTAGAGTGTTTTTCCATGTTAGGAGTGACTTGAGAAACTACAAGTCACTTGTGGTGTGAGAGAATTGGCTGCCTGCAAGGATGTTGCCCAGGGGACGCCTGGATGTCTTACCATCTTGTGGGAGGCTTCTCTCATGATCCCGCTTGAGAAGTTGGAGCTGACAGACGGGAGCTCACCTCGCTCCCCGGATTCGAACCACCGACCTTTCGGTCAACAGTCCTGCCAGCACAAGGGTTTTAACCCATTGCACCACCAGGGGCTCCATTTCTAGTCATTTAAATAATATTATTTGAATTAAAAATATTATTTCTAGAGATAATGTTATTTAAATCAAATCCATGAATAATCAACTCCGCAAAAGTCAAAACCACAAATGTACTGGGACAACTCTACAGTATTTCCATTCTCTAGACCAGTGCTTCCCAACCAGTGTGCCGTGGCACACTAGTGTGCCGTGAGCGATCATCAGGTGTGCCGTGGGAAATTGGAACCTCCAATACCCTTTCTTTTCCTTTCCCCCCCTCAGCCACTTAAGCAGGAAAGGTTCTCAGGCTGTTAGGAATGGTGGGAATTGAAGTCCAAAGCACCCAGAGGGCTGAAGTTTTCCCATGCCTGTTTTAGGGACCTTAAAGTGGTGAGCCTCCTTCCAACACTGTGATTCTGGATAGAAAACAAACAACATTACATAACATTATTTGAAGTCCACAGTACTCTCTGGGTGTAGGTGAACTACAACTTCCAAACTCAAGGTCTGGCCCAGCTTACTTGTCCGAACGCATCAGCCGCTATGTCCCACCTCGTAATCTAAGATCATCCGGGGAGGCCCTGCTCTCGCTCCCGCCTACGTCTCAGATGAGGCTAATGGGGACGAGGGATAGGGCCTTCTCGGTGGTGGCTCCCCGCCTGTGGAATGCACTCCTATTGATGTACGATCCACCACATCCCTCCTGGCCTTCAGGAAAGTAAAATCCTGGCTGTGGGACCAGGCATTCGTATACCAGCACAAGGCAGCATTTTAGATTGGTTTTAATGAAAGTGGATGATTATGGCCAATGTTTTTATGGACTGAACATTGTTTTAATCCAGAGTGAATGTGTATGGTGCTAATGTAGTTGTATTTTAATGTATTTTTAATGTATTTTAATTGTTGAAGAGTTTTGGGGTTTATATTGTTATTATGTGGGTATCGAATTGTGCCGTACTGTAAGCCGCTCTGAGTCCCCCCTTGGGGGTTGAGAAGAGCGGGGTAACATCCCGAAATAAATAAATAAATAAATAAATAAAGGTCAATTCCCAAGCAAACCCTTTCAGTACTTTCTGTTGGTAATGAGAGTTCAATCTGCCAAGTTTGGTTCTATTCCATTGTTGCAACTGTTCAGGATGCTGTTTGATTGTGTGTTAACTATAAATCCCAGAAACTGTGACTCCCGAATGTCAAGGTCTATTTTCCCCAAACTCCATCTGTGTTCACATTTGGGCATATTGAGTATTCATGCCAAGTTTGGTCCTGATCCAACATTGTTTCAGTCCACAGTGCTCTCTGGATATAGGTGAACTACAACTCCAAAACCCAAGGTGAATGCCCACCAAACTCTTATAGTATTTTCTCTTGGTTATGGGAGTTCTGTGTGGGAAGTCTGTGTCTTTCTGCCATTCCTGCCAGGATATCTATGTTGTGTTCGTCGAAACAGGCCCAGGTTTCACACTGAGTGTATAAATACATTTCAAAACATATTAACTATATGTATTACTGTGTTAGAGTGTCATTTTGTGTCATTTTGGTTGGTGGTGTGCCCCAGGATTTTGTAAATGTAAAAAATGTGCCGCGGCTCAAAAAAGGTTGAAAAACACTGGTTTGTGGGATTAACATAACTCAAAAACCACTGGACGAATTGTCACCAAATTTGGACACAAGAAACCTCTCAGGCCAACGAGTGACCATTTTGTAAATGTAAAAAATGTGCCGCGGCTCAAAAAAGGTTGAAAAACACTGCTCTAGACTTGAAGATTTCACCTCAGTTTCCGTCCCTGTGACAATTGGATTTTGGAAAATTTGGCTTGTTGTGGAAGCAAGGATTGGAGATAACGTTTCAGTGGAGACATCTTTTCCCCGTGATAACTCTTTCTCTTCCTAGGGGTAGATTCCTCTCACTTCCTGTTGTCTCACCCCCCGTTCTTAACTATGAGTCGTTTGTAACTCGGATGTTTGTAACTCAGAGGCTACCTGTATTATATTAATAGAAGGAAGGCAATGGCCACTTTGGCACCATCTAGTGGGCCATTGAATCAAAATTATGATTGAGACTATTCAAAAAACAAAAACCCACAGGCCACTCCAGTAACAACGCCTGGGGTTTCCGGTGCTGAATCAACTTAGCGAATGTTGAAGTGTTGCAAGAAAACTAGTGAATAAGGTACAAGGGTTTTTTTTAAACGGGAAACCCTTTATCTTTTCTTCCCATCAATGCAGCAAAGCAAATTTCTTTAACAGGAAGGAGTGGGAAAGAGGACTTACCGTTAATTCTGAGCAGTCGTGCTCTTGGAGGAAATCATATGTGTATGTCACTTTCTGTTTCAACGCCTAGGATTTAGGATAAATGCTTCACATAGTTCAGGAAAATGCATAAACACATATATTATCTTATGAGGATCATTTTAGATAGGATTTCTTGATTGTCATTTTTACTGTGTTGTTATTTTTATGTTTCTGCCATTCAAGGTTGTATAATATGGTAAAATTAAAATACTGGTATTTATATCTGGCCTTATATCTGTCTATTCTCCTCTATGGGTCTGAAACATGGGTCACCTATCGCCAACACCTACAACTCCTCGAACGCTTTCATCAGCGCTGTCTTCGCACAATCCTAAATATACACTGGACCAACTATGTGACTAATGTTGCTGTCCTTGAGCAAGCAGGGATCACCAGCGTTGAGGCCATGCTATTGAGAACACAGCTGTGCTGGGCAGGGCACGTCTCTAGGATGGAGGACCACCGCCTCCCAAAGATACTACTCTATGGTGAACTCGCCACGGGTCAGCGCAAGAGAGGCGCCCCCAAAAAGAGATATAAGGACTCCCTGGAACAACATCTCAGGCTCGGCCAGATTGATCACCAACAATGGTCCACCCTGGCCTCACATCGGGAGGCATGGAGACGTACTCTCCACAATGCTGCGGCCTCTTTCGAGAAAACACACCAAATGGGTCTCAAAGAGAAACGACAACGCAGAAAGAACCGCAACTTGGAAACAACATCATCCAAGGAGACTTTCTGCTGTGCTTTCTGCAACTGAACTTGCCTTCTCAGATTGGCCTTTTTAGTCATCAACGCGCTTGTAAAAAGCGTGGGATGAGTCCTTCCTGAATCTTCGTTCGCGAAGTAATGCCGAGAGAGATATCTAAGGCAGTGATTCCCAAACCTTTTTGGCCTACCGCCCCCTTTCCAGAATTTTTTTTACTCAGTGCCCCCCCCGAAATTAATTAATTATAATAATAGTAATCGTGTTGGAAGGGACCTCTAAAGACCATCTAGTCCAGTGGTTCCCAAACCTTTTTGGCCTACCGCCCCCTTTCCAGAAAAAAATTGACCCACCGCCCCCGAGAAGTATTTTTTTTTAATTTAATAGCAATTAAACAGAAATATATATATATTAATGCAGTGGTTCTCAACCTTTCTAATGCCGTGACCACTAAATAAGGTTCCTCATGTTGTGGTGACCCCCAACCATATTTTAGTTGCTACTTCATAAATAATGTTGCTACTCTTACGAATTCTAATGCAAATATCTAATATGCAGGATGTATTTTCATCGTTACAAATTTAACATAATTAAAGCATAGTGATTAATCACAAAAACAATATGTTTGGGGGAGTATGGACAACGGATGTTGGGCTCCGCCGGAGGACACAGAGGCCTTCGCACTGCAGCCTTCGCACTGCACTGCGTGTGGGGGTCAAAGCGAAGGGGGCAGGGCCAAAGAAGAGGGCCATGCGACCCCTCCTAAATAGCCAATTGTTCACCGCCCCCTTAAAGCGGTTCACCACCCCCCAAATTCCCCTGAGGCGCCCACTGCCCCCTTGGATCGCCTCACTACCAGAGGGTGGTACCGCCCACTTTGAAAATCAGTGATCTAGCTTTGGGGCAGAGTACAATTACATTGGCTTTTATCAATTTAAAAGAAGCAAGGATCTTTTTCTTGGAAGAGGAGGCTCGTAATTCCAAGTGTAATGCCAAAGGTGAAAAGCTGTTAAACTCTGGAGTTTGACATTCTTTTGCTTTCAGTTTACTAGAAATGCCCTTGGTCATGCAATCCATAATTCATATTTGAATTTCAGTATTTTATCAGACTGCGGCCTCTGGGTCTGGAAAAAAAAAGGTAAATTAATGTGTTCACTTTGGAAGAGTTTCTCCAAATAAAAACTTGAAAATCTGAATGTTTGGTGGAACCTGCGGGGCAATTAGTGGCTCCTGGATTAGTAGAGTAGTAAATTTTTCAACAACAGATCAAAAACCAGCAGCTAACAAGCTGTTCGGAAGGTACAATGCTGTAAATAACTTCAGCTACTTTTTTTGGTCATCATAGAGGTGGGAATGTTGTCTAGCCATGCAATAGCCAATGTAGTCAGCACTCTATATTCACAGAGTCTGAATCTATGGATTTAATGAACTACAGCTCAAAAATATTTGGGCAAAAAAATATATCCAAAAAGCAAACTTTGATTTTGTTATACACCTGCCTGTGTATTTGTGGGCAAGGACAGCTGTTGTTGCTGTCCTTGAGCAAGCAGGGATCACCAGCATTGAGGCCATGCTATTGAGAACACAGCTGCGCTGGGCAGGGCACGTCTCTAGGATGGAGGACCACCGCTTCCCAAAGATACTACTCTATGGTGAACTCGCCACGGGTCAGCGCAAGAGAGGTGCCCCCAAAAAGAGATATAAGGACTCCCTGAAACAACACCTCAGGCTCGGCCAGATTGATCACCAACAATGGTCCACCCTGGCCTCACATCGGGAGGCATGGAGACGCACTATCCTCAATGCTGCGGCCTCTTTTGAGAAGACACATCAAACGAGTCTCGAAGAGAAACGACAACGCAGAAAGAACCGCAACTTGGAAACAACATCATCCAAGGAGACTTTCTGCTGTGCTTTCTGCAACCGGACTTGCCTTTCTCAGATTGGCCTTTTTAGTCATCAACGCGCTTGTAAAAAGCGTGGGATGAGTCCTTCCTGAATCTTCGTTCGCGAAGTAATGCCGAGAGAGATATCTAAGGCAGTGATTCCCAAACCTTTTTGGCCTACCGCCCCTTTCCAGAATTTTTTTACTCAGTGCCCCCTCCCCCAGAAATTAATTAATTATAATAATAGTAATCGTGTTGGAAGGGACCTCTAAAGACCATCTAGTCCAGTGGTTCCCAAACCTTTTTGGCCTACCGCCCCCTTTCCAGAAAAAAAAAAATTGACCCACCGCCCCCCCTAGAAATATTTTTTTAATTTAATAGCAATTAAACAGAAATATATATATATTAATGCAGTGGTTCTCAACCTTTCTAATGCCGTGACCACTAAATAAGGTTCCTCATGTTGTGGTGACCCCCAACCATATTTTAGTTGCTACTTCATAAATAATGTTGCTACTCTTACGAATTCTAATGCAAATATCTAATATGCAGGATGTATTTTCATCGTTACAAATTTAACATAATTAAAGCATAGTGATTAATCACAAAAACAATATGTTTGGGGGAGTATGGACAACGGATGTTGGGCTCCGCCGGAGGACACAGAGGCCTTCGCACTGCAGCCTTCGCACTGCACTGCGTGTGGGGGTCAAAGCGAAGGGGGCAGGGCCAAAGAAGAGGGCCACGCGACCCCTCCTAAATGGCCAATTGTTCACCGCCCCCTTAAAGCGGTTCACCACCCCCCAAATTCCCCTGAGGCGCCCACTGCCCCCTTGGATCGCCTCACTACCAGAGGGTGGTACCGCCCACTTTGAGAATCAGTGATCTAAAGCTTTGGGGCAGAGTACAATTACATTGGCTTTTATCCATTTAAAAGAAGCAAGGATCTTTTTCTTGGAAGAGGAGGCTCGTAATTCCAAGTGTAATGCCAAAGGTGAAAAGCTGTTAAACTCTGGAGTTTGACATTCTTTTGCTTTCAGTTTACTAGAAATGCCCTTGGTCATGCAATCCATAATTCATATTTGAATTTCAGTATTTTATCAGACTGCGGCCTCTGGGTCTGGAAAAAAAAAGGTAAATTAATGTGTCCACTTTGGAAGAGTTTCTCCAAATAAGGACTTGAAAATCTGAATGTTTGGTGGAACCTGCGGGGCAATTCGTGGCTCCTGGATTAGTAGAGTAGTAAATTTTTCAACAACAGATCAAAAACCAGCAGCTAACAAGCTGTTCGGAAGGTACAATGCTGTAAAAACTTCAGCTACTTTTTTGGTCATCATAGAGGTGGGAATGTTGTCTAGCCATGCAATAGCCAATGTAGTCAGCACTCTATATTCACAGAGTCTGAATCTATGGATTTCCTGAACTACAGCTCAAAATATTTGGGCAAAAAAATATATCCAAAAGCAAACTTTGATTTTGTTATACACCTGCCTGTGTATTTGTGGGCAAGGACAGCTGTTGTTGCTGTCTCCAAGCAGGGATCACCAGCATTGAGGCCATGCTATTGAGAACACAGCTGCGCTGGGTAGGACACGTCTCTAGGATGGAGGACCACCGCTTCCCAAAGATACTACTCTATGGTGAACTTGCCACGGGTCAGTGCGAGAGAGGTGCCCCCAAAGAGATATAAGGACTCCTGAAACAACACCTCAGGCTCGGCCAGATTGATCACCAACAATGGTCCACCCTGGCCTCACATCGGGAGGCATGGAGACGCACTATCCTCAATGCTGCGGCCTCTTTTGAGAAGACACATCAAACGAGTCTCGAAGAGAAACGACAACGCAGAAAGAACCGCAACTTGGAAACAACATCACCCAAGGAGACTTTCTGCTGTGCTTTCTGCAACCGGACTTGCCTATCTCAGATTGGCCTTTTTAGTCATCAACGCGCTTTTAAAGCGTGGGATGAGTCCTCTAAGAATCTTCACTTGTGAAGTAATGCCAGAGTATTTGTGAGCATACCCTGCTGTAGCCTCCAGCCATTTCACAGATCCTTTAGTTCTCTCCAATATTCATTTGATTTATTTGCCATTTTATATAAGGGGCACCATTATACCATGCCATTGTATGGATGCCATGAGCATCCATGAATTCTGGTATCCACGGGAGGGGGCGCATGATATCTTGTATTCCTCCAACCAAAAATCACTTTTTCATAGTGGCAACCTTCCCAAGATGTTCATTGCCATGTCGATGGGGGGTCATGAGGGAACAGCATCCAAATAGTTTCATTCAGGATGCCCAGGAGATGCCTAACAATGCCTTGAGGCAGGGCCCACTAAAGGATTTTGTTTGGAATGACAATGAGTTTGTTCGGGGGGGGCTGAGACTGGGTGGAAGAGGGATACCCTAGTAAATTTGTATTGTTATCCAAAATAACCCCATTTTGGGATATAATGAGCATGGTGATTAGATCATGATATGAATAAACATAACAGTTTAAATAATGTACCAGTAATCTTTATTTATAACCCTCCCCATCCCTGAGGGCAGGGGGGGGGGGGCTGAACCAAATAAAAAGTGGTAAACATTCAATGCCATAATAAAAAACAAACAAGACAGACAGATCAAATCAAAACAACATATAATAACTACATAAATGTATAATAACTACCCAAAAAGTGCTTAAATCAACATAACAAATCTTGATACTGCTTGACAGTAGAAATGTGCTCCAAAACTACCCAGTTGCGCTTTGTTGGGTTGTACAAGTGAGGTCGAATCCGGAGATTCTGGCCTCGAAGACCCCGCAGCAGAGAGTTCCCAGCATCCCTTTTGGCCCATGGCCCAAGTCGCACCACCACCAGACCCTTTTTCCTTCTGCCCCACCTCTGTGCCACTCTACTACATCAACTCCGTCCCTCCCAACAAGCCAAGCCACCATTGCCTCCCCTTTACCCCAACTGCACCACCTTTACACAGCAACCATCAAGCAGCACATAACAATAAACCAGGACATTTTCCCCCAGCACCCACCAAAACATGGCAACAACACATTGAACTCCATAAACAGACTATAGCAAGATAAAAGCCAAATACATTTCCCTCCCATTCCTTCCCCAGAGCCAAGGCAACAAAACATCTCTAAGCAACTTTATACTCCACATAACATTGCAAGAACATTTCTCCCAGCGCCCACTCAGCCCCACACATCTCTAAGAGCATCCTCAACCCCATAAGCAAACCATATCAAGACAGAAGCAAATACTTTCCTCTGTGCCCCCCAAGCCACAACCGCCTGGCTACCTCACAGGCCTAATACTAGGCCGTTGCAGTACCTCCGCCTGCCACTAAGCCAAAACGCCCCCCGCTCCCAAAACAAAAATAAACCAAACACTAAACAAAACAATAAACAAGCCCCCCAAATCAACCCACTACCCCTCCTACCTTGTCTTCCATCCATCTTGCGACCCGTCCGATTCTTCGGGCCGTTGGGGGGGGGCCCGCGAGGCGGACGCACATCACCGAACCGCCTCGCCCCAACACGTTGCCATTTTGGAAAGGTGGGGGGAGCACTCCCCCAGAGGGGGGGGGGGGATCCGCAGATAAGTGAGATCTCCACAGGAACCAATGTATTCAGTATCCACACTTTGAAAGTTTCACCAATTTGCCCCGTTTCTGTCCCATAAGCACTCTGCCCCTTTTTTCTATCTTGTCTCCACTCTTTCTTCTCCCCTCTTTTCCTCTCCGGCCTGGGGGAAGCCCGGAAGAGCGGCCGCTCGCTCTCAGCGGCCCTGGCGCGCTCAGTTCATCTGAGGATAATCGGCCCCCACCTTTTTTGCATTAAAGTCCCACTCTCTCTACAGCAAATCCGTGCCCAAAACCAGCAGCAAGTCAGCGATTTGGACTCAAAAGGATCTTGAAGGGGGGAGCAGGTCCCCAGCCTTCTGCCACATTGAGAGACATAGTTTGCAAGTACCAGGACTCACTTTTTCCTCCATTTTCAACCATTTCTCTCCTGGATGGACTCGAGGTCCTTTCCCTGGCTGGAAACTGTCAGGGGGCCCAAAAGTGCATCCATGGACTCTGGGGGAAGGGAAGATGTCTCTCCCTCGGTAAGATCGCCTCCAGGAAGCCTCTGGGAAGGGATCCGTGCGAGTAGGGAGGCTTAGAACCCGTAACCCGGGTCTGTGCGGGCTGGGATATGCAGTTCGTTCAAGGACACTGATCATGGACTCATTACTGTTATTTCACTGCTTTGGGTTAGCCCCGTACAAGCGGGCTTGCCCAGGATTGGACATGGACCCTCTCCCTTGCATTTTGGACTTTATCGTTTCCAAGGACTCTTCCCCAGTTGGACATTCCCTGCCTTTTCCCCTTTCTGCCCCATGGACCCTCAATGACTTTGCCATCCTACCGCACCCCAGGAACTGCAATGCCCCAAGCCAAGGACAGTGGTTACATCTAGAGGAACTACAACTCCCAGAAGGAAAGCAGCATTTCGCTGATTGTTTTAAAGATCATTTTATCTGGGAAGGGGGGGCTACATGGGAATGTTATGGGATGATTGCTGGGGACCTCTGTCTTGTCTGATTGTACCCTTATATGTTCCCCTTTTGTGTCACTGTAACATTTAAGATAATGCCCTCAGCTGAGCGTTCCAAAGATTAACGTAATGCAATATCTTTTCCCATCCACTTTTCCCTTGCACAAATAATAGTTTTGAGGGGGGACGCTGGGTTCCTTCGTGGGGAAAGGCCCACACTCTTTGCTCAGGTCTCCCCGCACTTGTGTCTATTTTACGTTGGAGCTTGCCCATTTATTGGATCCTGTGCCTGGACATTTAAATCATAGCCCAGAAACATGGCTGCTCCATTGCGAGATTCGGACCCTTGCAAACCAGCCGAAATAGACATTTTTCTGGATCATTTTAAAACTAAGAAACCGTCTTTCCCGCTCAGCCAGTAACTCCCAGACGTTTCGGCAAGGACAAAGCAAACCATTAGGAATTCAAATTCACAATAGCTAAGGTGGGCTAATCACATCGGACACCCCTGGCCATTTGTCACGATAACTCAGCCCTAATCACACACACAGAGATGGACTGAAGGCTAACTACTTTATTGAATAAAAACAGTTGAAAAGGTAAATTGTCCATAAGAATAGCAAAGCAATCCAAAAGGCTTGAAGCAATCAATGTCCAAAACAACTTGGCAAAGTAATCCAAAGCTTAAGCAAGGCTCCGCGCAACAATGCGGATTCAGGAACAAGGCAAGGTAAATGCAAGGCAAGACTCGATGGCCACTAGCCAACTTAGCTCCGTGAACTTGGCTTCGCTGCACACATCTGCTCAGAAGAGACGTGGCCGAAGTACTGGGGATCCTTTCCCACGGGTCCTATACTTAATCTTTCGGCCGAGGTCCCCGACGCTCTAGGCTTCTCGTCTCCAATCTCCGCTGACAGACCTCGGCCTGTCTAGGCTGTGGAACCAACCCCCTCCTGCTAGACTCAATGCTTCGTCTCCTATCAAAGGTTCGGCCTTGCCTCCCAGCACCTGGTTCCCTCTATCTCCATGAGAGCTCTCCTCCCTAGAATCTTCCCAGCCTCTCTCTTCCATGTTTTCACACAGGATCCTGGGAGCCTCTCCCACCCGGCCGTTCATAATCTTCGCTATCACTACTTTCCATTTGCACCTGGTTATCTATCTGTACGTAAGGGTCAGGCCAACCTGCATCCCATGCCAGGCTTTCTGTGGGGGAAGGAGGCCCAGTGATGGGAAACTGTCCTTCTTCTAACCCCTCCAAATCCTCTTCTGAATCTGGCTCCAATGCGGCTGCAGGCCCTCCAGGCCAATGGGACCCGTCGGTCCTCAGCCAGTAACTCCCAGACAAAGGAAGTTTCTCCAGGCAGCAAACCATGAAGAACTGCTAAGGTGGGCTGTGCTCCACACCATTTTTAACAAAAGGTAACTTCCTCTTCCACCCATCCGTTCCTTTGTGCCCTTTCCCGCCTTGCGCAGCCGGCCAGGATTGGCTGATTCAAATCTAGGCGCACTTTTTCTGATTGGCTCAGGCGCGCCGGCCGGCTTCTGGCCCAGCTGACTTTGACATCTGAGCCTATCAGCTGGAGCCGCTCGGAGGGAGGGAGGGCGTGCAATTCAAATGTTAATGACTGCTTTTCTATATATTTGCCTGTGTTTCACATTAAAGCATGTTTTGCCTTTGGAACCTGGCGTGGCATCTCATCCTTCTTCAGCTGAATAAGATTCTTCTCTCGGTATTGGCGTTCTTCCGGTCTGGGTGAGCTTTAATCTGGGTTACAGTGGGATTTGTAGTTTTGGGAAGATCACCCAGATTTTGGGCCTTGATCCTCGCAGTTTAGGGGCGGCCTGGGCTCTGTCCCCCTACGGGAAGGGTCCCCTATATTTCCATTGTTCGGTAACACAAGGAGGTATCTGAACCGTTTCTTTTGCAATAAGTAAAAATTACCTATATTGGCATGACAGTTGAGGTGAGGGAATTATAACCACGTGAACACGGTTTTCATGTGCCCAAGGTCAACCAGTGGATTTCTATGACTCCGTAGGGATTTGAACTGTAGACTCCAGACTCACAAATGATGCAGCACCTCAGCTGTATAGCCTTCACAGCCCCAGGCGGGTCATCTTTCTTAACCAATTTTGACAAGAGTTTTAGGGTTTCTTTAAAAATAAAATCTGGTATTTTCTAAATTTTATTTCCCAAGTAACAAACAAGATAGATCCTGTAGTTTTGTTCACTTTCTGTCTCTGTGGTAATTGGGTTTTGGAAAATGTGGCTTGTTGTGGAAACAAGGCTTGGTACTAAAGCTCCAGTGGAGATGCCTTTCCCCCAGGATAACACTTCCAGGAGTGAATTTCCCTTTCCAGGGGTAGATTTCTCTCACTTCCTGTTATGCGTCCCCCTCCCCACTCCCCGGTTCTTAACCATAAGTTGGATGTTTGTAACTCGGGGACTGCCTTACTGTTTTTGGTTTTTTTTTTATTGTAGCTTATTTTTAATTGTGCTTTTTTTTCTTCTTCATCTGATACTGTTTTCCTTTTAATCTGCCATGGATCTTCTGGCTCAGAATCTTTGGATGCAACAGATCCACAAAATCTCCAGTGAACGCAGGGCATTTTAATACTTTGTTTCACATTGTAACTCTCACGGGGCGCAGAGTATACCTCACATCTAACTCGATGCACACTCCCCACTTCCCCTTATCTGAGCGCATGAAGGTTTAGGAAGGGCTCTCTCAGAAAAGCACTGACCACTCTGAATGGTCAGGCCTTAAGGCTATTTGTAACTTTCAGAAATGTTCCCACAGATCTGTTTCAGTGCAAGTATGTTTCACTTGCCCAGCATCAGTAGTTAGTGGTTTTAGGTATAGTAGTAGCAGTAATAATGATACCAAAAATATATCAAATTACTAATAACATCCTATTTTTTAAAGTTTCATGAATAGTATTTAGATTACTCTTTCACTTTCCAAGAATTAAGGCAATTTAGCTGAGTTCACAATAGCATGGCCTCAATGCTGGTGATCCCTGCTTGCTCAAGGACAGCAACATTGAGGCCAAGGTGGACCATTGTTGGTGATCACATAGTCGGTCCAGTGTATATTTAGGAGTGTGCGAAGACAGCGCTGGTTTAATTAATACTCAATATGGATAAGGAGATGAGTATAAGACCTCGCCACAAGCCTAGACGCACTCACAGGACCTAATCACTTCATCTACAAGATTAGAGGTATTTTCACTTGCTCATCTTCTAATGTGACATATGCCCCTTTTCAGCACACTGTTTTGGGCAAATAGGTCGGTCTCTGTGCCAGAAAATAACTGGACATAAATCAGATGATAGCAATACAGAAAAAAAAAACAAAAACCAGTTCCAGAATCCTCAATCTTCCCAAGTATTCTTTCTCAAACATCAGAAAAGCTGACCCTGGACAAAAAAGCTACAAAGGGAGACTGGAAAGGGAAATAGCAGAATGGGAATATATCCACAAACTCCAGTCCATTGATAGTGGGTGGAACAGAAACAATAGCATACTATTCTAGTTAACACTCCAGCCTCATGGGCGCCCTCCCAACTAATTTGTCACATCTCCTTTCTGGTTCCCAGCCTGCATCATACTACGTACAATACATCTGAGATTCCCTACACCAGGGGTGCTCATTAGGTAGGGTGTCCTGGTAGATCGCAGGCATGGCGGGAGGAAGGCTCAGTCCCGCCACGCAGGCCCCCGATGCCGCCCAGGTGCTGCCGGCCAGGTTGGACTGGGTGGCCCTTGGAGGTCTCCTCCTATTCTCGGAACCCATTGTTGTTGTTGTTATTATTATTATTATCAGAGGCTGAATGGCCATCTGTGAGGAATGCTTTAATTGTGTTTTTCCCTTATGGCAGAAGGAGGTTGGACTGGATGGCCCTTGGAGGTCTCCTTCTACTACTGATACTACTACTACTAATAATAGTAAAAACAACAATAGGTTCAGTTATTGTTGTTATTTTTACTATTAGTAGTAGTAGTAGTATCAGAGGCTGAATGAATATTATTATTATCATTATTATTATGAATAAATTCAGGGGCTTATTATACTCACATTTAGTTGAATTCAGTCTTAAAATATATTATATGGCTCTCACTGAAATACATTTCCAAATATTTTGCTTTTATGGCTCTCTGAGTGGTGGGGAGGGAGATCATTTTGACTTGGTTGTTTTATAAGTAGCTCGTATGCTGAAAAAGTGTGAGCACCCCGCCCTACATCATTCATGTGGTTATCTACTCACTCCTGTCTTTGTCCCCAATAAGCATGGTTAAAACTGAGGTTGTCACTTCATCACCATACCCACGAGTTTGCAACCACTGTTGCTATTCACAAATACAGTCTTCTTATGAAAGTTTCTTCCTAGGAAGTTCACTCTATCCATCCGAAGAAGTACAACTTAGCCTACAAAATCATGAAAATGTAGCTGGCTGTCAGAATCCTGGTCATGAACTGCATTTAGCCTTAGCAAGAGCAGACAGATAAGAGAGGCTCCTTCTTTGGAAGCTTTTAAACTGAGCCTGGATGGCCATCTGTCAGGGGTGCTTTGAATGCAACTTTCCTGCTTCTTGGCAGGGGTTTGACTGGATGGTCCATGAGGTCTCCTCCAACTCTATGATTCTCTGATTCTAAAAGGTGCCCCTTCTCCAATAACCAGGGGCGGTCTAAGGTTATTTTATATAGTAAGCAAACATTATTTGGCACCCCCTTGTCTCCGCCCCTCTCCCTTTGCCTTCGGCCCCTGCCTACTATGCCTCCGCCCCTGCCTCCCACTCGCCCCTGCCATGGGCGCATGGGCGCGCCAGCGCTGGCCGCGCCACCATAGCAGACCTCCCTGCTGCTAGCCTGCTGCCTGCAGGAGCTTCTGAGCATGCGCAGACATTTTCGCACATGCCCAGAACTGCCGGAGTTGAAGTTCAGCTCCGGAGGTTCTGGGCATGCGCAAAAAATGTCCGCAAGATGCTCAGAAGCTGCTGCAGACAGCAGCAGGGAGGTTTGCTATGGCAGCGGCCGGCACCAATCCTGCTGCTGCCTACAGCAGTTTCTGAAGTATCTTGCGGACATTCGCGCATGCCCAGAACTGCCGGAGCTGAACTTCAGCTCCGGCAGTTCTGGGCATGCGCGAAAATGTCCGAGCATGTTCAGAAGCTGCTGCAGACAGCAGCAGGGAGGTTTGCTACGGCAGCGCGGCCGGCGTGGCGGCGCCCACCCAACATGGCACCCCACGCGGCCGCGTAGTTTGCTTACATCGATGGACCGCCCCTGCCAATAACTCCTATCCTTCATAGCTGCTGTTCCCATCGCATTGCCCCTTCTAGTGCCACTCTCTGAAGTGGTTTCGTTCCAACAGAAATTATTACTACCTGTCTATTCTCTCATTCAAAAGGTCCAGTCATGGAAATCTCTCCACAAATATCCCTCCTAAATCAGTATCTTAGCCATTGTTATTATCTTGTTTACTATCTTGTCCGTAACTTGGGTACTACCTGTATACACCACAGTGTAGTGGCATCACTAAAGTTGATCTCAACCACTGTGGTAACTCATGGTGCCAGCTCATGGACTTCCTCTGTACCAGACCCCAATGCACCACATTTATTTCCCTGAAATGTAGCCGACTGCATCTGGTATTTGTTGGTTGCCTCCCATTCAAGTAGTAACAAGGGCTGGCTCTGCTTATTTTCCAAGATCAGACAGAATCTGATGCATTTAGGGTCGTTACCAGACTCCTTCTGTGTATGGCAGTTTCAGACATAGAGAAACAATGAAGAATGGTCCTCTGAGGACACTCAACCCAGTGGTGCAGTGGGGAGATTTTTGCATTGTCTGCACCTGCAACCCATCTTCCCTCCTTCATGCAAATGGCTGTGAGGAAATAACTGCTAGGTCACACTAAACCCCGTGAAAATGTGAGACTGCTCTGGATCCTTGTATTTTCAATGGTAAGAGAACCCCTTCAGCACAGTGGTTTCTCAATTGCTCTTTCCTCTCCTCCCTTGGAGTCCTCTCTTCAGTCAGCTGGCAAAAAGGATGTCCTCCTCTCCGTTTTCTTCTGTGCTTTTCTTGCCCTCCTGATGGAGGTTGGAGAGGGAAATTGCTACGGGAGGCAATGCCAACCAGAACATTGTGTTGCCTGAGGAAGGTGTACAGATGCAGCTGGAGCAGAAATGAAACTGTGGAAATGGCAGGTTAGGGCAGTGTTTTTCAACCTTTTTTGAGCCGCGGCACATTTTTTACGTTTACAAAATCCTGGGGCACACCACCAACCAGAATGACACAAAATGACACTCTAATACAGTAATATATACAGTTAATATGTTTTTTAAATGTATTTATACACTCAGTGTGAAACCTGGGCCTGTTTCGATGAACACAACAAAGATATCCTGGCAGGAACGGCAGAAAGACACAAACTTCCCACACAGAACTCCCATAACCAAGAGAAAATGCTATAAGAGTTTGGTGGGCATTGACCTTGAGTTTTGGAGTTGTAGTTCACCTATATCCAGAGAGCACTGTGGACTCAAACAACGTTGGATCAGGACCAAACTTGGCATGAATATGCCCAAATATGAACGCAGATGGAGTTCAGGGGAAATAGACCTTGACATTTGGGAGTTGTAGTTGCAGGGATTTATAGTTCCCCTACAATCAAAGAGCTTTCTGAACCCCACCAATGATAGAACTGGGCCAAACTTCCCACACAGAACCCCCAGGAGGCAAGAGGAGGTCTTTACTTGGGGAAAGGGAGGTGGGTCTTCCCAATGCATGGAGAGGGAGAGACCAAGTAGACAATGGGTGGGGGAGGGGGGTGTTTGTAATTTTGTGCCTTTATCGAGGTAGGTTTCTTAAGGTTTTTATACTTCAACACACTAGACTCTCCCCCCCTTCCTGGAGGTTCCAATTTCCCACGGCACACCTGATGATCGCTCACGGCACACTAGTGTGCCCCGGCACACTGGTTGAGAAACATTGGGTTAGGGGACAGGAGAGGACCACTGCAGCCACCAGATAGGCATGAACTCGATCCTCCCGATGCCTTGCTGGTACCACCCTGAGCAATCTGGGCTTCCTCACCTAGTAATGCCACTGCCACAAAGACACCTCTATTAGTCCAACCAGCAGCTTAAGATATACCCTTTTTCAAAGCACACTGGGTTCTTCTTTATGCACAGGTGGTCAAACCCTCTAAAAGAGAAGGGATGGTTTCAATGTCTCAGATCTGAATCTTGCTTGAGAAGCAAGCAAGCTTTAGAACCTACCTTGACGTATTGTGCATCTTTTGTTTGGCCTAAATTCAAGTATGCGTATTTTAGATTTTGCAGAACTTTCTTGTAATTCAGAGTATTCTTGACCCCAATGAATTGCAATATCCTCCAATGGAAGAAACTCCCCTAAAATGGGACCAAATTTCTGACAACCAGGCCAGATGACTTCTCCTTTGCTGTGTAGTGGTTTTCCCCTAATGACACACACATGCACACTTAATATCCTAATGACACACACACACACACACACACACACACACACACACATGAGAGAGAGGGGTGGGGAGAGAGAGAGAGAATAAACAATAAGTAGTAATAGGCCAGACCTTGAAATTGCTAGGCCATGAAGTGCTAACGAAGGTGGCCAATTGAAACATTCACAACTACCTCCAACAGACAAGAGTTCTGTGTGTTCCCAGGTGTTTGGGCCTACAACTCCCAGAAATCCCAGCCGGTTTACCACCTGGATTTCTGGGAGTTGAAGGCCAAAACATCTGGGGACCCACAGGTTGGGAAGCACTGCCTTAGGGCCTCCGTAAGTCAGAAACAACTTAAAGTATCAAACAACAACAACTAAGTGCTACTGATATTGGAGTCAACCGTTTCCAATGTTGTAAGGCCCAGTTCTTTGCAGATTCTGCACAAAAATGATTCTGTTGAATCTAAACATGAGGGCATGAGGATTGTGACCATTTGTGCATACTGTTGTGTATTCAACTTGCAACTTCTGCAAAGAAAGCTCACTTTACCTTTTGTTCTAAATTTACACAACCCGAACACTAGGACGTACATGTTTCTTAGTGGTAAATGTGCAACCACGGATTTCCTTCATTTGCCGCAATGCTGATGGAAGAGATAATGTCAATTTCTCAGAACATTTCGATACTTGTACATTTTCTACTGAAGAAACTTAATTTCCATGTAGGGGGGTCTTCTTCTCTCCAGTTTTCTCAGTACGCATCTAATAGACTGATGGGAATATATATGATGTATTTTAATGTTAATTGTATTTTAACGAATCTTAAAGCCAGCTGTAATTTAATGTATTTAATTTTAACTGTTTTGGGGTTTTTATTATATGTATGCTGTGTTGGCATCGAATTGTTGCTGTTGTTAGGCTGTTCTGAGTCCCCCCTCGGGGGTTGAGAAGAAGCGGGGTAGAAGTGGTGGAAATAAATAAATAATAGACTTGAAGGAGAAACATGACTGAAATGAGCCATTGAGGTTTTATGTGAAAGGGTACCATTTCTGAACGTATTTTACGAATCAGATGAATCTGAAGATGCAGGGCGATCACTCGTGGCCAAGTATGCACAGATCTCCCAGGAGGAAACAGGTGGTGAGCAAGGGGGAGAAAAGTTGAAGCAGCCCTGCTTGTAGATCAAGGAAAGGAGGCTTGTGTTGTGTTGTGTTGGGGGCTGGTGCGTCGTGAGACCCCCTTTGGGGCCCCTTGGCGGACCTCCTCTTCGCCACCCTCTCCTGCCTTCCTTCCTCGCGCGGCACTTGTCGCCCTCCCCCTTGGTGGGGCCCCGGCGCTCTCAGTCTGCTTGAGACAATAAGAGCCACCTGGCATTGGCAAGCGGGGCTGGCGAGGGCGAGCGCCCCGAGGAGGAGGGCTTGCTGAGCCGCAGTGAGACTCTCTTCTCCTTGGCAGCCTGGCCCCGAGCCACGTCCCTCGAAGCCTGGCTGCCCCAGGACTTGGAGAAGGAGAAAGAAGGAGGCCAGACGCTGTCTGGCGGGCGGGGGAATTCGCCCTTTACCAGATGGCGCTCCACACGGCAGCGTCCTTGGCCTACCAGTAGGACCGCCCCTGCATCCAGGACTGGTTGACACACCTCCGTCCCCAGATTAGGACCCTTGATGGCAAGCACCACTGTTTTGTCTGGATTCAATTTCAATTTGTTTTTCCTCACCCAGCCCATTGCGTCCTTCAGGTATTTGTTCAGAGGAGACATGTTATCTTTATCTGAGGCTGTTTTTGAAGGCATGGGTATCATCGGAATACTGATAACACCCCGCCCCATGACTCTGGATGATCTTCCCAGAAGTTTCATGTAAATATTAAAAAGCTTTGGGGGAGATAAGAGCACATTTTCTTGCGGAGCAGCTATCCCCAAGCGCCACCATCTGGAACCTGCCTGGGAGTTATGGCAGTGCCTCTGATTCCCAGCCCTTCCAGCTGTTTCAGAAGGATATCATAGTCCATGGTATCGAAGGCTGCGGAGAGAGATCTAAAAGTGCCAACAGTGACACAAACACACCTTGTCAGTGATAAGACTAAGGCAGGGCTGTCCAACTTCTACCGGCCCAGGGGCCGGAATTCCGGTGACTTATCACCTGGGGGGCCGCAGCAGGGGGCGGGGCCGATCACGGGGACGGGGCTGATCGTGGGGATGGGGCCGAACAGGGGGGGGGGGGGCGATTTCCCCGCTTCTGGCGTCCGAGAGTGGTGCTGTAAGGGAGGGCGAAGCCAAGGGTAGCTCCCCTTAGCTCCTCCCTCTCTTACAGCGTCACTCTCGGGCGCCAGAAGCGACGAAATCGCCTGCTTCTGGCGCCCAAGAGTGACGCTGTGAGGAGGAGGGCAAGGAAGCTCCCTGGCTCTCCTCCCTTACAGCGTCACTCCGGGCGCCAGAAGCGGCAAAATCGCCCACTTCTGGCGCCTGAGAGTGACGCTGTAAGGGAGGGCAAAGCCAAGGGAAGCTCCCCTTAGCTCCTCCATCCCTTCTATAGCATCACTCTCGGGTGCCAGAAGCGGGCGATTTCGCCGCTTCTGGTGCCCGGCCGTGACGCTGTAAGGAGGAGCGAAGCCAAGGAAGCTCCCTTAGCTCCTCCCTCCCTTCTACAGCGTCCTCTCGGGCGCCAGAAGCAAGCGAGCGATTCGCGCTTCTGGTGCCCGGCCGTGACGCTGTAGGAGGGAGGCGCGGCCAAGGAAGCTCCCTTGGCTCCTCCCTCGCGGCGGCCGTGGATGGCGCTTGCGCCGCTGCACGCATGTGCACTTTATTATCATTATTTTTGGGGAATTTTTAAATATTTTTTTCCGGAATTTTTTTAAACATTTTTTTATTGCAGGAGGGTAGGGGGCCGTGTCCAAGGGGCTGGCGGGCCGTATGCGGCCCGCAGACCACCTGTTGGACAGGCCTGGGCTAAGGCGATCATGGCAGCCTAAACTCTGTATCCTGCTCTAAAGCCAGTTTGATATTTCATTATGCAACAAATGTACTTTAACTGCTCAAAGGAATCTGTCATGAGAAGCCAAATGTTTACCCCCTGATTACTAGACTATACTTTTGCACAAACATCCTTCCTCTTCCCATACAAGTTACAATATGTAGAGGCAGGGAAACATCATTCTTTCCCCCTCTTGCCCTTATGACTATCGTGTTGATTTTCCATCTTCAAATGTCATCTCATTTGCACATCCATGAGCTGGCATTACTGGGTGCCTGTCGACTTCTGCGAATGAACTTGGTGAGCCACGTGCTTGGGTTTTTCAAGATTTCTTGTGAATTAGAGAATCTGAATATTTTAAACATTTTTTAAAGTATTGTTTTCAATGTGTGACTATTTTGAAACTACTCTTGGGGCATAGCAACAGAGCAGGGGAAATGGCAGCTTGCCCCTCAAAATCAGGAATTTTGTTTTGGAAAAGTTATGAATTTCCCCCTCAGTCCCCACAATTCTAGCATTGCAGAGCGTGAGACACCCAATAATCCATGTTTTGAATTCTCATCTTGACTGTATATTTACGCTCCCTTGATAACTTGCTAGCCCCTTTTTCATAGGATGGCTTTACTGTATTTCAAAATGCCCAGCTGAAGTTTTAAGTTACTGTAATGCTAGAAATTTGGAGGCCATCAATAAATTTATTGAGGGAAAATCATTCTTATTTGTGCCCTCCTCCCTTGTAGCAATACCCTTGGCAACTTTGTTCAACTTTGGACTGAATTCTGTATAGTTGTTCTATATATAGAGAGAGAGATTTATATAATACTTAATTTGTCCCTTTATTGTAATTTTCTGAACCTTTCTTGTCCAGCAGACTTCTCCAACCCTATGCCTTCCAGATTTATTAGACCAGTGTTTCCCAACCGCTGTTCCGTGGCACACGAGTGTTCCGTGAGCGATCACCTGGTGTGCTGCGGAAAAACCTCTCCCCCCCCCTTTTCCCCCTCCTGCTGCTGCTGCTTGGGGGAGGAGGAGGAGGAGGGAGGGCCGGGCGAAGAAGAAGGGGCCGGGGGGCCGCCTCCTTTGGCCGTTTCCCCTCTGTGCGCGCCAGCCAATCAACCTTCAATTGAGGGAGAGACAAGGAACGGAAGCGGAAGGAAGGCAGGCAACTGCGGGCTGAGTGAGTGCCTTCCCTTCTGTTTGGAACCGAGGAGGAGGAGGCCAAGCGGACAGAGGCGGATCCAGGCCTAGCGGGTGAGGCGGGCTCTGAGGCCTCCTTGTGTGTGTGTGAGGAGAGGGTTGGAGGAGAGGGAGGGCACCGGGCTGCTGTGTGTGTGGAAGAGGGAGAGAGCCATTCAGGAAGGGAGCCACCTGGGCGTTCTGCGTGGGAAGTCTGGCCCAGTTCTATCATTGGTAGGGTTCAAAATGCTCTTTGATTGTAGGGGAACTATAAATCCCAGCAACTACAACTCCCAAATGGCAAAGTCTATTTCCCTGAACTCCATTTGTGTTCACATTTGGGCATATTGAGTATTCATGCCAAGTTTGGTCCTGATCCAACATTGTTTGAATCCAGAGTGCTCTATGGATGTAGATGAACTACAACTCCTTCATGTGTGTCTTTCTGCCATTCCTGCCAGGATATATATGTTGTGTTCATCGAAACAGGCCCAGGTTTCACACTGAGTGTATAAATACATTTAAAACATATTAACTATATTTTGTAAATGAGCCTCCAGTTACTACAGATAGTAGCATGGAGGAAGGTGCTGAGGCAGTAACATCAAGCAATAGCTCAGTTTGGGGCGCGGCTCTGGATGTTCAGACTCCTACAGCTGGGGTAAAGAGAGTGGCAAGTGCCTCAAGCCTTGATTCAGACAGAGAACAGAGGAGAAAGATTCGGCATCTACTTAGGGAACCTTCTGAGTCTGATACATTTGAAGGGTTTCCAGGGAATGCAGAATTACAGTCAGAAGAAAGTGATACAGACCTAGATTCAGCATTGGTGCAGGAAGTGAGAGATGTATGCAATGCGGACTCGGGGACAGTACATTTCTGGGGTTCCAGACGGATCAGGACTGGCCATCTTCTCTTTCAGAAACTGAGTGGGGCCCTTTAAGCCAAGAAGAGCTGTGGATGGGTTGGAGATCTGGACATGGTACAACAGCTGCAGGGAATGGGAATGCTGCTGCTTTGGAGCAGGGCGGGCTCTCTGATGAATCTGATTGATAGTGCTATATAAGAAGTGAGTATTTGGCTTGACCCTCACGGTGGTCAAGGAGTTTGTTATTCTGGTTCATGTATCCTGTGTTCCTGTATCTTGATACCTTGTTTCCAGATTACTCGTGAGTTATTGGGTTCTTTATCCACTTTGTTCCTTGGGAGAGCTGCTATGGCAGCTCTAGCTGATATTGGGAAAAGGTGGGGGGTTTTGGGATTGATGTTTGCTTTTTGTGTTTAGCTGCTGCCGTGTACCTCTTGACCTTCACTGTGACTGCTGTGAGTTTCCTGCTACAGAGTGTTTGGTATAGTATTACATGGGAGGGAGGAAGATGCTGTGTTTTATGGGGGGCTGTGAATTATGTGTTTTCTGTATACTTAGTTCCTGTCGACTCTGGGACGTCTCCTCCTTTCCTGTGTGTGTGTTTGTTTCCTGCTCTATGATCTCTGGACTGTTTGGACCACGCCTTATGGACATCCCTTTGACTGAACGCCGCAGAAGGACGTCTGCTGTTTGCTTTTGAGTTCTTTTCTTCTCAGCATTTTTGGTTTTGGGGTTCCCTGGGGTTATTGGGGCTTTTTGTACAGCCGATGATAGGCTATTTTTTGTTATCCCAACACCCATTTGATGTTCAAATAAACTTTTGTTATCTTTTAACTCCTGGACTCAGCCACGGCCGTCTCTGTACCACAACACTATATGTATTACTGTGTTAGAGTGTCATTTTGTGTCATTTTGGTTGGTGGTGTGCCCCAGGATTTTGTATATGTAAAAAATGTGCAGTGGCTCAAAAAAGGTTGGGAAACACTGTATTAGACTATCAGAGTCCTGATCCTCCAGCCAACACAGATCATGATGGTGGCAGTTGTATGCAGGTCGTGAGGTTTTGGACTTTTGTAAAAAAAATTGTTGTGTTCACCACAGATATAAAGGTATAGTTATAATGCAATGTATAACATATATTGTAAAGTAAGGATCTGTTGACATGGAGGGAAGGTATAAAATATTAGGAATGATTGTGATTGAGTGTTTGGGATGCTCAAAAGGCTAGTATGCAGGATGGTTAGAAGAAAGCCAAAAAGGTGCAGTATTTTGCGGATTGGACTATGACTCTGGAAATCAGGGTTTGATTTCCCACTTGACCTCGGAATTCACTGTATGGCATTGGTGTCACGCTCTCTCAGCCTCAGAAAACCCTGTGATGGGTTTTCTTTAAGGTTGTCATAAGTCAGAAACAACTTGAAGGCACACAACAACAAGGGCGCTTCCAGATAGCCTTTTATCCCAGGAGCATCTGTCTTTAACAAACATGGATGTTCCTGGGGGGCTGTCTACCCCCAACCCAGAAAGCACACGCTTTCTGAGGTGGGAGTCCAGAAGTTGTACCGGGACTTCCCAGTACAACATAGGCACACTAACCCCCCCCCCCTCCCCAGAAGCCCCCCTAAACTCACTTTAAAAAGAAAACAACTCACTCGGCCCCCCTGGGACAGCTGCCGGAGTTCTTCTGGCGCGTACAAATGACGCAAACTACAAAGAGCAAGGGTATAGCTGCCAAACTAACAGTCACCTTATTCATTGCCGTAAGGTTATGTGATCGATGAAATGAATCATGAAAGGACACTGAATTTCTTTTTTTAATATATATAATTTTTATTCGTGGCATTTTTTCACATATCTGTATATCTGTATCTGTATCTGTTTATCTGTATCTGTATCTGTATTCTGTATACATTTATAAAACGGAATGTTTGTGTGTATGTGTGTATGCGGAGGGCGGAAGGACGGATATGTGGCAGCTATTTGCATAAAGTCCTTTGATTGGACAGCCTCGCCACTCCAAAATTCTAAGGCACCAGACAGAGGGCATTGCTAGCCACTGATTAGCCAGCATCCCAGAATCCAGGCCTCTACATTCAAACAACAGGATTTCTTCCCACTGAGGGAAAAAGCCAGCATCCCAGAATCCAGGCCTCTACATTCAAACAACAGGATTTCTTCCCACTGAGGGTAAAAAAGCCAGCAACCCAGAATCCAGGCCTCTACATTCAAACAACAGGATTTCTTCCCACTGAGGGGAAAAAAGCCAGCAACCCAGAATCCAGGCCTCTACATTCAAACAACAGGATTTCTTCCCACTGAGGGGTAAAAGCCAGCATCCCAGAATCCAGGCCTCTACATTCAAACAACAGGATTTCTTCCCACTGAGGGGAAAAAAGCCAGCAACCCAGAATCCAGGCCTCTACATTCAAACAACAGGATTTCTTCCCACTGAGGGGAAAAAAGGCAGCATCCCAGAATCCAGGCCTCTACATTCAAACAACAGGATTTCTTCCCTCTGAGAGGAAAAAAGCCAGCATCCCAGAATCCAGGCCTCTACATTCAAACAACAGGATTTCTTCCCACTGAGGGGAAAAATGCACCATCAACATTCCCTCCCCACTTGGCTCTGTGAAAACAAAATGGATTCCTGTATTCTCCTCCTCCCCTCAGCTTTTAGAAAACGGCTGCCTGCCATTCGGCCTTTTAAAGTTACCAATAGCAGGCCATAACATTACAGGCCCCAAAATAGAGTTTAGGGCAGGATGGCCGATGAATGATGGGATTTGCATCCCAATTCACTTCCCAGAAAACATTGTAGCCCCTACAAATCCCCTTCTCCCAGATAGGCCCAAAAGAGGCATCCATCTTCCCTCTTCAACACAGTGTCAGAGAAAGGCAGCTTCTGACAGGATCTTTAGAACAGGCACTGTCACTCTACAAGGTAAGGCCCTACTTCACTCAAAAGACACAAGAGAAAACAATAAATACCTTTCTCTAATGCCTTTTAATGCTTATATAAATAATTCTGGCCCAAAGCCCCTCACCCAGCCTCATTGACCTTACTGCTAATTCCATGTAGGCCTTTTCCATTTTTTTTTTTTACTCCTTTCTGTTTTACACCGGTATACTTTCACAGGCCAGGGCGGATATGTGGCGGCCACTTTCACAGGCCAGGGCGGATATGTGGCAGCCACTTTCACAGGCCACAGCGACCAGCGCGGGTGATGGACCTGCACCAAACTTGGTACACATAACCCCCCTATGACATGACCCACGTATTATGGGATTTGTAGTACTTTCCAAGACTTTGGTTCCCACAGACCACTGAGGCCACCAATAGGACCTATACAGACCACACTCAGCACACACAGCCCCCATGACCCACTCTACGTCCTGGTGCAGTTCGGAGGAGGGTGGACCATGGATGATGGGACTTGAAGTGCCTCTACTCACTTCCTAAGTCCGCTGCAACCCTCATCCAATCACTGATCGAGACCAAACTTGCCATACATAACCCCCATGACTGCCTTCACGTCCTGGTGAGGTTTGGGGGAGGACTGACAATGGATGATGGGATTTGTAGTACTTTTACACCCCTCTGTTCCCACAGACCACTGTGGCCCCCCACAAACACCGAGAAAGTCCACACTTGGCACACAGAGCCCCAGTGACCCACTCTACATCCTACTGAAGTTTGGAGGGGGACAGAACATGGATGATGGGACTTGCAGTACCTTCCCTCACTTTCCAAGCCTGCTACAAACCTAATCCTATGACTGATCAACACGAAACCTGCCACACAGAGCCCTCATGACCCACTCTACATCCTGGTGCTGTTTTGTGTGAGACGGACCACGGATGATGGGACTTGAAGTACCTTCACTCACTTCCTAAAAACAATGCCACCCTCATCCATTCACCAATACAGACCAAACTTAGCACACAGAGCCCCCATGACCCAATCTACATCCTACTACACTTTGGGGGGGACGGGACACACAGAGATGATGGGACTTGCACTACCTTCAGTAATTTCATGATACCACTGCAACTCCCAATAATGATGGATCAAGACTAAACTTGGCACACAGAGCCCCCATGACCCACTCTACATCCTGCTGCACTTCTCAAATGACCCGGGCAGGGCTGGGTCCCCAAGCTAGTATAGGATATATGCGAATGATGTATGCGAATATATACAATATATGCAAATGAATGTATGCAAATATATAGAATATATGCCAATCAGGGCCGTAGCCAGGATTTTGTTTCGGAGGGGGCTGAGTTTGGTTCGGGGGGGCCTGAGACTGGGTGGGAGAGGGTCTACCCTAGCAAATCTTTGTATTGTTATCCCAATAACCCCATTAATATGGGATATAATGAGCATGGTGATCAGATCATGATATGAATAAACATAACAGTTTAAATAATGTACCAGTAAGGCCTTCTCGCGGACCACCCTGAGAATTTCGGGGGGGGGGGGCTGAAGCTGAAGCCCCCTTAGCCCCCCCGGCTACATGCCTGATGCCAATGAATATATGCGTATATTAGGATATATGTGAATGAATGTATGCGTATAGAATATATGCCAATTGAAACTAAATCCAGACAAGACAGAGGTCCTCCTGGTCAGTCGTAAGGCCGAACAGGGTATAGGGTTACAGCCTGTGTTGGACGGGGTTACACTCCCCCTGAAGACGCAGGTTCGCAGCTTGGGAGTGATCCTGGACTCAGCGCTGAGCCTGGAACCCCAGGTCTCAGCGGTGGCCAGGGGAGCTTTTGCACAGTTGAGACTCGTGCGCCAGCTGCGCCCGTACCTTGGGAAGTCTGATCTGGCTACGGTCGTCCACGCTCTGGTCACATCCCGAATAGATTACTGCAACGCACTCTACGTGGGGCTGCCTTTGAAGACAGTTCGGAAATTGCAATTAGTCCAGCGGGCGGCAGCCAGACTACTAACGGGAGCTACATACAGGGAGCACACTACCCCCCTGCTGTGTCAGCTCCACTGGCTGCCTGTCCAATTCCGGGCTCAATTCAAAGTGCTGGTTTTGACCTTTAAAGCTCTATACGGTTCTGGCCCAGCTTACTTGTCCGAACGCATCGGCCGCTACGTCCCATCCCGTAACCTAAGATCATCCGGGAGGCCCTGCTCGCCGCTCCGCCGACCTCTCAGATGCGGTTGGTGGGGACGCGGGACCGGGCCTTCTCGGTGGTGGCCCCCCGCCTGTGGAATGCGCTCCCTACGGAGATACGGTCCACCTCATCCCTCCTGACATTCAGGAAGAAGGTGAAATCCTGGCTCTGGGATCAGGCGTTCCCTCACCAGCACTAGGCAGCATGTGAGACGGAATTTTAATGGGAGGGAGGAAGAGGGTCAATGTTTCTAGGGTTGAATACTGTTTTAATTGGAATGATTGTAGATGTGTTGAGGGATTGTATTTTAATGCCTTAATGTTTTAATGGGTTGTGGGGTTTGGGGTTTTACGCTGTTGATGTGGCATCGAATTGTGCCTGCTGTAAGCCGCTCTGAGTCCCCCCTCGGGGGTTGAGAAGAGCGGGGTAAAATCCTGAAATAAATAAATAAATAAATAAATGTATACGAATATATAGAATATATGCCAATGAGTGTATGCGAATATATAGAATATATGCCAATGAATATATGCGAATTTAGGATATATGCCAATGAATGTATGCGTATAGAATATATGCCAATGAATGTATGCGAATATATAGAATATATGCCAATGAATATATAGAATATATCCCAATTAATATATGCGAATATTAGGATATATGCGAATGAATGTATGCATATAGAATATATGCCAATGAATGTATGCGAATATATAGAATATATGCCAATGAATGTATGCGATCCTGCTTATATAAATATATTTAATTCCATCCTCCCCTCCCCCCTTATTTTAATTTAATTTAATATTAAATATATTTAATTCCATCCTCCCCTCCCCCCTTAATGTATCCCATCTCCCCTTATTTCATCTTAAAATATATTTAATTATATATTTAATACATGAGGGGAGATGGGGAGAGAGAATGAGGAGCCCCCTGAGGAGCCCCCTGCTTCGGCCTACCTTTTCCAAACGCGCAGGATCCAGGAGTACCCGGACGACGAGAGAGGCGACGACCGACTGAGTCGAAGAAGGTCCTAATCACGTCTGTGGGCCTCAGCGATCCAGTAGTAGAGTAGCCGAAGAGTATCGCGACAATACGCAATCCACACGGGATTTCGCTGTAAACGCCGGCGTGATCTCGCGTTGACAGCGAAATCCTGTGTGGATTGCGTATTCTCGCGATACTTGCTCCAAACCCAGAAGTAGGTTTTTTTCAATTTTTATTATTTATTTTATTTTTCAATTTTTATTTTTTATTTAAAAAGCTTAGGGTGCCGGAGGGAAGGGGCTGGGGGGCCGCATACGGCCCGCGGGCCACCAGTTGGACTGCTCTGGTTTATATGATGTTATAAACCACAAGACTCAGTCCTTTTTGGTTTTCAGATATAGTTAATGCGTACAAATGATGCGCCAAGAGAAAGAGAACTCCGACAGCCGTCCCAGGGAGGCTGGGTGAGTTTTTTTAAAATAAAAAAACCTGAGTTTATAGGGGGCTTCTGTGGAGGGGGCTGGGATTCCCACAGTTTTTTGGTCTAATTTAGCCCAGAAAACTGTGGGAATACTCAGACCCAGAAATAGTGGCTTTATCCTGCACCTTCCAAGAAAGCGTGAAATAAACCCACTATCTAATTAATTCACTATGTTGCAAATTAAATTGGGATTTTCTAGGACGTCATCTGGACAGCCCCTTCTCTATTGCAGGAGTTACCGCAATAAAGGGGCTGCCTAGATCCACCCCAAGATAGAAAGAGGTGAGTCAGGGTGTTGTAGTGCCTAGACTACAATTCTGGAGACCACATTTCGATTTCCCACTCAGCCATGCAAATCTTTTGGTGACTTTGGGAAGGTCACATTCTCTCAGCCTTCGAGGAAGGCAAATGTAAATTCCCTCTGAACAAATCTTTCCAGGAAAAACCCACTGTAGGGCCTTCAAAAGTCAGCTATCACTTGAAGGCATGCAGCCACTACAACAAAGATAGAAAGAGATCTAGAAATTCGTTAAACTCAACTCAGTTCATTTAGGAAAACGAGAGAAATGAGTCTGCCCGTGGTGGGAAAGCTGGAGATCTCCGGATTTTGTGGCAATGGTGGTCAAAGACTGTGGCAGCTGGTTGTGGAGGAGTCCTCATTTTTTATCTCACCACAGTAAAAGTGTAAAGAGCCTGCTACTAAGATGGGAGAAAGTATTTCTTGCTTTTGAGCATACCTTGAAGATTCTGTGTGAAAACGAACAACTTACTGGCCACAGAAAGAAGCGAAACCTCACAACTATTGAAAAGACACATGTTCTGGTTTTAGGCAGCAGATGCGACTGCCCTTTTGTTCACAAAGAATGAAAATGAGTTTCAAGTGCGCACAGGAGAGGGAACATATTTTGGTCCGCACTGTCCTCTAGTGGCATTTGTGTACCAAGCCTCCTGCTGAACTGTGAACAGATGGGAGAGTCGTGAATTAATAAAGACCCTGGGATTTAAGTATAAGAATATCATTTTATCTGAAATGCAATCATCAACAAAGCAGCAAAGGAATACGCTAGTGCTGGTGTATGGGCGTGCATTTCTGCACATAGTTCATTTCCACAGGATTGTCAGTTTCCTTGCGTCAAAATTATGGGTTTTAGGAAGACAACAAAGATCTTCTTGTGTTGTCCAAGGCTTCCATGGCCATAATCACTGGAGTGCTGTGAGGTTTCCAAGCTGCATGGCCATGTGGCCACGCCAGGAGAGAATGCTTCTGGAACATAGCCATACAGCTCGGAAAACTCACAGCAACCGAAAGAACTTCTTATTTACAGAAACATTTTAGAGATGAAAATTGGAATCTGTAAAAATCCATATGTTAGTTGAATCAAAGAACAGGTCTTGTCCTGGATTGGAACCTGGCTAAACTGTAGGAAACAAAGGGTGGTAATAAACGGACATTTCTCTGGGTGGAAAGAGGTGAGAAGTGGCGTACCCCAAGGTTCAGTTTTGGGTCCGTTACTTTTTAATTTATTCATTAATGATCTGGATGTAGGAGTGAATTCTGAGGTAGCAAAGTTTGCAGACGACACTAAATTGTTCAGGGTAGTTAAAAATGAAACTGATTGTAAAGAGCTCCAGAAAGATCTCTCGAAATTGAGTGAATGGGCAACAAAGTGGCAAATGCATTTTAACCTAAACAAGTGTAAAGTCATGCACATCGGGGCAAAGAACCCCAAATACACTTATCAACTGATGGGGTCAAAGCTTTCTGAGACAAACCAGGAAAGGGATATTGGGGTCTTGGTGGACAGCTCAATGAAGATGTCAACCCAGTGCGCTGCAGCAGTGAAAAAAGCAAATTCTATGCTTGGCATGATCAGGAAGGGAATCGAAAATAGGTCGGCAAATGTTGTATTGCCTCTCTACAAATCTATGGTGAGGCCACATCTGGAGTACTGTGTACAATTCTGGTCTCCGCACCTTAAGAAGGATATAACGGAACTGGAAAAGGTACAGAAAAGGGCAACAAGAATGATCCAAGGGATGGAGCAGCTCCCTTACGAAATCAGGTTGCAACGCCTTGGTCTTTTCAGCCTTGAAAGACGGCGTCTAAGAGGTGACTTGATCGAAGTGTATAAAATCATGCATGGGATAGAAAAGGTGAATAAAGAAAAAATATTTTCTCTGTCACCCAACACTAGGACTAGGGGCACTCCCTAAAGCTCCAAGGTAGGAAAGTTAGGACTAATAAAGGGAAATATTTCTTCACCCAGAGGGTCATTGGGTTATGGAACTCGCTTCCAGAGGAGGTTGTGACAGCTGTCAGCCTGGACAGCTTCAAGGCAGGATTAGACAGATTCATGGATACCAAGGGAATCGGTAGTTACTGAAAAGGACATCCAAGTGCCACCTCTGTGTTGATGGAGGCAGGCAGGATTATCCCCGGGCACTGGTTGTGGGGGGTCGGGAGCAGGTGAGGGTTTTGCCCTCCTTTCTGCTAGAGATCCCTGTGTACAACTAGTGGGCCACTGTGTGACACAGAATGCTGGACTAGATGGGCTGAGGCCCGATTCAGCATGGCTCTTCTTATGTTCTTATGTTCTTATGTTGTTCTTCTGCTATTATTATTATTCTGTGGTTTCCTGCTTAGACCAATTATGATCTTCTCCTTTGATCTTGTAAACCATTGTTAGGTAAGCTATGAGGTGGAACAGAATTTGCAGACACATCAACGAAAAATCCATCCTACTCAGAGTGAACTCGGTGAACTTATCCCAGCTTCATATCAAAATATAGTGAAAGATTTCTCAACCAGAATGCATGCCCGGATTACCCATAAGGCCAACGAGGCCATGGCCTAGGGGCGCAAGCTGGGGGGGGGGCGCAGATCACAGACCCAAAAATAAAAACCTGGTCTGCGCCCCTCTTTTCCCCTTTCTCATGCCCCTCCTCGCTCCTTCTCCCGGCAAAGTCTCTGCTCCGTCCCCTCCGTCTCTCTCTCTCTCTCTCGCTTGTGTTCTCTCTCTCTCTCTCTCGTGCGCTCTCTCTCTCGTGTGCTCTCTCTTGTGCGTTCTCTCTCTCGTGTGCTCTCTCTCTCACACGCTCTCTCTCTCGTGCTCTCTCTCTCGTGCTCTCTCTCTCGCGCGCTCACTCTCTCTCTCTCTATTGTGCGTGCCTTTGGAGTAAGTTGGCACCCGCTGCGCTCTCCCCAAGCCTCCCGACTCCCGAGGAGACCTTCAGAGCACAGCGGAGCTTTCCAGCCAGTGGGAATGGGGACCTTGGAGGTGGCAGGAGGTTGGCTTAAAGGGGACACAATCTCAAAGTGTGGCCTAGGGCGCAAAAAAGTGTTAATCCGGGCCTGCCAGAATGTAGTCATAAAATCAGAGATACCGAATGGATGAGTAGTTCTATGGTGCTGGTGCAAGCAGGCTTTTGAATGAGGGCGAAATGAAAGCCTCTAATACCTCTCTGCTACTTAGTGAAGTATTCGTAACTATGGTTGAATTTATACTAGCTGGTACATTTGGGTCCCATCGGGAGTAGAAAGCTTCAAACAACCTCTGGAGCATCATCCAATTTTTCCTAATGTGGGGCAGAACCACATTCATCCAGTTTACCCCATGATACTAGAAGTGCAGCAGCCAGGCTGATCTGATCTCTTTTTCCAATAGAGTTACAAGCTGGTTAGATGTGGGGAATGCCGTGGATGTAGCGTACCTGGATTTCAGAAAGACCTTTGACAAGGTCCCCCAGCTATGGGCTGGGGATTCTGGAAGTTTGAAAAAGTATTCCCCCCCCTCCAGTTCCCTCTGCTAGAGCAGTATTTCCCAACCAGTGTGCCGTGGCACACTAGTGTGCCGTGAGCGATCATCAGGTGTGCCGTGGGAAATTGGAACCTCCAATACCCTTACTTACCGCTATGTCACAGTACAAAATTCACAATTAATCATGCATAATCATGCGCAAAAAAACCACATTCAAAGTACCCAATCCTGTTGGAGAAAATCAAAAGTCTTACATAAGGTAGTTTGGCGTGGTCGCCACAGAAAGCGGAGGAGTTGCGAACCAGGAAGTAGCGAGTTCACAGAGCGCTCCCCTATGGAAAACTCGCGATATTTGATGAAATCACGGAAGTGAGTGCAAAAAACAAAGTGTATCCTCACGATGTTATCCAATGTCAGTTCTGGGATCCGCACAATAACACAGTCAGTTTGCGGACAATTTAAAGAAGCAGCACCATAATCATAGCGACAAGGTAGAAAATCACGTAGATAATCACATATATTCAAACCGCCAGAGGCTGAAGATAGATGTGGCGATGGAATCGAAAGCTGGCATGGGCAAACTTGGACCTTCCAGGTGTTTTGGACTCCAACTCCCACCATTCCTAGCTGCCTCAGGCCCTTTTCCTTTTCCCCCTCAGGCACTTAAGCAGGAAAGGGCCTCAGGCTGTTAGGAATGGTCCAAAGCACCCAGAGGGCAGAAGTTTCCCCATGACTGACAGCTGTTGAGCAAGACCTTCGTGTGTGTCTTTCTGCCATTCCTGCCAGGATATCTATGTTGTGTTCATCGAAACAGGCCCCGGTTTGACACTGAGTATATAAATACAGTACATTTAAAAACATATTAACTATATGTATTACTGTGTTAGAGTGTCATTTTGTGTCATTTTGGTTGGTGGTGTGCCCCAGGAGTTTGTAAATGTAAAAAATGTGCCGTGGCTCAAAAAAGGTTGAAAATCACTGCTAAACTGAATAACATAGAAGATAGATTTATTCTCTTTCTTTCTTTCTTTCTTTTTTTACCATTTTCTTTTGGAAACCATCAGTTTCCATCACTGAGGCCATTCTCTTAAATGACTTCACTTCTTGAACGGATACTTTGTGCAGGTTTAATAGCTGTACCTTTTAAAGTTTTGTGTTGTTGGTATTTTTATGCCTCGGGCAATAATTCTGCATTAATTGCAAAAGAACATTTTGTCTCTTGGGAATGATGAATCAAAATGTGGCACATCAATTTACAGATATTGAACTCTTGACTAACCTGACATCATTGGGATCACAGGACAATGAGTATCCCATTTTATGCCACAAGTGTGAAAATATTTTACTACCATGAGTCAGAAAAGCTGAATTGCCTTTTCTTTCCCCAGACGTCCAATAAACAGATTCTAATTTGTCTTCCTGTATTGCACATTGCCATGGCAACTTTGGTTGAATTACTACGACAAAATTAACTAATTCTTTTGAAGTAAAAAATATGTTCTTATGGACCTTTGATTTGAGAGTCACCAAAACACTATCATTTTCTAGCACGTTGGGTTGATTTATAGACCAGCTACACTACTACGCGGTTATGCATATATCTGAATTAAAAGTGCAGTCCTATGTCCATTTATGTAGAACTATGCTCCACTGAATAAAATAAAACTTTCCCAAACAAGATCTCAAAGTGTGTTGGGACCACCACAATGGATACCATTTCCAACCAACACAATCCTTGTTGCCTAAGGATTTTGGTAAATATAATCTTGGAAAAGTATCCTGGACTCATCGTGGCTGGGAGCGCTTTTGCACAGTTAAAACTTGTGCGCCAACTGCACCCGTACCTTGGGAAGTCTGACTTGGGTTACATCCCGCATAGACTACTGCAACGCTCTTTACGTCGGGTTGCCTCTGAAGACTGCCTGGAAGTCTCAGTTAGTCCAACGCTCGGCAGACAGGTTACTAACGGGAGCGGGGTACAGGGAGCGTACAACTCCTCTGTTGCGCCAGCTCCACTGGCTGCCAATTAACTTCCGAGCACAATTCAAAATGCTGGTGTTGACCTACAAAACCCTATACGGTTCCGGCCCAGTTTACCTGTCCGAACGTATTCTCCCCTACGAACCATCAAGGCCGTTAAGATCTTCTGGAGGGGCCCTGCTCTCGGTCCCGCCACATTCACAATCGCGGCTGGTGGGGACGAGAGACAGGGCCTTTTCCGTGGTGGCCCCTCGGCTGTGGAACTCCCTCCCAACTGAGATCAGATCTGCCCCCTCACTCCTGACTTTCAGGAAGCTATTGAAATCCTGGATCTGGAAAGAAGCATTCCCGGAATAATGGCTGAGTTTAATAATAGACTAAGTCATCGATTATGTATGCGGACCAAAATTGGACATGTTTTTTTTATCTTGGCGATCTGGTTTATATGTATTTATATGTATTTTAATCTACTTGTATTTTAATCTTTTATTGTTTTTATGATGTCTTAAATTGTAATTGGGCATTGAATCCTTGCTGTTAACCGGCCCGAGTCCCTCTGCGGAGGTTGAGATCGGTATATAAACGTTTTAAATAAATAAATAATCCAGGGCATCGGGGCAGGTTGGGAAGAGATAATGTTTGGTGTCTAAATAACCTGTTTCAACCCAAGGATCAACTTCAATTTCTCAGCCATTTTGGTGGGTTGCTGAGTGGGCTCAATGATCAGACAGAGCCAAAGGCAAAGCCATATACATATTAGATCCAGACTATGGAAGCATATACAGTGCACTATAGAATAAATATAATTTGACACCAGTTGAACTGAGGGGCAAAAGGAAGGGGCCTGAGGCTGTTAGGAATGGTGGGAGTTGAAGTCCAAAACACCCCGAGGGCTGAAATTTGCCCATGCCTGTTCTAGGCTATGACATCCTGGTATTTGTAGTTTTGTGAGACACTAACACTTTTGGGCAGAGAAAGTTAAAGACCTCGTATAACTGAAACTCTTATGATTCCATATAATTGGGTCATGGCTATTAAAGTGGTTTCAAACCGCATCAGTTCTATAATGTAGATGCTCCCACAATCTGGACCTAAGCCACATGTCCAATAAAGAATGTCAGCTAGAATAAATACATATGAATAGACGTCTGAAACACACAAAAAAAACCCAACATATTTTATCTTAAACTATTTTCAGTAACAAACGCTGAGGAGAGGCCATTAAAGCCTTTTAGAAAGGGAGAATATGGGGGGCAAAAGTTGGGGAAAGACTAGTCAGTAGTGTATCGATGGAAGGGCATGACTGCCTGGGAAAGTCCAGTGGGTCAGATCAAGACTGCGGCAAATCTGGATTAGGCCCCAGGGTCAGAATGTGTCCCCAGTCCTCTCTAGGATTATCTTGGGTGCATGAAGTACGTTGGATGTTATGGCTCTTGCAGTCCCATCCAATTTTTGGATCCTATAATTATGCCTTTGTGTAATATTCAGGATATTTGATTCGGAGGATTTGCCTTTTGCTGCTGAAATGGCTTTTCCAATGTTCCAGCAATCATATTATGTTTGTGGTTATGGATCGCCTCTTCTCCTCTTTCCTATCACCAAGCAGGGTGAAGCTGTGTTATTGTACTCTAATAGCCATGCAGTCATGCCGGCCACATGACCTTGGAGGTGTCTACGGACAATGCTGGCTCTTCGGCTTAGAAATGGAGACGAGCATCAACCCCGTGTTGGACACGACTGGACTTAATGTCAGGGGAAAACCTTTACCTTAACCCAGTGTTTCTCAACCTTTTTTGAGCCGCAGCACACTTTTAACATTAAAAAAATTTGGAGGCACACCACCAACCAAAATGACACAAAATGACACTCTAACACAGTAAAGAACGGCTGGGGGTTGGTGGCCTGCTGGGAGCAGCTGCTGGGAGTGCGAAGCCGGGAGGGGGCGAAGCCAGGCTGTGCCATGCCCTGCCCCCTCTAACCCCGGCTTCACCTCTCCCAGCAGCTGCTTCAGCCTTGAGGGGGCAGTGCCAAGCCAGCGGTGCCAGAGCCAGCACAATGCTGGCTTGGCACTGTCCCCTCAAGGCTGGAGCAGCTGCTGGGAGTGCCAAAGCCGGGGGAGGGGGCAGAGCCAGGCCGCGCCATGCCCCGCCCCTCCCCCCAGCTTCAGCTCTCCTACAGGCAGCACCATGCCCTGCCCCCTCCCCCCAGCTTCAGCTCTCCTACAGAGGAGGAGCATGAGCGGTGGACCGGCTTCAGTGGGCGGGGCTCCTCCTCCACGCGGCTTCAGCGAGCGAGGGGCGAGAGTCATGGTGGGAGTCATGGCGGATTGGAGGCTGGCTGGAAATGGCTGAAGGAGGCGGCGCCCCGGTCCCTTCTTCTTTTTCTTCGCCACTGCCCGGCCCTTCCTCCTCCCCCAAGCAGCAGGAGTTCGGCAGGAGGGGGGGAGGAAGGGGGGCAGAGAGCTTTTCTCGCGGCACAGCAGGAGGTCCGTCATGGCACACTAGTGTGCCACGGCACACTGGTTGAGAAAGACTGCCTTAACCAATATTGCCATTTGCTTAAACGATTGCTGTGAAGCAACAGGCTGGTGTGATAAAGACACTCCTTTTATGGATGGACGGCCAACCGGACTCGGTTCCCGATAACTTCACATCTTGGCTTGAGGCCGTAACAGGTTGGCTGCGTTCCAGTAGACCGAGGGTGAAACCGGCAAAGACGGAGATCCTGTGGCTGGGTCATCCTGGATTAGATGAGGTTCGGTTGCCCACCATAGACGGTGAACCTCTCTCTCCAGCTATCACCATCATAAGCCTTGGTGTCATTTTTTACTTGTTATTGACAATGGAGGCCCAGGTCTCCACCGTCAGTAAGTCGGCCTTTTTACATCTTCGGCAGGCTAGGCGGGTGGTGCCCTACATGTGCGGGGATGACCTGTTCACTGTGGTTCATACCATGGTAACGTCACAAATTGACTATTGTAATGCCTAGCCTCCCCTTGTCGGTGACCCGGAGACTTCGACTGGTACAGAATGCGGCGGCCAGACTCCTCACGGGAATTCCCGTGAGGAACGATACAACACCTGCTCTATACCGACTGCACTGGCTTCTGGTCGAGTCCGTATTACTCACAAGGTGTTGGTTGTAACCTTTAGGGCCTTGCATGGCCAAGGGCTGGCATACCTACGGGAACGCCTCTCTCCGTGTCGACCCTGGAGATCACCACGCTCAGACCATCAGAATCTATTATAGGTCCCTGGCCCTAAAGATGCCCATCTGACATCAACCCGGTGTAGAGCTTTTTCGGTGATCGCCCCATCACTCTGGAACGCCCTCCCTCCTTACATCAGAGCCACCCGTGATCTAAAAGACTTTCACACAGCTTGTAAAATGTGGCAGTTTGAGAAGGCGTTCGGCGGAGAACTGTTAAGACAGTTAATTGTTTTTAGATGTTTTAAATGTTGTTTTTAGATGTTTTAAATGTTGTTTTTAGATGTTTAGATACCTTTAGATGTTTTAGTTGTTTTAGGTACTTAGCTATGTGTTTTACTGCAAATCGCCCAGAGCCATCTGGGATGGGTGATTAATAAATCCCAAAATAAATAAAATAATTATCAACAATATTTTGCTTATATCAATAAAACTACAATTTCCAAGTCAAGGAAAGAAATAGTGGAAGTGAGAACGTCATTATCCCACCCCTCACCAGCAGAACACATTTTTTGTGCAATGACTGCCTTTTAGATTAGGTTATTCACAACCTCCAAGGATGCCTGCCATAGAGGCAGGCAAAACGTCAGGAGAGAATGCTTCTGGAACATGGCCATGCAGCCCGAAAAACTTACAGCAACTCTATTATTTGCCTTCTTTGATGCAGCTTCACAGTCCTGAGTCATGTTCAACTTATGATGAAAACTACTCCTTCGTCTCCTTCTCCATTGCCACTTGAATGTTGGTCCATGGTAACAGAGTCTCTGGAGACATGCTCGTGCTGTGGAATGCACTTTGAGAGCAGCCTGCCAAAGCCCACCATCATTTATGCTTCTTATGATATAGATTGTGAGAAGGGGGGGGGGGTTGGTTATAGTGTAAGTCTGCCTCCCTCAGCATGGCACATACACACCAATTGAAGTTAAACATAAATTTGCTAATACAGACTTCATTACTGTCATGAATTTTAAATATACTGTATATACTCGAGTATAAGCCTAGTTTTTCAGCCCCCTTTTTAGGCTGAAAAAGTTCCTCTCAGCTTATACTCGAGTCAAGGTTATTTATTATTTTACTGTTATTAGTATTATTTTTATTCCATGTATTATTTTACTCTATTTAGTATTATTACATTTACAGTATTTTACCTGATTATTATTACATTTATTATTTTACTTTATTATTGCATTTATTTACTCTATTATTACTGTTATTATTGCATTTGCATGATTTTACTCTAGTATTATTAAATTTATTATTTTACTTTATTATTATTGCATTTATTTTACTCTATTATTACTATTGCATTTGCATGATTTTACTCTATTATTATTACATTTATTATTTTACTCTCTTTATTACTGTTTGAAGGATCTATAAGCACATTTACATTGAAGGTTAGAATAATGATTTAAAGAGAGTTGGGCAGTCTTACCTCAAATTACAATTTTATGTAAATTTTCAAAAAACGTTTCACCTCCTGATGCCTCAATTAAATTTAATTTTATTGGTATCTATTTTTATTTTGAAATTTACCATTAGTGGCTGCATTTCCCACCATCGGCTCATACTCGAGTCAATACATTTTCCCAGTTTTTTGTGGTAAAATTAGGTGCCTCGGTTTATATTTGGGTCGGCTTATATTCGAGTATATACAGTACCTTATTCCAATTTTGAAAACCAAGCAGCACATGAGATGATGCTTGGAGAAAAGAAAGTGAAGGCATGATGTCGGCATTAATATTGGCATGAGCTGAGGTAGGGGCAGGGCAAGGCCATGCAGTCAATGTGGATAGTAGTTAAGACAAAATTTTAAAAACCATTAACCGGGGGGAGGGGGGGAGGTGAGTAAGCACCTGTTTCTTCAGACAAGATCCATTAATTAACACAGGAGAACACAGATATTAGTCCATTTTTATTATTAAAGTATCAAAACATAAAACTTAAGGACAAATTGATCCAACTACATTATTATGAAACATTCAGAATAAAACCAGATACACCAACCCACGCAGCTTGCCCATTCAATAGGTCTCCCAAAGTGCTACGTGGCTGATACCTGGACTTCCCAGTGTCCCATATGCAGCAGGAATGGGGGCTCGACATTGTTACACCTCCTTTCCATGCGGACAGTCAACTGGAATTCTCTTTGCTACAGCATACAAAGACTCCTCTGGGTGTATTCCATCTCCCATCATCCCCAACCAGTTGCTTCACTGAGAAAGGGATGGGCACGGTAGTCCAAAAACCCACCTGGGGAGCCACATTTGGGAACTACTGCTCCAGGCAGTAGCAAAAATTGGAATAGTGTACTGCCTAGTGTCTCTCCGCAGTTGCTTTCTATCTATCTATTAGGCCTGTTTTATCATGGAAAAAACTGCTTCAAAAGTCGATTCGGATGTAGAGGGCGCAGGCACCTCGTATCTGATAGACTTCCGAATTAGAGGTTTTTTCAAAATTGATTCGGATGTACTTCTGAAATTCGGAAGACTTCGTTAATGGTTATCCGTGATTGCGCAATGCGCAGAAACCTGCAGAAGGGACAGTCAAAACCTGGGGGATTCCCTTTCCCTCCATGTTTGACCGCTACTACTGACAAAACTAGCCACACTGGTACAAAATATTGAACACATTTATCACATTAATAAACATTTTAAACGCAATGGGACAAAAATAGACAAGGGCGGAAATGACATATGTGCCCTTTTCGAATATGGCGGCGGAGACTTTGAAATGTCAAATCCACTTCCTGTTTCCTTATCTCTCTTCGGAATTGCTTCAAAAGTCAAAAACATCCGAATTACATCCGAATTTCGGATGTATCCGAATTTCGAAAACAGGCCTACTATCTAGCTAAATATCTATCTGTGCGCTCTCGTACCACTTTGTGGTACCCTGTGCCCACGCACACAGCCTCACTCAAAACACACACAGAGGGAGCAGCAGCCATGGCTAGACATTTGACAAAAGTAGCAGCGCCATAGCAAACATTTGGCATGCTAGTTAAGAGCACGTGTGCTTTAACTCCGAGCAGCAACAGCCACACTGGGCTAGGACGCCTGCGTCACTTTTTGAAAAACAAGAAACACAACAGCAATATTATATTTTTTTAAAAAAATACATACTCCCAAGGAGAAACATGGTGTGATATTCTCATACACACACTAATATCACTCAAAGCCCATTTTCCATGTTTATTGGGGGCGAGGTTGCTTCTGGAAACATATGAAAAAGCGGGAGATTTTCACACAGTAGGGGCCCCCTATAAGTACCATTTGTGGCTAGTGTTGGCCCCTCGGCCCCTCACAGCACCAGACTAGTGGTTGGATCCCAAGAAGCCCTTCCTCCTCCCGGGGAAGGCTGTCCATGGAAGGTTGGTCTTACCGCTCACCAGCACATTCCTTCAGCTAAGGGAAATCCAATCCAAAAATGCTTCCATAAGATGCCTTTCACAAACATGAAAATGGCACTGGGTGGAGAGAGGAGGCATCAGCCCAAACATAAAACAGTAACTGGACAAAAGAAGAAGCTGATTAACATAAGATTTACATATGTTGTCTGACGGACAATGGTGCACACTTGGAAATCACTAACTTAGAATAGAAAAGCTATGTATCTCATTTGAGTGTCAAAACTTGGACCAAGTGACCCATTTCCATTCCTCAGCCTGCCATTCAGAGGCAGCCCATTACTGGGCATCTGTAAGACCCAACTTCCTTTTCTTAAAGCTTTTTGTCTTTCAGGCCTGGACTGGAATGGGGGGGGGGACTCTGTAAAGGAGGTCACCCAGCAATGGAGCTGATCTACGTAGCTAGCCGCACCTTGCCTTCCACTCACACTTCATGAGATCCAGTCAAAATAGTCAACATAGCCAACAAATCATTACAGAAACTCAATATAGGTTAACTATCCCTTATCCAGAACTCCAAAGTATTCCAAAATCTGGAATGGTCCACGTGTGTGGCTGAGACAGTGGCAACTTTGCTTTCTGATGGATCAACGTACACCAATCATATCATGTAATGGACAATATTACTAAAAGTATTGTGCATTACAATAGTCATGCTATGTGTATAAGAAATGTATGAAATATACTTTTAGACTTGGGACACATTTCCAAGATATCTCATGATGGACGGACCTTTTTTTTCCGTGTCAGGAGCAACCTGAGAAACTGCAAGTCGCTTCTGGTGTGAGAGAATTGGCCGCCTGCAAGGACGTTGCATGGGGGACGCCTGGTTGTTTTACCATCCTTGTGAGAGGCTTCTCTCATGTCCCCGCATGGGGAGCTGGAGCTGACAGAGGGAGCTCCTCGGCACTCTTCAAACCTCAGACCTATCGGTCTTCAGTCCTGCCGACACAAGGGTTTAACCCCTTGCATTTCTGGGGGGTCCTATGGACATACATGAAAAGATAGGTATTTTAAAAATCTGAAATCCAAAGCACATCTGATGTTAAGCAGTTAGGATAAGAGATACTCAACCTGTACAATTATTTCTATGGAGCAAATCACACTTATAGTTATATGGCAAGTTAGCCTTCCCCCCCCATTCATTGCATACTCAATGCAGAGGCCACCAAAATGTCATTTTGACGTGACACGAGGAGATCTCCAAAAGCAGAGTGAATTTAATTGGCAGGAAGAAGAAAAAAATCAACACTCTAGCGAGACAGAATTTGGCCCATTTCCTTCCTTTTTCTTTTTTGTTTACATGACATTTACACACATTTGAAACATAAGACATTGCACTATATGCAAGTTTGCCTAAAGCAAATGGAAGAGCCGTGTTGCAGAATGTAAAAACATGAAAGCAAGATACAACAGGCAGCAAGCTCAAGTGTACGTACTTGAGCATCCAAGTTTCCAATGCTACTTTTCTGAGGTATCGTGTGTGTTTGTGGCTGAGTTAGTTGCAACACTGCAAAATACTTGGAACCACCATTGCTTCTTCCCACGCCATTGTTTGAGCCAGTAATTTTAAAGCAGGCATGGGCAAACTTTGGCCCTTTGAGTGTTTTGGACTCCAACTCCCACCATTCCTAACAGCCTCAGGCCCCTTCCTCCCTTAAGTGGCTGCGGCTGAGGGGGAAAAGGAAAAGGGCCTGAGGCTGCTAGGAATGGTGGGAGTTGGAGTCCAAAACACTCAAAGGGCCAAAGTTTGCCCTTGCCTGCTTTAAACAAATAGACCCCACCAACTAAAATAAAAATGACTTCATAACATAACAGAAAAGGCAATTTTCTTACACTCGGGTTTTAGACTGAAGCATTGCTCTTTGTGGCTATAATACTGGATCAGCCATAGCAAGAAACTTGTATGTTTCTGTTCAATGTCATTTCTTTTTTTCTAATGTTTGTAGTTTGCTTAGAAATACATGTGAAACATTAACGGCTTTGTTCTGTCTGAAACGTGGGAAGCACCAGATAGCCCTGTTGAGTAAGAATGGCTGCAATCGCTTGAATTACTCTATCCCAGGGGTGCTCACACTTTTTCAGCATGCGAGCTACTCTTAAAGCAACCAAGTCCAAAAGATCTACCTGCCCCCGCCGCCGCGCGCTCCCACCGCCGTGCGCTCTTGCCACCACTCGTTCTCCTGTTGTGGTCTTCTGCCCGCGCAGCGCTTCTTGCGCCTGCGGGGCATTGCAGGAAGGAGAAAGCACGAGGCGGGGCATCCAGAGGGAGCGCTCCGCCCTGCCTGTCTCACCGGCAACGGATGAGAGAGAGGCAGGGCACTCCCTCCAAAGGCCCCGCCTCGTGCTTCCTTCTTCCTGCAATGCCCCGCAGGCGAAAGAAGCATAGCGAGAGCAGAAGCCAGTAGCGGGTGTGCGCGTACGCGCAGGGTGTGCACGCGCATTGCAGGAGTGCGCCATCCATCTGGTGAGGCCCGAAGATCACCTGGAAGAGGCCCGAAGATCTACTAGTAACTCCTGAGCTACCTAATGAGCACCCTTGCTCTATCCATTAAAAAAAGAAACACCCTGATCTGCATTTTTGGAATTAATACATTAGTGTGTATAGGATACCAAATTTGTAGGTATTGCCAGTCATATCTTAACACTTCGGGCCATTCCAGACACACCCTATATCCCAGGATCGTATACCAGTGTTACTGCTTTAAACTGGATTAAATGAGTCCACACTGTCAGATAATCTGGGCTAAACATAGCATCATAGAATCCATTGGCGCCTCCTTGTTGTGGGGGAGAGTCTTGCGTACCCTAATGAAGTTGTGAGCTATGCATAATATCCACTGGTAGGGTCTCCCATGCCAGACAGATCACAACCGAAGGGTCTGACAAAGAGTGTCAAAGGGCAGGATGGGCTCTCTAGCCTTTTGGCAACCATCCTAAGAGAAGGAAAACTCTGATTTCAAACCTGGGCAGATGGTGCTCGTCTAACCCTGTAAGGTCAACCATCCAGAGAAGGAAACCAAACCTACAACCTGAGGACCTTGCTGTCACCGTCCATGCTTGCTAGGCCCCGGCAGACGAACCTTTGGTTTAAAGGGAGAGGCCAGTTCTGTGCACGCTGCGCTCCAGCAGAAAGGTCCATTGCACAGGCTCAAAGGACACATCCAACCTCCGAAAAAGCATCAACACGCTTGTAGAAAGCGTGGGATGGGTCCTTCCTAAGAATCTTAGTTCGCGAAGAAAAGCCAGAGAGAATCAGCTGGAAGAGACTTCATCCAGTCCAACCCCCTGCCAAGAAGCAGAAAAATCCCATTCAAAGCATCCGCAACAGATGGCCATCCAGCCTCTGCAAACTCTCCAAAGAAGGAGCCTCCACTACACTCCGGGGCAGAGAGTTCCACTGCTGAACAGCTCTCACAGTCAGGAAGTCCTTCCTCATGTTCATGTGGCATTTCCTTTCCTGTAGTTTAAAGCCACTATTCCCCATCCTAGTCTCCAGGGCAGGAGAAAACAAGCACGTTCCCTCTTCTCTATGACTTCTCTAGGACTTCCCCTCACATATTTATAAACAACCCTCATCATGTCTCCTCTCAGCCTTCTCTTCTGCAGGCTAAACATGCCCAGCTCTTTAAGCCACTCCTCATAGGGCTTGTTCTCCTGTGGACACATTCCAGCTTGTCAACATCTCCCCAGAAAACCTGGGATCAGATCCTGGAACATGGGGCCTGTCTGGAAAGGCCATTCGTTGTCTACACTACAAAGACTGCCTGCACAATGACGTGAGAAACTCGTATTCCTTCTAGCTGTGGTCTTAGATCTGACGGTTTGGCTACTTCGTCTTCATTTTTCCTAGCATAGTCATAAAGTTAGTGTCTGAGTAATATGGCATACCATAAGTAAATATGCCAATGCACACATGCGGATTAGTAATAGGCAAATGTATAGCCATCACAGTTTCTTGCTTGGAAGAAAGGGGGTGCCAAGAACAAAGATTTGCAAGTGACGGGTCTAAAATGTGGCAAACCATACATCAAAAAGAATATTCAATCTATATTTATCACCATGCTTATGTTATACTGTAAAGCTTCTTTTGGATACTGTGTTGCATGACTCACAGATTGCGTCCTCAAAGGGGAATTCCCCCGACTTCTGAAAAGGAGGCAGAAGGAAGGAGCTTAGTAAAGGCACGCTCCACTCGATGGACGCTTCTGCAAGGAACTTACGTTATCATCCCCGTATTTGCCTCTACCGTGAGTCACCCAAAAAAACCCACGGAAGGGCTTCCGTGAAAATCGGCAACAAGAAAGAAGAGTGCAAGAGCCAGCTCAAAACATTGCACTAGGTTGCAGAAACATCATAATTTCCTCACTACACGTATTTTCAATGCCTTTCGGAACTGAAAGCAGCATTCTGGAAATTGCAAACTACTACTATTCTTTTTTAGAAAGTGAGCAAATGCAAACACCCCACTGCGTCTACGCTTCCTATACTTCGACCAGAGTGGGGTCCATTCGCCCTGGTTGTCTACTCAACGCGTGCCTCACTTGGGAGTCCTGGTGTCCTACCAGAAATAACTCGAGTGCAAGTACCGCATGCCAGGAAGAGCTCAACAAGTCTGTAGCTGTTGTGAGTACGACTTCTAGTAATAGCAACTATGGCAGATTCTTCAACCTGAAGCGAAGGCAGTGGCTCTCTTCCACCCAGTTGAGTCTTTCAAGAAGCAGAACTACAGCAAAGCTAGCACAGTCTTTTCTTCTTAGCCGCATGTCGCCTCCTTGATCTTTTCTCGACTAGCAGGAGGCCACAAAGACCAAGATACGAGCTTCCCTACGGCTTTTGGCCTAGGCTGCTGCGTTGGATTTATTTGGTGTTGAATGGCCTGCCCTAAGGGCACCGGGGTTTTCCTGGCCATTGCTGCTCAGCCCTGCAAAGTTCCTTCCTTGATCTGTTGGATGAAGAGGTTTCTCTCGTCCTCCGGCGTCCGACCGTTCTGAGCCCGGACGATGCATGTGGGCCGGTGGAGGTTGAGCATGTAGATCAAGTGCTGCTTCTCGTTCTTCAGCTCCTCAATCTGAGCTTTCAGTTCCGCATTGATGGTTTCCAGCTTTTCTGATTCCTACCCACAGAAGAAGAAAGTCAATACAAACGTGGAAGCTTTAGACAAGAGAGTCAGTGTGCAGCCAGGATCTAAGTCAACCCTTTACTCCCAAATGCCCCCAAAACCTCCCTAAGCAATGCAGAGAGCACTTCCACCATGTTTGAATGCCCCCTATGCCTCCACAGCAAAACATATTATTTTACAAAGTTTGAGCCAGTTTAACTCAAAGAGAGGCCTTTACTAAAACAGTACAGAAACAGTAAATTGACCCTACATGAAGCAAATATTCTACTTGTCCCTTGGGTTCAAAATAGTATATTTTTTTGGCAGCAACTTGGGTTGTCCTCCAAGGTTTGCTGGGGGGGAGCACTGTGTCCTCCTACCTTTCCACAATTGCCACTTCTGTGTTACACAGATATGCAGGGCTGGATCTTACATTACGCCACATATTTAGGGGCGCATCTGGCCGCCAAATGCCCCTTCTCAGTCTCCGGCCCGTGGAAGGCGGCCCACCCACGCTGTACCGCATGCGCATGCACACCTAGTGTGGCACGAGCAGGCCGAAGCCGCCTGCAGCGGCTCCACAAGGCCAGAGACCGAGGAGGAGCACCCGGCAGCCGGAGGCAGAGCCTCCACCTCCGTCCCCCAAAACCTCCTTCTCAGTCTCCGGCCCCATGGAGGGCAGCCCACCCGCGCATAACCACCTGGCTCTGCGCATACGCATTTGGTGCGGCACAAGGAGGCAAGAACAGCAGTGCAAGGAGGCTCACCGCACGGGGCTGGAGAGGAGGAGGGATAGGCGTTGTTGTTGGTGGGGGCAAAATAATGTTTGCTTACCATTGAAAATTATCTTAGTCCGGCCCTGCGGATATACAACTTTTTTGTGTGTCAGGAGGAACTTGAGAAACTACACGTTGCTTCTGGTGTGAGAGAATTTACTGTCTGCAAGGATGTTGCCCAGGGGAGACCTGCATGTTTTACCATCCTGTGGCTGGCTTCTCTCATGCATGGGGAGTTGCAGCTGACAGACAGGAGCTCACCCTGCTTCCCCAGATTCAAACCACCAACCTTTCGGTCAGCAGTCCTGCCAACACAAAGGTTTAACCCATTGCGCCACTGGGGGCTCCACCAGTGAGATTTTTGCACTGACCCTACATTCGGCCACAACAGTTTGGCTATAAATCAGCGTTTTTCATGGGACTGTTTTTTGTGGGATTCTCATCAGCCAGAACTGCTAGATTTGTTTTTGCTATTTTGCAGCAAACTTGCAGGAATTGTCTTGCCTCAGAAAATCAACAGATTCCAGGAATTTCAGGGTTGCCTTTGAAGCCTGGATGGGCCACATGCAACCCACACCTCCCTTGCCTCACATCTGATCTCTCCCATTGTCTTCCTTGGCCAGACAACAATGAAAAGAGGTCATGAACTTACTTTCTGGAGACAGTCCGTTTTTTCCTTCTTTTTGTTTCGACACTTGGCTGCAGCAATCTTGTTCCTTTCCCTCCTTCGTTTTTTCCTTTCATCTTCTGGAGGCGCACGCTAGAAAAACCCAAAAGAGATTGCAGGTGTGATATCACAATATGTGGAAATATATATATTGTAAATGGGTGGATGTGGAGTAGTACAGCTTCCCATTGTGATTAACCATATTCAAATCACAGGAATAACGTTTTTAAGATTGAACCAGGGCAGGCATGGGCAAACTTTGACCGTCCAGATGTTTTGGACTTCAACTCCCACAAGGCCACTGGGTCTTGATTAAAAGTGGAATATAAATACATAAATTCATAATACAGTTATTTTGTGATGTTCAGATACTTTTCACGTTGTTTATTGTTGTTATGTAGCTTCAAATCAATTTCAATTTATAGCAATGCTATCTTAGGGCTTTCTTGGCAAGCTAGATTTAAGGGGAGCTGACCACTGTCTTCCTGTTAGGCCACGATGATTAGTTTTCATTGGCGAGATGGGATTCAGACCTTAAGTCTCCCAAAGCTCTGGTCCAGTATATTTTTTCCATGTCAGGAGTGACTTGAGAAACTGCAAGTCACTTCTGGTGTGAGAGAATTTGCAGTCCACAAGGACGTTGCCCAGAAGACACCCATATGTTTTACCATCCTGTGGAAGGCTTCTCTCATTTCCCCTCATGAGAAGCTGGAGCTGACAGATGGGAGCTCGTCCCGCTCCCCGGATTTCAACCGCTGATCTTTGGGTCAGCAGTCCTACCTGCACAAGGGTTTATTTATTTTTATTTTATTTATCTATGGTATTTGTACCCCGTAGCTCCTCACCCACGCAGGGGGACTCAGCACGGCTTACATTCGCAGCACTACAGGCCGCAACACAATAGAATATAAAATCACAAACATCATAAATCAACATCAATATAAATATTAAAAACCATTACATTAAAATCACTATGTACAGCAATAATTAAAGCCATCAAGTGGAACACATTGTCAGTCCATGGGACTGGTCTCAGAACCACGACTTTAGCTTTTCTCTAAAAGCCAGGAGAGATGGAGTCGATCTTATTTCGTTTGGGAGTGCATTCCATAGGCAAGGGGCCACTGCCAAGAAGGCCCAGTCTCTCGTCCCCACCAGCCGCATTTGCGATGCTGGCAGGAGCGAGAGCAGGGCCTCCCCAGATGATCTTAGGCTGCGAGATGGGACGTAGAGGCAGATGCGTTCGGACAAGTAATCTGGGCCAGAACCGTATAGAACTTTATAGGTCAGTACCAGCACTTTGAATTGGGCTCGGAGATGGACAGGCAACCAGTGGAGCTGAAACAGCAGAGGGGTGGTATGCTCCCTGTAGGTCACCCCAGTTAGCATTCTGGCTGCCGCTCGCTGAACTGAAGTTTCCGAACTATCTTCAAAGGCAGCCCCACGTAGAGCATGATGTAGTAATCTATTTGGGATGTAACCAGAGCATGGACGACTGTGGACAAATCAGACTTCCTAAGGTACGGGCGCAGCTGGCGCACAAGTCTTAACTGTGCAAAAGCTCCCCTGGCCACCGCCGAAACCGGGGGTTCCAGGTCAGCGATGAATCCAGGATCACTCCCAAGCTGCGAACCTGCGTCTTCAGGTGTAACCCCGTCCAGAACAGGCTGTAATCCTATGCCCTGTTTGGCCTTTCGACTGACTAGGAGGACCTCTATCTTGTCTGGATTCAATTTCAATTTCCTAGCCCTCACCCAGTCCGACACAGCAGCCATCCACCAGTTCAAGGCCTGGACAGCCTCCTTGGTAACAGGTGGGAAGGAGTGACAGATTTGGACGTCATCGGCATACAGATAACATCTTACTCCGAAACTCCGGATGATCTCTCCCAACGGCTTCATGTAGATGTTAAATAACATCGGGAACAAAATAGAACCCTGTGGGACTCCACAAGACAAAGTTTGCGGAGTCGAACAGGTTTAACCCATTGCACCACTGCGGATTCCTGTCGTCCAGTATTGAAACAAAGCACCAAACCTTCTATACTCCGTGGCCATTAGTCACATGTTGCTCAGGTTGGGGTTTATGGGAATTGCAATCCAAAGCCACCAGATCTTTATCCCTAAAATGCCATTAGTCAGCAATAATTCAAAATCAAATCAAAATGGATTACCTTAAATATGGACTTTTCACCAGGTTGATCGGAAACCACCACCGTGTCCAGTGTGGAGGGCATCCTGTGGGATAGGCACTTATTCTGGATGGCAAACCTCAATTCTTCTTTCACCAGCGGAGTTAGATTTGTGAAGTCTTCAAAACCCAGTGAGACTGCAGAAGACAAGCATGGAACGATTGCAGAAGCACTAACTTCTGACGCAGACAGCTGACCGGGGTGTTGGAGCATCATTTTGCTGAAAGGAGAAGAAAAAAAATCCACAATTAGTCTGTCTGAAGTTTAGCAAGACCAAGGCAAGCAATTTTTTTGCCAGAGTACCATTAATTCTCAATTATGGCTCGATTAAGGAAAGTAAGATCTTTCAACATGGAATTATTCTGGCCCTTCTGACCCACATTTCAATGCACATGGTAATATATTGTTTAAATGGATGTAGTTACGTACAGGCAGTCCCCAAGTTATGAACAAGACAGGAAGTTGGAACAGGTACATGTTTTCAGTATAACGGCAGCCATACATATATATATATATACACACACACATATATACACACACACATACTGTATACACACATATACGCACATTTATGCACATTTACGCACATATATGCATATCTCACACACACATACCTATACACACACACACACACACAGAGGGGAGTTAGCCCTTCCCTCTGCTATCCAAAGCTTTTATTTATATATACTTTGTGTAATAATGACATCAAATGAAATGACTTGTGCTGATGATTGTGTGTGTGTGTGTGTGTGTGTGTGAGGCATGATTTGAGAAACTGCAAGTCGTTTTTGGTGTGAGAGAATTGGCTGTCTGCAAGGACATGGCCCAGGGGTCACCCGGATGTTTTACGATCCTTGTCGGAGCCTTCTCTCATGTCTCTGCAAGGGGAGCTGGAGCTGACAGAGGGAGCTCATCCACACTCTCCCCAGATTCGAACCTCCGACCTGTTGCTCGACTGGTGCAAGAGTTTAACCTATTGCGCCACGGGGGGGGGGGGTCGTCCTAATTAATTAATCCCATTACAAAATAGCTCAGTATAAGATGTAACTTGTCAGTGCCAGATACGGTATGTTATATCGATGTCCCTAATACTCATATAGTCCACCTTCTGGAAATGAGACACTGGCACAGCAGCGCATGAACCCCACTCTTAGGATCTTGGGTGAAAACTCTCCCCTTTCCCAATCTACACAATCTGCAGAGTCTTCCTCCTATTCCCACACTGGAATCCATCTGCTTTGTCATTCATTTTGCAAGGGAATCGGGAATCAGCACCCCATCTGCTTCCATCAGTAGATGTTGAGATATTGGAAGGAGAAGTAAATGCCTGCAAAACCACATGAGTGAGAGCAAAAGCTTTCAAAGCGAGCTTCACAGAGATAAGGCAACTATTGCCTTTGGGCATCTTTGTGCGCAGATGATGCTGTCATACCAGATCTGATTTACGGCAGAGCCTTTTTGCTTCAGGTGATTGTTAGTTAGATGAGAGCTAATTACGGTTGCATGCGCCAGTACAAGTTACGCCCTTTTAAACTGGTAAATCGGAGAGCAAGACAAATCCAAAATTGGGAAAGAAAATGTGGATTTTAAGACACTTGCTTTTCTTTCATCAAGGCACATGTAACAAGTGTGTTACATATGTAGCACCTCTTAGGAACAAGATAGGTTCTTGTTCATAAGAGGTGCTACATACTGTATGTAGCACCGGGAATGTGGCACAGCTGGCTGGGAGTCAGCTGCATAAGACCCGTGAGCCATCTGCATCCGTACCTTGGGAAGTCGGACTTGGCCACAGTGGTCCACACTCTGGTTACATCCCGTATAGACTACTGCACCGCTCTCTACGTTGGGTTGCCTCTGAAGACTGCCCGGAAGCTGCAATTACTCCAATGCTTAGCAGCCAGATTACTAACTGGAGCAGGGTTCAGGGAGCATACAACCCCTTTGTTGCGCCAGCTCCACTGGCTGCCAATTAGCTTCCGAGCACAATTCAAAGTGCTGGTTTTAACCTGCAAAACCCTATACGGTTCCGGCTCAGTTTACCTGTCCGAATTTATTCTCCCCATGAGCCATCGACAGTGTTAAGATCGTCTGGAGAGGCCCTGCTCTCGGTCCCACCACCTTTGCAGGCGCGTCTAGCGGGGACAAGACAGGGCCTTTTCTGGGGTGCCCCCCCCAGCTGTGGAATTCCCTTCCAAATGAAATTAGATCTGCCCCCTCCCTCCTGACTTTTAGGAAGCCGGTGAAAACGTGGCTGTGGCATGAGGCCTTCGCAGAATGAGGGCGGAGATCGCTAATCGACTAAAGCCATTGACCACTAGACATGGACTGAATACACGGACTGAGTTGGACTTGATTTTACTTTGGCGAATGGCTTTTTTGGTAATTTTATAGTGAATTTATGGTGGTTTTTTAAGATTTTAAATGTTATAGCATTGAATTCTTGCTGTTGACTGTCTGAGTCCCTCCATGGAGGAGAGAACATCGGGGTACCAAAGTTTTAAATCGATCTATGTATATAATAAAAGTCAGAGTTTGCGGGCGAAGGTGCGGAGGAATATGTGGCAGCGTTTTGATTGGTTGCCACTGTGGGATTATTTCATAAAGGACTCTGATTGGCCATCTACATTCCAACATTCTAAGGTGACGCAGAGGGAAAAGGAAAGGCCTCAAGCAGTCACTCCAGCCCACAGCAATGACGGATCAGGACCAAACTTGGCACACAGGGGCCCAATGGCCCACTTCACAACCTGGTGTGATTGAGGGCAGGATGGGCCACGAATGATGGGATTTGCAGTACCTTCACCTGATTCACTTTCCAAACAATGACCCACTCTCTATCGTACTGCAGTTTAGAGGAGGGCGGGCCATGGATGATGGGACTTGAAGTACCTCTACTCATTCCCCATGACCGCAGCAGCCCCCAACAAACACTGATAAAGACCATACTTGGTACACAGAGCCCCCATGATCCACTCTACATTCTACTGCAGTATGGAGGAGGGTGGACCATGGATGATGGGACTTGAAGTACCTCCACTCACTTCTCGAGTGTGCTGCGACCCTCATCCAATGACTGCTCAAGACCAAACTTGGCACACATAACCCCCATTACCCCCTTAACATCCTGGAGAGGTTTAGGGGAGGTGGACCACGGATTATGGGATTTGTAGTACTTTCAAATGCTTTTGTTCCAACAGACCACTGTGGCCTCCAAGAAAGAACAATAAAGACCTACAGTAACTATGAGAGCCCCTATGACCCACTCTACATTCTACTGCAGTTTGGAGGAGGGTGGACCATGGATGATGGGACTTGAAGTACCAAAGACCAACCTTGGCACACAATGCCTTTCTCAAATAACCCAGGCACCGCCAGGTCCCCAAGCTAGTAAATAAATAAATTTACATCTTATACTTCGGATTATAAAGCAGCTGTCCCAGAAAGGTGCCCTAGGGCAGTGTTTCCCAACCAGTGTGCCGTGGCACACTAGTGTGCCGTGAGCGATCATCAGGTGTGCCGTGGGAAATTGGCACTCCCCCCCCCCCCTAGCAGCCTCCTCACAGGTTTCCAAGAAACAAATTGAGCCTCTCCACTTGGATTTTTTTTATACTATTTTACTGGATTTTTCGAGAGTTGCCTCCCCCCCCCCACAAAGGTCTGGAGAACAAGCTCTATGAGGAGCGGCTTGAAGAGCTGGGCATGTTTAGCCTGAAGAAGAGAAGACATGATAGACATGTATAAATATGTGAGAGGAAGTCATACATATGTTGTGTTCATCAAAACAGCCCCAGGTTTCACACTGAGTATATAAATACATTTAAAAACATATTAACTATATGTATTACTGTGTTAGAGTGTAATTTTGTGTCATTTTGGTTGGTGGTGTGCCCCAGGATTTTGTAAATGTAAAAAATGTGCCGCGGCTCAAAAAAGGTTGAAAAACACTGCCCTAGGGTTTACCCAGGCCTGGTGGGCAATCACACAGGCAACGTTTCTTAAAAACCTGACCCACTTTCAACTGACGTGGTACGAACAGCTTCACCCTTGCCTTAAAGACAGAACAAGGCAGCTTGACCAACTCTTCAAGGGCCTTCAATTCTTCTCTTTCTCTCTTGGTCCAAAACTGAAAGGTGTTTTGGGACAGTGAAACCGAGCTTTGTTTTGGACTCTCCCTTCCTGCTGATGCCACAAGACCTGTTCAACCACAAGTTTAATCTACGACTCAAGTTCAGAGCCACCCTGAATTTAAAGAGACCTTCTGTGATTTCTGACATCGTGGATTTGGCTGGATTTATCAGCTGCTTTCAAAATTGCCAGGTATTGGTACTATGAAGAAAGGCAGTAAGACCAGAGTCCAAAACCCCAACTTTTCCAAGCAGTTTATTTATATACTGGGTTGTTGTGGGTTTTCCGGGCTGCCTGGCCATGTTCCAGAAGCATTCTCTTCTGAAGTTTCACCCACGTCTATGGCAGGCATTCTCAGAGGTTGCGAGGTCAAGTGAGGTTTATATATCTGTAGAATGTCCAGGGTGGGAGAAAAAACTCTTGTCTGTTTGAGGCAAGTGTAAATGTTGCAATTGGCAAGATGCAGCCAGGCTTTGAAGCTTCAAGGCCATTCAGTGCTAATCAAGGTGGCCGGTTGCAACATTCACTCTTGCCTCAAGCAGGCTACCAGTGTAATGGTCTGTCGATTAGAGCTGGGATTGCTCTTATCTCATACCCTTCCAGCAGGATAATCTCCACCAGGTGGTGGCCTTGGAGACATGCACAGAGCTGGAAATGTGCCTTAGGTCACACCACACCAACATGAGTAGCACTGACTGGTATAGTGCTGACTCAGGCAGGATATGATGCAACCTTTCCTGTATATTGGAGTTGCTGAGTCAAAGGGGATATGATGCAACCTCTGCTGGGCATTGCATGCCATGGGGGTTGGGCCTTTGAGATGATGGACAGGTGATGGGGGTGTGTTTTATATATAAGGTGTGTTTGTTCCTTGTGATGCCAGTTCTGACATCAAAAGTGTTATACCTTTAATAAATCTCGTGGGATCGATTTGCCATCTGCGCGTGGTCCTTACAGAACGTTGGAGCGTTTCTCACAACCAGTATTAAAAACTTTAAAATCAGGACAGTAAATAAAGAACAACACACAAAAAAGGGGAATTCCAGACAGGAAACAATCAGGGCCAACTAATCACTTCCCAACAAAAATTTTCCCCAGGCAGGAAGCAGCCAAGCTTTGAAGCTGCAAGGCCATTCAATGCTAATGACGGCGGCCAACTACAACATATTCACACTTGCCTCAAAGCAGACGCGTTCTTTCTCCCACCCAGGACATTCCACATGTATATAAACCTCACTTGCCTGGTTTCCAACAGACCTCACAACCTCTGAGGATGCCTGGCATAGATGTGGGTGAAATGTCAGGAGAGAATGCTTCTGGAACATCAGCTCACAGCAACGCAGTGATTCTGGCCATGAAAGCCTTAGACAAAACATATTTATATACTTCTTATTTATTACATGTATGTACAACAGTTGATAATGAAACTCAATTCTACTCATAACTTTTGTTTTTTCATTCTTAGGGCTGACCCACCGAAATCACTTGAGGTCTCAGTTGGCCATTGATTTCAATGGGATTGATCTAAATATGGATTTAGAAAGGCTCCTTGGACTGTTTCTCTTATTCCTTGTACTTTTCTCTCTGACGATACCTTGTTTTGGATACAGCCTTATATGCAACTCGCCTGAAAGCAAATTTCACCCAAAGGGATGAGATTTTCCCCTCTGTAAATATGTTTTATGGTATCGGTGCTTGGCTGCTGTCTCGGACTGGATGAGGGCTAGCAAATTGAAACTTAATCCTGACAAGACAGAGGTCCTCCTGGTCAGTCGCAAGACCAAACAGGGCATAGGGCTACAGCCGGTGTTGGATGGGGTTACGCTCCCACTGAAGACGCAGGTTCGCAGTCTGGGAATGATCCTGGACTCATCGCTGAGCCTGGAACCCCAGGTCTCAGCGGTAGCCGGGAGAGCTTTTGCACAATTAAAACTTGTGCGCCAGCTGCACCCGTACCTTGGGAAGTCTGATCTGGCTATGGTCGTCCATGCTCTAGTCACATCCAGAATAGATTACTGCAACACGCTCTACGTGGGGCTGCTTTTGAAGACAGTTCAGACATTGCAATCAGTCCAATGGTCGGCAGCCAGATTTCTAACAGGAGCTACATACAGAGAACACACCACCCCCCTGTTGTGTCAGCTCCACTGGCTGCCGGTTCACTTCCGAGCTCAATTCAAAGTGCTGGTTTTGACCTATAAAGCTGTATACGGTTCTGGCCCAGCTTACTTTTCCGAACGCATCTGCCTCTATGTCCCACCTCGCTCCTTAAGATCATCCGGGGAGGCCCTGCTCTCGCTTCCGCCAGCATCCCAAATGCGGCTGGTGGGGACGAAAGACAGGGCCTTCTCGGTTGTGGGCCCGCAGCTGTGGAATGCGCTGCCAAGTGAGATACGCACTTAGGAAAAGGGTAAAATATTGGTTGTGGGACCAGGCCTTTGCACAATGACATAGCAGCACTTTAACTGGAATGGACTGGCTTATTTATTTACTTCATTTATATTCCACCCTTCTCACCCCGCAGGGGACTTAGGGCGGATTACAATGAACATATACAGACAAGCATTCAATGCCTTTAGACTCACAAACACAAGACAGACAGGGGCAATTTAACATCTGGCCACCAGGGGAGCTGTCGCACTCCTTCATTCCTCAGAGTGCTTCCTGGAGAGCTTTATGGCCTCATAAATCAGTTAAATTTAGCCTCCCCACTAAGTGGTACCTTAAATTTCCTACTTGAAAGATGCAACTGTCTTTCAGGTTGCAAAGGTCGACAACAGCCTACACAAGAGCCCACCCGACCGGGCATGATCTTCGTCAGTAGAGCCCACCCAGCCACCGGGCATGATCTTCTGGTCAGTAGAGATCTTATGCAGCTGAGATCTTATGCAGATTGAGAGGGGTGGGGTAAAAATACTGTAAATAAAATAAATACCATTTGAGGAAAAGAAAGCAAGGCTGGCAAGTGAGACATGTGCATTCAGAGTCCACAGAGGTACTTACTGCCAAGTAAATATGTACTGCTGGGACTGTGCAGTGAATCTAATCTTCAAGCACATTTGCAGTAGCCCTGTTAGTCTTTGATTTGGCACAAGTTCCCATGGACTGCAGCCACTTCTGGGCTGTAGTCAACAAAAGCATGTGCCAAATACAACTTGTTAGCCTTTCAGACAAAAGTGTTCGTACCATACATCAAGGGAACCACTGACCGCGTAAGGAAGCTGATGAAGAAACACAATCTACAATCTATCTACAGACCCACTATGAAAATCCAACAAGTGCAAAGGACAAGAGGGGTCCTCTCACCTCTGCAAGGACTCTACCATATACCATGCAGCTGTAGACAATTCTACATAGGGACAACCAAACGCAGCAAGGCCCAAACATGAACCAAGGAAGATTAACAGCATTGCAGACTAATTCAGCAGGAGATGTCACTCATAGCAGAGCACTTAATGCAATGTTTTTCAACTTTTTTGAGCCGCGGCACATTTTTTACATTTATCAAATCCTGGGGCACACCAGCAACCAAAATGACACTCTAACACAGTAATACATATAGTTAATATGTTTTTAAATGTATTTATACACTCAGTGTGAAACCTGCCCGGAAAACTTGCAGCAAATCACTTTCAGACAAACCCTGCTTTAGGGTACCAGCTGAAGTTGGGGAGCAAGTCCCATTGGACTGAGTGCTGCTTAACATCCAGGTCATCATGACCAGAAAGGAGCAAACCCTGGGTTTACCGGGCTCATCGTGACTCACCTTTATGTAAACAAAACCTACAGATGGAAACCTTCCCCTTCCCTTCATGGGAGGCTTCTTCCATTTCAAACAAGCTATTGATTGCAAACAACAATGTCTCCCTTGATGAGTCAGATTCTCTTTGTCGTCCATGCAAACCCACAAAAGCCCCACTTTGGCTGAGAGAGCAGATGATAGGCAGCTCAAACATCTAAACTTCAGTTCGGTAGCAAACAGTCCAACCAATGAGCCAACTCAACTCTGTATTAGATCTTGTTTGCTTCTAAACTCCCTGACTCATCATTGCGTAACTTCAAGTCACTCCCGACTTATGGTGACCCTTAAGACAAACCGATCACTGGGTTTTCTTGGCAAGATATGCATGTTCAGAGGGGATTTGAGTTTGCTCTCCTCCGAGGCTGAGCGAGAGTGCCTTGCCCAATATCACAGCGTAGTTTTCCGTAATCAAGCAGGCAGGGGCGGTCCTACAGGTAGGCCAAGGAAGCGGCCGCATGGGGCGCCATCTGGGAAGGGACAAATTCCCCCACCCGCTGGACGCCGGCGCCTGCCGATGTTCCTCAGGCAGCGCTGCGGCTGCCTGCTTTTGGGCCCCGGCCTTGTGTGCTCCGACGCCGCTTCTGGGCATGCGCGGAGGTTTTCGCACAGGCGCAGTTGCTCCGGAACTGAAGTTGAGTGCAGGAGCAACTGCGCATGTGCGAAAACCTCCGCGCATGCCCAGTAGCTCCTGTGCGCAGAATCCTGTAAGTAAAGCACTCCCTATCGGGCAGGCAGGGAGTGCTTCCCCTCTCCCTTTGTCTCCGCCCTGCCGCCGAATACGGTGACCCAATTGGGCAGGCAGGGGGCAGAGATAAAGGGAGAGGGGAGGGGAGCCAAAGGGGTATTGGCGACGTATTGCCTTCTGACAGCCGCCACCGGAAGTAGCCGCCACGCACTGAGGTGAACTCCCTCGCCAGGCCCAATCACGTGTGAACCCTACCACACCTGCCCCCCCCCCCCCCGTGTACGTACCGGCTGGAAGCATCAAGGAGAGACAGGTACAACTGCGCAGGCAAATAGTAATATATAATATTTTATTTTACTTTATTTTGGGTTATTTGAGTTTTATAGGAGTAATGAAAATATTTAGTAGAGGATAATTTTATTTAAATAAATAATTTTATTTATTATTTTATAATAATATAATAGAATGTTATATTATATTATAATGTCAACATATTATAATATAATTCTATTGAAATGTAGTATAATATAATTATGATATAATATAGTATGGGTATGTACTATAATACATTGTATATACATTGATACAATAGAATACTACTAATGGTATTGTGATATTATAATTGTATATTTGTTTTACATGGGGGGGGGTGCTAAAATAATGTTGAGGGGGCACCAAAATAATGTTCGCTTACCATATAAAATTACCTTAGACCGCCCCTGCAAGCAGGGATTCAAAACCTATTCTACAGCACTGTAATCCAACATTTATTTATTTATTTATTTATTAGTCAATTTTATATTCCGCTCCTCCCTGCAGGCTCGGGCGGATCACAACACAAAAATAAAATGCGCAATACAATGCACAACAGTTTCCATAAAACAATAAAAACACAATTCGAATCAAAAGCCAGCTTATTACAAATCATCGGTCATAGTTTGAACGTTAGAGCCACCTCTTTCAAGTCAGCCAAAGGCTGTTCTAAAGAGGACAGTCTTGCAGGCTCTTCGGAAAGGGCCCAGTTCATGTATTGCCCGGACAGGATTGGGGAGCGAATTCCAGGTCATAGGGGCCACAAATGAAAAGGCCCGTTGTCTTGTACTGACAGATGACAGGCGCGGGGTGATGGAACAACCAGTAGGTTCTGCTCTTCTGAGCGCAGTGATCTCGGGGGAACGTACGGGGTAAGGCGGTCCCTTAGGTACTCAGGCCCTAGACCGTGCAAGGCCTTAAAGGTTAGCACCAACACCTTGAAGGCAATCCGCACTCGATGGGGAGCCAGTGCAGTTGCCGTAAAATAGGTGTAATATGCTCCCTTACTGGTGCTCCCACCAGCGAGCGGCGGCATTCTGCACCAGCTTGAGTTTCCGGATTGTCGACAAGGGAAGACCCACGAGAGGGCGTTACAGTAGTCCAGTCTCGAGATGACCGTCGCCTGATCACGCGTGGCCAGGTCGTCCCTGGACAGGTAGGGTGCCAGTCGCCTAGCCTGGCGGAGGTGGTAAACGCCGTTTTGCTGACCATGGCGACCTGAGTCTCCATGGTCAGCAAAGGGTCCAATTGGACACCTAAGCTCTTTACGAGGGATGACGGGCTAAGCTGCTCGCCATCCAGGGTAGGCAACCGGCACTCATCCAGCCCAGGGCGACCGGGCCACAAGATCTCCGTCTTCGACGGATTCACCTTCAGCCGGCTGGCACGCAGCCAACCAGTCACGGCTTCCAGGCATAGATGGAAACAATCGGTACGGTGTCCTGCCCACCGTCCATTCTCAGCAGAAGCTGGGTGTCATCCGCATACTGATAACACTCCAGACCAAAGTCGCGAACCAGCTGTGCCAGGGGGCGCATGTAAATGTTGAATAATAAGGGCGAGAGGATGGCCCCCTGGGGGACCCCACAACATGAAACCACAACACTTCTTCCCTTATATACCAGCTA